>MU213118.1:17356-53383 GCA_018584345.1 Thuja plicata | reverse complement strand
CGACCCGCCAACTATATAAAAAAGGGCCGCCCTACTATAGATAGTTTGGGCCATAGCCAGCCCCCCTACTCTAGTGCCGGGGCCCGGGTGGGGGGGGAATAGTGGGGCGCCGGCCGCCAGGGCCCTACGGGGAGAAGATGAAATGCCCTAGTGGGAATGGGGACTAATGAATGAAGAAAGGGGTGCGTGCTATGATCTCAGCCGCTCCCCGCTATCAGCTATGATCTCAACGTAACAATATTGAGCAGCCCGCCTAAGATCCCCATGAACACTGCCATTATTCTGCAGGGTGATAACTATGCCCCCCACCCTGCATGTGCCCATCTCTACCTTTGCGGTGGGTGGCCCCTACTATTCTAAGGGAAGGTGGGTGGCCCCTACTATTCTAAGGCTAGCTATAGTGCCGGGCCCTATAGATAGTAGGGGGGCCGAAGGACGAGGGAAACCCGATCCGGAGGCAGAGCAAGAGTGCCCGCATAACCAGCAGGGACAGCTACGCTACCAGTGCTCCCCTCTACTCGGGATGCCTCCTTTGCAGTCGGAACACTCCTAACGGACAAACCCCCAAGCGCAAGCGAACGGATGCTTCGCGAGGATACCCCTTACTTCAAGACCAATACAGAGACAGAGACAGAGACAACCATTAACTCCCCCCCCACCCGAACTATTGCCTCCCCCCCACCCCTTGCCGCTATGGGGGGGAATTCTAGCGGGGTGGGTGGGGGGAGCAATATAACCCCCCACCCATCCCCACACACGCCCCCCACCCTGCATGTGCCCATCTCTACCTTTGCGGTGGGTGGCCCCTACTATTCTAAGGGACGCGGGGCCTCCCGCCTTTAGAATAGTAGGGCCACCCCAGGTTCTGTTCAGAATTGCCCACGTTTCTTTCTTGGGCATGTTACGCCACTATCTCCTCATGCACACTGCCATTATTCTGATGAAGCAAAGGGTGCCCCTGCATGTTATCCCTGATAACATGCAGTGGAATCATAGTTCCCCCGAGCCATAGAATTGTAGGGGAATAATAGAATAATAGGGGCCCCCCAGGAACTTTCAACAATAGAATAGAGGGCGGGGTGGGTGGCCCAATCAATTAATATACCTCTGCCATACTATGGGTGGGAGGGAAACTATAGTTCCAACCCCACACACGCCTGCGGCAATATAACCCCCCACCCTGCATTGGGGCAGCAGGGTGGGGGGTTATATTGCCGAACCTTCTATTCCCACCCTGCATAGGAACTATCGAGCCCCACCCAACCCGGACTTATCCTATATCCTCCCGCCCCCCCCCTGCAGGGTGGGGGGGGGGGCCCCTACTATTCTATGGCCCTACTATTCTATGGCGGGGGCCTTGCTAGCTCTTTCTCATAGATCGATCCCACCATCCAAAGCAAGGTCCTACAAACCAAGGCGGGGCCCCTGTACTTTATTTAGGCAATGAAGTTCTGATGAGCATGTTCAAGTTTCGGGTTCTTGGTCTTGATTCCGGATTCAGATAGGAAAGCAGGGGCTTCACCTTACCTTACTAATGGGAGACAGAAAGCTACGGATACAGTGATCATCGGATGGAATGCACTGATCACTGGTTACCGGATTCACTGATAACGGATGATGGGTAGGGACGGACCGGAAGTCTCGATTCCCCGAATGAAGGCTGGAAAGGTTCCGGATCAAGCTTGGTAGAAAGGGTTACAGATATGGAACTTCACTCGAGAGGAGGGAGGTTGGGACCACTACGGCTCTTACTACCATTAGGCCACTTATCACTTCACTAATAACGGATACGTACGGAGGCTTGACTGGGATGGCCGGATGGCAGGGAAGCTAACAACTGATCATAAACAAACTCCGGGTTAGGAGTAGGAGCGGATTGAATGAGGGATTTATCCCGGTCATCGGATGCAGCTAATAACTTCAAGCGAAGGGGTGGGAGGGACTCGATAGGGGTGGCGGGTGGCCCTACTATTTTAAGGAGGGATCAGCAATAGTGTAGGGTGTGCATGAGGATAAAGGGTATGCCGGAACGGCTACCCTTAGAATAGTAGGGGCCTCCCACCCAATTCTAGTTGTTCCCCTGGAATTGGACGCGCTCGACCCACCACTCATATTATGTATGTAATAAGAGTGCCTCTGCCCCCCTAAAAAAGGTTTCTAGCATCAACCTCAGTCAGGTGGGAGTGCAATTATCTCAAAAAAGGGCCTCCATCATTCATCAACTCGAGAAGGCCATCCCTACCCCGGCCTATTTTGAAGGGATAAGGGCATTGGTTAGATAAGGCAGTATAGCCCTTCGCCTGTTGTCCAATTCTTGAGTGAGAGCAGACAAAAGGAGTCATTGAAATCGGGGAAGGAAGGGTGCCGGGGTTCAGTTGGCCAAACAGATCATCGACCGGCACACCCACTCATATCGATGCAGATTCCGGCTGGGCAGTGTCTCATATGCGCCCTACTATTCTAAAGGGCATCGAAAAGGACTAGGACCGAAGGCCTCCTCCAATAAATCTGCTGTTGTTCCATCTCGATCGGGTGGGAGTAGGAGATCTGATGGCTCGGGGTGCCCATCTCACCCGCCTAACTCTTTCATTCATTCAATTGGATCTTCGTTCGCATCCAACCCGACCTTTCATCACCGCACTGCTCTTATCATACTGCGTTACTTTAAATGCCTACCCTATTATAAGGGGTGTGTGGGCAACTATAGATTCCCTCCCACCCTAACATGCCATAGAATAGTAGGGGCCACCCCCGTGATAGAGCCTCCCACCCTTTCCTAGCCCATAGAATAGTAGGGCGCCATTTATCATCCCCCTACTATTCTAAGGGCACTTCTATATCTACCCAACCACCCCGGCATTAATCAGCCTGCGGCCCCCTATATTTCTCAGGATCTGCCCGACTATAGACAAAAAGGGGCTATAGTTGGGGCCAATAATCTGCCCGACTATAGACAAAAAGGGGCTATAGTCGGGCAATAATCTGCCTATTTTTTGCCCTTTTATTCTCTAGGCGGGCCCGGCCGGGGTAGGGGTAGGGGTAGGGGCATTCATGGGGAATTCTAATTCTAGTTCCCCTGCATGCATGGGCCCTACTATTCTATGGCGATGGGCATTATATCACATACTACTTAACAACTGAACCCAGAGAGAGGGATAGGTGGGGATGGGTTCGAATCAACACTCAGCTCTGGTCGACCGACTGTCTGTACTGCTCGGATCCGGCTTTAACAGCCCTTGTTCCGATTCCAGAGTTTGGGGAGGGATACCGACCACGTAATTAATTATACCTATAAATGTCACATACATAGCTCCGAGTTATGGCAATGACAATTCGTTAATCCGTTATTACGAATAGGGCGGATGTTCCAAGGCGCTAAGGCACTCGAGCTAAGCCGGAACTATCTATCTCCCAAGCATCCATTCAAGTGGGACAAGGAATCGGGGAAGAGAAAACATGGGCAATCAACCGGACACAGGTGGAGTTAGCTACCAGGTTCAATGGCTCGAGTGACTTCGCCCATATAATTTGAGGGCCCTCCCATTCTGCATAACTGCGTTCTTCAGAACCGCCCTCAAATTATATGGGCCCCCAGGAAGTGGGAACAGGGGCAATTATCAATCATTCTCCTTGCCGGGGTGGCCCCCTACTATTCTATGGCATCGAAACAGCTGATATTTTAGACTTTTATCTGTCACTCGTTAGTAGGGCTATGATAGCTGGGGATGAGTCTTTTACGAGTGGATTGAATCCAGCTGCCCGCCCCATAGAATTGTAGGGCCCAACCAATAATCTGCCCTGGCACGGCCCCTACAATTCTATGGGGCGGGCCGATCCGATAATTGTGATTGTTTATAGATAGAGGACCGCACCCCTGCATGCAGAATTGCTCTACCTACAATTGTTAATCTACCTACGCTTCTAGATGAGAGGACCAACCCCTGCACGCATAATTGTTTGTTTGCTCTACCTACAACTGCCCTACAATTCTATGGCCCTACTATTCTAATGGGCCCTTTCGCGATGTTACGTAATGACTATAATGGTTCAGTTAACCGTGGTCTTTCTGCCCTACCTTCTATAGCGGATGGGCTGCTACTTAGAGAGGCCGATAACTCCTAGCAGATGGTTAGGAGAGTCGCGCTCTATGCCTTTGTTTGATCAACCGGCCCTTAGAATAGTAGGGAACCCGGACTTCATTCATCATGTATGATCCATGAAGGTGAAACGGGGGTAGGGGAGCCTTTCAGATTATTCGTTCAGATTCCCTTTAGAATAGTAGGGGGTAACATGCTTCCCCACCCGGGCTCTCACTCGCAATAATCTTGTTGGGGGGGCCGGGGTAGCCTCCCTCTCTCCTCGTCTCTCATCCCGCCCTTTCACTAGTCCATCCCTCTGCACTTGGGCCCTACTATTCTATGGCAACCACTCGACCATAGATAGAGTTGGAAGGACAATAGTGGGTCAGTGAGACCGAACAGAGGTGGTTCGGATGCAGAGGAGGGCGGGTCAGTTAGGCATTAGGTGGAGCTGCTATCGATAGTCGAGATCCGATTATTGTTCATTAGCCATCCCCTTTAGAATAGTAGGGGGTCCTATCCCTATTCAATTGTAGGGTAGGGGGCCCCATAGAATAGTAGGGGGGCCCCCCCCTAGATGGCATATTGGGCCATAGAATAGTAGGGGCCCCCCTTAACGATTATTGGGTGGGCATGTTACGTATAGAATCACCCCTACCAGAACGCCCCCCCTTCATATTATTGTAGGGGCCCGCCCCATAGAATTGTAGGGGCCGTGCCAGGGCAGATTATTATTCATCGGCCCCATAGAATAGTAGGGCCACCTTCCCGCTTCTTAAGCACCACTCACCTATGGGTTTGGTTGGGAATAATAGTGGCAGTAGGGGTGAGAAAGAATCTATTCTATACGTCCCCCTACCCCTACTGTTTTGAAGGGTAAGGGCTGGGGGCCCCAATAATAGAAAAAGGGGCAATTCTAGAAAAAAGGGGGGGAACGCGGATATATTATACGATGCATTCTTCGCGCTTCGATCGTTCAATTGATAACTCTATCCTCTGTAGGGTCTGGTCCCGTAGAGTCTGGTCCTACCTTTCCTTTGCTTCTCCTGCAACTGCTGGTGGATCGACTTCTGCCCCATAGAATTTGAGGGCTGAATCCACAGCTTTTGGGGCCCCTAAACTAATATCCTCCCAGGCCCCCCCACCCCTACTATTCTATGGCAACCACTCGATCTGGTTCTTATAGAACGGGTCCAACTGAGACTAGCACTGGTTCTGAAATTGGCTATGGGACTGACTCTTGCTCTGGCTTTGGACCTAGATGTTTTTCCGCCGGTCCTAGGAGGAATATGGCGCAATGGCGAGTAAACCGTGCTAGCGCTACGAAGCCTTAGCTGCACCCGCGGTCATATCATATAAGAGATCGATCGCCTTAGAATAGTAGGGCGGCCCCATGATATGAACTCTATCAGTAATAGGTAAAAGGCAGGTTCCGTAGGTTGTGTAGGCTACCCCCTTTCGTCTTTAGATTCTGTTGCTGCCTCAAATCACACTATAGCAATGATCATTTCCCCGAGCCGCCCTCCACAACCGATTCCGATTCATTCGTCCTGTGACCCCCATCCCTGAGCAAAGCTGGGGTATACTATACCTCCCTCGCATAACGTCGAGGTGGGAAGGAATAAAGTGGGGGACCTATAAATCTCCTTATGTATGTAACTATTTATGCTTCAACTGGTGGCCGCTGGTAGTGGTGCCCCTACAAGAATATAGAAGGGGGGCCCCTACCCCTATATTGAAAGGGCCCGCCTAGCCCTTTACCCCCCTTCAGATTATTGTAGGCCCCCTAAAAGAAATTATTGCAGATTATTGCCTATTATTCTATTGTTGCTTAAGCTGCTAATGGTAGTGATGAAACTGCGGGTGCTCGCTCTTCAATTGGCTTTGAACCTGCCCTACTATTCTATGGGCAAATGTCGAACTAAAACTATTCTAGCGGCGGCTTCTGGCACCGGGTAAATTGAATTTGAGTATGAGGGTGTAGGGTCAATAGTCGCTGCAACTTATGACTTGGATGCTGATGCTACTGAAATGGGTGCTTCTGATGGTTCTGGGTCAATGGGCTTATATGGTTCTGGCACTGGATCCGCCGCTTAAAATGGGACTGCGGCTAGCGCATTCACTAGCCCTGTTGGGTCTCCAACTAGCGGATCTCCAACTACTGGGCACTATTGATCCTTAGATGCCTTGGCTATGGGCTCTTGATCTCGATCTTTAAAGGATGCTGTTACCTATGTCTTTGTTTACTTTGCCACCTTATATGCCGCCTAGCCGTAACTGTATATGCTGCTCGCTCAATTAGAGGCTAGGCGGCGGCTGCTGGGTCGACGAGCCCCTACTTATCTATAGGCGACTGGATTCTATACTGGTGGTTCCTTTGCTTCACCTGGGCAACTATATCCACCGGAACTATAGTCCCACCCAACCCTTTCCTATAATTCCCTACCCACCCATGGGCCCACCCTGCACGGCCCATGCCCCCCACCCGGTGCAGTTGGGTGGGACTATAGTTCCGGAGGATAGCCGTTGATTTGCCTTTACTTCTCCTTTACTTAATGGCTATCGACCTGATGCGGTATGCTGTTGGTTCCGGGACAGGGAGGTACATTAGGCAAAGTGATGGATCTCCTGCTGCCTCTTTTTTTTATGGATCAATATCTAATTATATAAAAAAGGGCTCTAGCCGAATGACGCCTATATGTATGCCACCTTGCTCCCCTTATCGCACCTAGTAATGGGGGAAAGCTCTACCCATTAGGGTTGTTCGTTCATGCGTATTAGTCTAAAATGCTGTTATCCGTAACGGTATCCCCTGCCGGGCTATGGCTACCAAGTTAGGATGCTGCTAGCACCCTAACTCCTGCGGCTGAGACTATATATGCTGCTGGTTAATCTGATGCTAGTAGTTCCCTTTAGAATAGTAGGGGGCCCCTTAGAATAGTAGGGCTCGGTCAACCGAATCCGCCCTTGCTAGTGGCCCTACTATTCGCCAGGGGCCCCCTACTATTCTAAAGGGTCAACAGGAACTGGTTCAACCAGATCAACAATAACTGGGTCAAGATAAACCGCCTCTCTAGCGGGCTCTGTTCCTGTTCCCACCAATAAAGGATGCTTACTATTATGCGGCCAATGTATGCACCGGAACTTAGGAGGAAGAGGAGTTCATCGGCTTCTTTCTTGGGCAACTATAATCGCTGGGGTTCGGCTAGGGCACTAGCCATTCCCTCCCACCCTAAGTAGTTTCGCCAATGGCTAGAACCCCTGCATGCTTGGGGATTCTAGTTGTGGGAATTGTAGTTACGGCGAATAGGCCCTACTATTCTATGGCCCCTACTATTCTAAAGGGAATTCTAGCTTCTCCCATTCCACTCCCTCTTCCTTAAACCTCTATCTTGCTTGTCGCGAATGCTTATCCAAAATGCAGCGGGTCGATCTCATCTCCGTCGTTATTGCATAGGCAAAGTGATTGACGAGGTAGCCGACCGGCACTCGACCGCTATCTCCTCTCACCCCTGCATGCAGGGCTACCTTTACCTCTCCCTCTACCAAATAGTGGTGATGGGGCACTGGTGATCACCGACAGCCTTGAAATGAAAAGAGGTCTCGAGTTGACCGTATCACCTTTCTCTCCCAGCTGACGAGTGGCCCCCTCGATCCCAAAGCCTTAGGCATTCGATCGGAGAGGAGAACCCTTCTTTCTATCGCCCTACTATTATAAGGCGACTGCCCAATTGATCCCATTCACTGTATTATCTATCTACGTAATAGGACTAGCGCCCTATTATTTGTAAGGGGCCTACCCCCTATTATTCTAAGGGGACTGGCATTACCTGAAGTGCATTATCTGTTGGTTTAGCTAATACTCTTCGGTGTGGCCAATCCTGATGTTTCAGGTTTATCGATGAATCGGTCGAATCAACTATGGAAAAGAAAGGCACGAGCGATCCATTTATTGAAGCGATCCCTGCATTGGGTTGGAGCGGTTTCTATCAAGTGTTTTTCTATTGAGTCCAGAGGGCCCCTATTATTATATTATTCCCATAGAATTTTAGGGACACAAGACAACGCTGCTCTAACCATATCGTTCCAACTGACTGTTATGTCGCGAATGAATGGTGAACTATCCGGTCATAGAATAGTAGGGGCACCCGCGTTTAGAGGATAGGGCAAACCCACATTCTTCCGCGACATAAGTTTCCGATCATGATAGAGTAATGGGCTTGAGATGGTATTCCGTGCGGTGAGTCGGCAGCCCAAGATCCTCGTTTATTCATTCGGGGTGGGCCCCAACCTTCTATAGTTGGCATCTCCTCAATTCTATATAGGGGGGGCAGGGGGGGCTATGGGGTGGAGGGTTTGATAAAACGATTGCTTTTTTTATATGGAAAAGAAAGGGCCTCGTTTCATTCCGATGTCTCGATGGTCGAAAGGATTATCAGTCGCTTGCCGACAAGCTAACATGGTGAGCGGTAATTCTGTAGATGGACACAGCGAACCCGGGTCAGGTTGAACCTTCCATCTCGCTCTACCAGCACTTTCGATTCCGCTGCTTTGACCTGAAACTGATCTCCTCTCCTCTCAGTGCTTCTCATGCTTATGACAACATCGCAGAGGTGGGTGGGGGCCCGCCATGTATTCAGCGAAAGAGCGGGAACTGCACCAGCAGTGAATCTTTCTGGTGCGCTTCATTCATTCAGCCCCCATGCAAGTATCGGACCCTTCACTCCTATGTACATCATTTAGTGAATGAGAAAACTCGCCCGGTATTCTATGGCATCGGAGAGCCCCCTACTATAGCAAATTGTTTTAACGTCTATAATAGAATCGACTTAAAGGGAGAGGCATGAGCGGTAACGCCTATAAAATGGTAGGGGGGGTGTTCATAGGGGGGCCCCTCGAATCTATTATTGGTTGAGACGTTATCAAGCGAAAGCGACAAGAGATAGGCAGGAGAATAGGTATTGAGAGTGCGAGCAACCAACCTTCCTCGCATCACGTACACCTCCGTTACTTACCTCCCAACAACCGGAATAAAAGTGGTGCGGGAGGCGCTTGGTTCTACCGTTCCTTCCCAAGCTGCTCCCCCCGCGCCAGAATGCAGAGAATTTTGCGGTCAAGCTCCGATCATCCCTTCGCCTACCCATCTATCGAAACTGGTTAAACCCGGGTTGGGTGGGGATTATGATTCTGATGCGTCGCAGCTGCCCCCTTTATAATAGTAGGGGACTAGGATTCATGCATCTATTTCTTCGGAGGATTCAGCCGGGCTATCGAGTCCCGGGTGGGAGGGAACTATAGGGGGCCCTTCAAATATTCCTTCTCTGCAAGAGGTTTAGGTGGGGAATCTCCTACACTTGCTTCCTCCGGTCACTCTTGCTCCCCCCGGTACTGCACCCCCCCCCTCTTTCTATAGTTGAGTGAAAATTCATCGATTCACTTCATTATAGCCGGGGCGGAATCACTTTCATAACCAATGTGATACCCGTGCATGCATGCAGAGTGATCCTCCCCCTACTATGGCAAAGGGGCCTAGGACGAATAGAGATATCCGGAGATGCATAAGTAGCTATTTCCGATGCAGCACTTCATCGATAAAAGGATCTACCCGGCACACTCCACACTATTCTTTTCACCTCGAAAGAAGAACCTGAATAAAGAGAAAGCTTGCCCATCAATCAATTGTGGGAATAAAAGATGGCTCCCACAATTGAATCTGAGGAGGGGCCCGGGGCGATCAACTTCCGGTCCGGCAGTGAGAGGGCAGCCTTGTTCCCAACCAGCTCCACTCCAATAAAGCTTGAGGTAGATCCGGATTTAGCCACAGATAGTGCCGAGAAAGGACTCACGAGCCGGGGGAGAATAATATATTTGAGGGGCCCTTTAGAATAGTAGGGCCTGAAGAATAGTAGGGCGCCTAGGAAGTTTGGAGCAAGCATTCTACTTAAGGCGGATAGATTCTCAATAGGAGCTAGCATTCAACCCGCTATAGCTATGGATCCGGGTAATCAGAGCGGGAATTCTATCTTATAATGTTTCACCCCAAGTATAGTAGAATATTTCCTTCCCAAGGTCGAGCAAGTCCTACCCATTATACATGGATGTCCTGCCGCTAGCGATTAATAAAAGGCGGGCGGCGGCCGGATCCAACCATTTCGTTAGAGCAAATCCTTGTTCTGCTGCTTCCGGGCATTGATCCAGTGGGTGGTGTCGCCCGGCTTTAAGGAGTAGGTAAAGAGAGAAATATCTCCCCTTAGAATAGTAGGGCCCTTAGAATAGTAGGGCCATAGATAGGATATAGGCACTCTGCTGCCTATCTTGTCCATGCAGATCTCGGTCTCCCATCAAAATTTCAACTCCTCGCCCCCAGGTGCATAAGTAAGGGAAAAACTTGCCTCTTCACCGGTACTAGAGGGTAGAATCAAACTGGTCCAATCTATCCTCTTCTCGGGTGGGTACGAAACCATTGAAACGCAGAGCAGGGTGGGCCCCTACTATTCTATGGACTGACGAATTCGCGGTGATGGGTGCACCAATTCAAGGATAGCCATGTTAGAGATAGCCGGGTGAGCTCACTTCGATAATTGATTTGTCCCCATAGTAGGGGCACGAAACGATGGAATGAATAGGCTTGACCGACGGCCCTACTATTCTAAGGGGCAACCTAATCCAATTTTCCCACCAATACAATAATAGAAAGAAGGGCCCCCCCTATACCCCCCACCCGGTGCATTGGGAGGCCCTACTATTCTATGGAAAGCAGTTGGCGTTAATTAATGCGCAATAATGGGGCTCTGCATGCATCCTTGGTGGTTGCCCCGGTTGGGGTTCGAGTTCCCTATGATACTATTCCGGAAGACATCGCCATATTCCGTTACTATAGGGCATCCCATCCATCATTATTAGAGATCGCCTTTCTCGGCTCAACTATCTCCTCCCATCCTTAATTCATCGTATTATAGCAAGCTGATTAATTACTGTAGCCCCCTCCTACTTCCTACCTCCCACCCGGCTGCCCCAACGGATATAAAGGTTGATGGATTGAAGATAGTTGACCGGCCTATAATGGTTCTAAGGGCATATTATATACGTAACATGCCCCACTACTATCTATAGGTAGCTACCATAGAATTGTAGGGGCCCCCCCCACCCTTATTATTTGAAACCTCAATTATATAGAGGGGGGGGGCGGGGGGGAGCCTGCTAGAATAAGCCGGGGTCGAGATCAACAAATCGCTCAATTATATCGGCTATAGATAGGCCTCCTCCCCCTCGAACCCGTGGGCCTACTGGAATAAAAGGCCTCAACTACTCATATCCATGGGTGACCGTATTCGTGATCACTCATCAGAGTACATTCGATTCATGCGATCGATGCTACATAAAAAGCAGTTGCAGCTTGGTCTCACCCCGCCTGTAGCTTCTTTAGGCCAACCAACTATTGGAGAAACCCCCCGTCCCCCCTATCTATCTATCTATATCTATGTATGGGCGGGAGAGGTCCCCTATATATATATGGCATCCACCCACCATCCATCCCAGATAGATCGATATATAGGCAGTCGAGTGCCCAGTCATCAGAGATAGAGGGGGTCGAGCATCATTCATCTATCCGATCCGATCCGTTGTCTACGTGATACGACTGATGAAGTATCGGAGACTTACTAATAACTCTGTGGTGTGCCCCCAACCGGAGCTGAAGTCCCAATCTAGACCAATCCGAACGGATGATATGATCCTTCTCTTCCCGCTGGCCCTGCCGCATTAATATAGAACGGCGCTGAACGGGGATAGTCCAGGATGAGACGGGAACCAACGGGACTCGACTGAGATGAGATGAGTAGCTCCTTGCCCTATATGTGATATGGATGGGGACTAACGAATGCGGGTGAGATGCTGCTCCCTAACCGTTACTATTCCCATCCCTCCCGATAGGTGGGCACTGAGTTTCCTGTTCCTATATGGGGATGGGGCCCTACTATTATAAAGGGACGCACACCCCCTGTGGTTCCCCCACTATCCACTCCAGATGAGGCTATATAGAGTATAGAGTAGAGAGTAGGGGTCTCGACTATGGAGATGAGATCTGGGCGGGCGCCTATATATTCCCCCATATGGAGATAGGGCCCCATATATGGATAGGGCGTGGTCCTCCCCCAGCTCTAGTTCCGTAGGCCTGAGGGAGAGACTAAAGCCCCACCCCTCTAGCTATAGGCCTGAGGGAGAGGGCATAAATTACTAGCCCAACTACAGATTGGATTATGGGCCTCCCCCAACGGCCTACGCCTACTATATATAGCTTAGCTGAGAATAGAGATCGATTTGAGGACGGGTGGGAGGGATGGCAAAGGGAGTGGCGGGTGGGAGGCATGTTACGTATAGAATCGAGATGCCAGCAAAGGTCCCCATAGAATTGTAGGGTCGGAACTCTAGTTTCCGTCAGGCTAGAATAATAGAATAAAGGGCACCCCCCCCTGCAATTCTATGGGCGGCTTCTATTGGTAGGGCCCGCCTGCCTGGCTATTCTGAATGTTACGTATAGAATCGAGCCCTATTATTCTCTTATTCCCCTACTATTCTATGGGCTATTCGGCTGGTGGAGTCCCATAGAATAGTAGGGCACCTATCCTTCCTCTTCTAGAAAGATAGCCCGCCCAATCGCCAATAAATAATAGGGGCCGGGGCCCCCCAACTATAGAGAGTAGGGCATATTATTCGAGATGATTCTATACGTAACATGGGAGGGCCCCTACTATTCGGCAGGGTAGTTAGTGGGGGGGCAGGTCCCATAGAATTGATAGGGGCATGGGTAGAGGTAGGAATTTGAATGGGTAGGGGTAGGTTCCCCTACTATGCCGAAGGGTGGGCAATCTCTCCTCCCACCCCAATAGATCGAACCATCTCTCCATTGATCCCCTTCCCTGGCCCTGAAAATAGTAGGGGGCCGGGGGTAGGGGATCCCGCCCCATTCTAGCCGGCTAGCCCCTACTATTCGGCTGGGCTCTATTGGTAGGGGGCCCCTTTCTCGCTCGATGATTCTATACGTAACATGGGTGGCCCCTACTATTCTATGGCTAGTTTAGTAGGGCCCCCTACTATTCGGCAAGGCTCGATTCGGCTACGTAACATGCCAACTATCATTCACCGGGAGGGCGGCGTAGGGAGAGTGGCCTGTGATTTAGTTGAGCAGAAAACGAGTTTATTTCTTTGCCAATAATAGAATAGAATAGGCGAGCTAGTACAATATGTTTTTTTTTTTGGGTCGGTCGCTTTACTTGTAGATTCTCCGACAAGTCTATTAATCAAAATAGCCCCCCTCCCGCTCCGTCTAGCATTGGGAATGGGAAAAGGCCACATCTTCCTTGCATTGATCCGAGGGCCCATCAGGTTAGATTGCTAGCTAGTCATCTTTCCCTGGCAGATGGACCAGAACAAGAACCCGTTGATCCAGCTCATCCACCAGCACCAACAACAGTAGATTCAGTAGATTGAGTGCGCCGCATAAGAGGCAGAGCTTTCTCAGGCAACAGAAGCAAAGGTAGGGCCGGTTGATCCAGTCAAAGAATCCGTTGATCAAGATCGAGATAGAAACCCAGTAGCATAGGAGGCAGGAGCAGTACCAATTTCAAGAGCATTACCAGTAGCAGGAAAGGCAAAGGCACCTAAAGCAGCACCACCGCCTATTGAACCAGCAGCAGTAGGGGTCACAACTGTAGCTTCTCCAGTTCCTGGTCCGGCAGTAGCACCACCACTAGCAGCCATTGATGTATATAAAGCATAAGTAGACTTTGCACCTGCCGGAACTAACTCCACCCTCCATATAACGTTGTGACCAAACTGGCCCCCTAGTCATATTCTGAATGTTACGTATAGAATCTGAATTCTAGGGTAGAGAAATAAAAAAACAAATGCGGCACAACAATTCTAGTTATAGTTCTATAATTCTATTATTCATGTCAGAAAGAACAGGAACAAGAATCGGAGGGCCCCTAACTGGGTAAGGCCAGGCATGCTTTCGTTTTAGAGTTGGTTGGACTCTATTCTTGTAGGGCATCGCCATGGTGCATCGGACTATAGATGTCGCCATGGCGGGATTGATGCTATGGAGCGGCGGGAACCCACGAGAAACTGAGAAAGATGCTTACTGACTTATACCAATGCCTGTCCGCGAGGCCTACCTGAGAAATCCATTGATATTCAGTGCCCTCCCGGTTCTAAATCGAGCTTCCGGAGCTAGCTCCCCATAACGAGTTGGTTGTCTACTCCGGGGGTATAGTAGGATGTTTCCCATCCGGGCCAACTAGATTAGCAGCAGGGGGGGAATCACTGGGTCGAACAAGCAAGGATGAAGATATGATCCCGGAACCAAGCCCGAACTGGGGATGGAAAATTATGCCCCCCACCCTGCCACTACAATTCCCGGAACTTTACCACATAGAATTGCCCGCAGATAATAGCCTATTAGATGTCACTCACTTCAGAAATCAAATGTGCATTGATCTCAACTATAGATACGGGGCCCCTCATTTCTGAATGTGACGTATAGAAGATGGAAGCCTTTAGAATAGTAGGGCGAAGAATAATGGGAGGAGAACCAATAAATCATTAGAAACCACACCAAAAATCGGCACCAACCAACGCACTCTTCAATCGCTGAACTATGATTCCAAACCCCCTACCATTCTATAGGCTGCTCTGGCCTAACCAGCTTTCCGCCTATAGAATGGTAGGGGCTTGACCTGACAAAATAAACAAATAAAGATTCCGATCACCCGGTCAAAGGCATCAATCCGACTGACTCCTTTTGTTTGTTACCTGGCTTCAGTGCTGATCTTCCATGCTTGCCCCATAGAATTTTAGGGAGCCTTTCTATTACTTATAGAAGGATTAGTTTGAATGATCGGATGCGAAAGCAGGATATTTGCCGCGGCAAGAGAGCTTACCGGTTACACAAGCAGTCATCCATCCATTAGTCCCTCACCTCTCCTATCAATGTGCCCTTATTCCTCTCCGGTAGGGGCCGGGTCCAGAAAGAAAGCTATCAAGCCTCTTTTCTATTATTGGGCAGAAAGAAAGGAAGAATGCATTGGGCTTAGAGGCATTGGCTGCACAGCACTAAATTCGTTCACTTCCCACAATTAATGATAGAACCCTTACCCTAGAAAATAGTAGGGGTAGGGCCCTTACCCTAGAAAATAGTAGGGGTAGGGCTTCCGCACCTTGCTTGGGGATTTGTACTCTTTTGTTTGGGACTTGGCTCCTTGTGTTGGGTAGCTTATATTTGCAAAGCCTCCCGGAATCCTTCATGCCCTAAAATTGTCTAGGCCTACCGGGACGGGCCTTAGCAACAAAAGAATAATAGGCAATAGTAGGGGGTAGGGGCTGGGATGACACAACCGGAATTGACCTTAACAGTCGAGCCATTTCATCCCTCTCCAGCGAAGCAAGCAGGAGCGAGAGCTAAGTTCTCGCCCTTGAAAGAAATCAAGATAGATAGCTGCGACTGAACCCTTTTGTGGAAGTATAGTTCATCAAGGCTTTAGCCTACGAGTTGAGTGATGGTTTGTTGGCCCGGCTGCCCCCCCCCTCTATAGAATTGCGAGACCTTATCGTTTCTCCTCGACTTACAGGATTGGCTGCCAAGCTCCTTCTTTCTAAACCCTAAACTTGAAGTCGATCAATAAAAACAATGTGCTGGTTCGCTTGGAGCCCCTCTCGCCTTAACCGGACGGAGAGGAGACAGAGCGAGTCGAGTCCCCGATTTATTTCTTTGTTGAAAGGCCTGCCTTCGGAACCAACAGGGTAAACTATGGGGCATCTGCCCTCAAATTATATGGGGCTGTTTGTTAGCTTTTGTGAGAACAGCCCGCTGACACCTTCATTCATTGACTTGGATTGCTTGCCGTTAGGATTGATATTCCTACTATAGATGTGCCGGGATGATATCTGAAACAAGCAGATGGACGATCGACACCGGTTCAAGCCGGATAAAACACATAAACACAGGGATAAGTCCGCCCGTTAATCAAGGTTCCAGGTAAACCCTCCTTCCTCAATGCCCCCGGTTCTCTTGATTGATTTCAAGCTTTCATTGCTCTACTAAAGGCATTTAACCCAGCCAGATAGAATGCAGGATCCTTAATTCGCTTCACTGTGCCATAGATATATAGGGCTTGATTTCTTTATTTCCTTCCGGTAGCTCCCTGAGTGAGATAGGTGGAGTTAGAATGTGCTATGATGGCTGCAGTGGGCAATGCGGTACTTTCAGTCGAGGGCCTTTCCCTCCCGGTCGGTCGAGCCCCTCTCCCTTTGGTCGAGCCCCTCCGATCCTCCGGTCCTCTCCTTCGAGCCCGTTTAGAAGGTCAGTCGAGCGAAACATATTCTTGTGGCGGCCCCGGCTTCTCCTTAGGTTAAGGCACCACCTGGAATGAAACAACCGAAAGCGAGAACCCTAGGCAGCGGTTTACTCGATGTGTTCGTGCCAGCAGGTAAGGCCCCAAAAGCAAGAAAGAAAGAATAATATAATACTCGTTTTTTTCAGGTTAATAAGACCCGGATTCGCTGCCCCCTCCCCTTACCCCCTTATAATAAGTTGTAGGGCTATGGGGATGGGAAAATCAGAGAGCACTTATTTGGGGAAATACCTTTACGGCGAGACGAACCCGTTAAAAGTCTCTTTCCTGCCCTTAGTTTAGTGGGCTTCACATGAGACTAAGAGACATTGGTCGGGACCTATGGACTATGCCCGGGCCCCTACTATTTTAAGGAGTAATGCTATTAGGCAAACACACCGAATCCAGACCTGCAGGCTTGCGGGTAGTCGATGATCCTATTAGTAACACACCGAATAATGACCTCCGGCACCTCTCGGCTTCCTCGAACACGCTACGCCAACCAGTAGACACATTTATGCCAATAGAACCGCCCAGTACGTCAACCATTAGAAACGCTACGCCGGAGAAGACCCAGATTCCTACTATGGTGGTGGAGCAATCATAGAGCATTTCTCTTGGGGATATGCTGGGGGATAGAACCCTAATAACTGCCATTAGTTGGTGCAACTCTGGAGCAGTTACGAAGGGGAGACGTCTTGGGATAGAACCCTAAGAACTGCTATGGTGATGAGGCAGTGAGAGAGCAGCTATTGAGGGAGATGCCTTTAGAGCGAGACGATCCCATTAGCCAGCCTGGTTCTTACTTTAGCTGGGTCGGCTTCGCATCCCTGATCAAGTGCTATTAGGATGAGGCAGTTATATAGCACTTCTCTAGGGAATATGGGTTGAAACAATAATAAGAACCAGAATAATAGAATAATAACCAGAACAATAACAATAACCAGAACAATAACAATAATGTGATGGGAAGACCCTTCTTCCTGCTATCTGGATGCCCTTAGAATAGTAGGGCGGCTGGGGCCAGATTATATACGTAATATGATCGGCGGACCATAGAATAGTAGGGGCATCGATCTAGGATATTTATCGATCGATCTAGGATATTTCGATCTAGGATATTCACGAGAAATCGGCGGACGAGCCGTTGCTATAACCCCGGCACGCCCTACCCCTACTCTTTTTTGAAGGGCCCTACTATTCTATTATTGAAGGTTGTCTTGCTCGCCCTGACTGCCCCTCCGGTGCATGCATGCATGCAGAGGTAGATTATTGTTGTGACCTGCCCCCCATTTCCAAACTAACCCGCCCCGGCACGCCCTACCCCTACTCTTTTTTGAAGGGTAAAGGTTGTCTGGCTCGCCCTGACTGTGCCCTACTATTCTATGGGGACCTGCCCCCCTCCCCAAACTCACCGTACCGCCCTACCATTCTATAGGCGGGATCAAAAGTCTTGCGAATATGACTTGCCCTAAACTAATCAATTCTAAAGAGAGGGGGGCCAGGCCCCCCCCACCCCTACTATTCTATGGGGACCCATTCATTATTGGGGCAGCAGGGTGCCTACTATTCTAAGGGGCCACCCTACCATTCTAAAGGGGGGCATGTTACGTATAGAATCGAGCATTTATCACCCAACAAAGATTTTATAGGCACTTCTATATCTGGAAACAAAGAATAATTCTTTCCCCCTTATTATATTATTCAAAGATTTTATTTCACTGGGTAGGGTTGGCGTCGACTAGATTCTATACGTAACATGCAGGGTGTGCAGGCCCTACTATTCTAAGGGGCCCTTTTTGAGATAGTTCATTTCCGAGCTAGTCTTCGATCGGTGCTTAACTGCCTATTGCCATGGCCCCCGCCTTTCCCTTTCCCTTTCCCTTTAAAATAGAGGGGGAGGGGGAGGGGGAGGGGCCATAGCCCATATAATTATAGGGCCCTACCGCCGAGGGGATTATTCGGGCCCCTTAACGATTATTGGGGGTGGGGATAATAACTGCCTGAGCGAGCATTGCCGATCAACAAGACTCGATAGAGATGTTCCCATGTTCGACCTGCCTGATGAGATTCCCCATCCCCCCGCCTTCCTATCAAAAAATGGGCAAATATCGACCCGCCCTACTATTTATAAGGCAGATGCCCTACAATTCTATGGGAGACGACAGGACATATCACAAGCTCAGTCGAGTTTAACTAACCCGGGGGTCCCCGACCCTTCGAGCCTCAATTCCTTCTTTAATAGTCGACGTCTAATGCTTCTTGACCCTATATAGAGATCTTCTCATTTTCCCGCTACCACCCGTCCCTTCTCCCATCCAGGACGTGGTCAGGGGTGAACCAATTAGGAAATTCTCTCTATTAACCCATATCAACAGGATGTGGGGCCCTACAATTCTATGGGGATACACGAGTGCCTAAAATTCTATGGGGGCGGTTGCTCATACCTGGTCCACCGCCTATGCTGCTAGTGAACAGGTTCTGGTCCGAGGTCGGATCCGCATCTGGGGGATGATCTGTATCTCAATCAATAGCTTACCCTATAGAATGGTAGGGCCCTACTCTTCTATAGGCCTGGTAGAGCAGCAACCAGATCCATTGGTTCCTCAACCGCCTCTGCTGCCGTCTCTCCCGTATTCCTATAGCCGCCTATTACCCAGTCCTCGTGCCTCCCTGTACCTACGCTCGCATTCTCTCCTTCCACGGTCGACTGGACAATCTGAAACCGTCAGGGGGGGCGGCCCACCCCCTATAATTCCCCATGAATGCACACCCGGCCCCTATCAAGCCCATCGCAGATATATAATACCCTCTGCCATGTTTCTAGCAGGAAATAAGCAAATATCGAGAACCCGGGCTAGCAGGCTAATGCCATTAACCCCCCCTACCCCACCCTACTAATAGTTTAGTTGCTGATTCGAGCCCTACAATTCTATCGGGGTAGATTACTATTCAACAACAACTATAATGGGGGGGTGGGGGGGGGTGGGGGGTGGGGCATAGAATTATAGAAAAAAGGGCCCTTACCTCCCTAGAGAATTTTAGGCAATGAAGGTAGCGGGCTAACCTTACCTGAATGGTAATGAAGGTAGCGGGCTAACCTTACCTGAATGCCCTACTATTCTAGGCAAGGTAGCGGGCTAACCTTACCTCCCTATAGAATTTGAGGCAATTCAGGTATACCGATAACCTTACCTCCCTATAGAATTTGAGGCAATTCAGGTATACCGATAACCTTACCTTTTTTAAATGAAGGTATACCGCTAACCTTAGAATAGTAGGGCTCTGCTGGATCATAAAAAGCACAATGCCCGTTGGCTAACATTCATGAGCAAGCACCCTCTATTTGAAAAGGGCAGCGACGAATAGTGAGATAGATCCATCATGCCAGCTAAGCGGGGATAGAAAATTGCTTCGCACAGGCAGTCCCCTACTATCTATAGGCACTTCGCAGCATGCGTCCGTCATAAGAGAAAAAGCACCATTCCAGAGGGCGAGAGGGGGTACCAATCCAGGAAAGAATAGATCCTTGCGAGCAGCAAAAGAGAAACTAGGGGCCCTACCCATAGAATAGTAGGGTATGGGCAGATCTGAAAAAAGAATGTAAATATCGCAAGGTCCAGAGTGCGTATAGGTCACTCTCCAAGTCTATACCACAAAGGGGGGTAAGAGGCAAGGGCAGAGCCAGGTGACTCAGTTGGGCCAATTGTTGATCCACTTGCATGCCTCCTTTTTATGAAATCAGCCTTCCTACTGTAGATGCAAAAGCAAGGGCACCAGGCAGGGGTTGCTGGAGGGGAGAAGGAAGCATCTGAACCCATTGAAACACCCGTTGAATAAGCTGTTTACCCCAAAGCAGATCGGCACATTCGAACAGATCCGGTTCCAGGGCCATATCCTGTAGCGGGACCTATTGTAGTTTCACCCGCGGCATCAATAATATGCGAGGGGGGGCTCGGTTCCCGATCCAAGTACAGATTGAGTAGTTGCCCGAGCAGATTCAGTTCCAATCGATCCAGTTTCTTCAGCATCCCCACCAGTTCCAGGTACGGTTGGGGATTTAGATCGAGATCCTTTTGATTATTCAAAGCCCCTACTATTCTCAGGGGATTCATCAGTTTACTGCAGTTTACTAACCAGTTTATCTACCTGCAAAGGCACTCGCAGTTTACCGAATGGAAGCAAAGGGAGTTTAAGCACCTGTCAAATAAATAACCAATTGGAGAACCGGCCACCCAGGGATCTGTATCTCGATCTGGTAAAATGCAATTGGCGAATGGGATACTTTTATAGAATGGGTTCCGTATATGGATTTGAAACCGGAACACCATATTATGGGTTTCGTCAAGAAATGGGTGCTAAACCAGGTAATGGCTAGGATGCTCCTTACTCCGCTGCTTCTGGAACTGTACCTGGAACTAGTACTGGTTTATCATATTTATCTGCTCGAACTGCTTATGCTTAAACTAGCTTTGGAACTGAGCGAATGGAAGCGAGGACTAAAAGCGCTAAAGATGGTTCTCGACTTTATCCCTGTCTATTATGTGGTCTCTACCTTTGCCATTGATGCTAGTTCTGGGTCAATTCAGTCAACTGCCCTTGCCTTTACTGCACCCTTCTAGCTGGGTATAAATAGAAATCTAGAGTGTTCCCAGATCTAGATGAAGTAGTAGAGTCCTCTAGTAGAGGGGAGGCGGGGAGCTGCCCAGATCTTTATATACATTTATTGATAAATGGCTGCCCCTACCCTGAGAATAGTAGGGCTATGGCCCCCTACTATTAAAGGGGCTTCGAAATGTAGCATAGCCCGTTCGAGAGCTAGCAGAAGCAAGGCAAGGGTTAGATCCATTCAAAAACCAGTGATAGCCTATAGAATGGTAGGGCTCCATATCCATAGCCCATTGGCAGATCCATTTTTAGATCGGCATTGAGACCCGACGGCAGATCCGGTTCCCAGAAGGGCCAGTTTACCTCGTTGAAGCCTATATAGCGGCGCCCTACTATATCTAAGGGGACCCAGTTTTGTCAGGTGCCCTACTATTCTAAGGGCCCTATCAATTCTATGGCCCAGTTGAAGCTCTAGCTCCTTAGCCTACAGATCTAGTTCCAGCAGCAGATCAACTATATTGTGGAGTCCTTGGTAACAGAGCTTTCTCAGGTGGAAACACCACAATATAGTTGCCCTATCAATTCTATGGGGCCAGTTGATCCAGTCGCCTATAGATAAGTAGGGGCCCGTTCCGGGGCGATGGGATAGATAGGGCCCCGTTTAGATCCATATCTATATCCACTAGCAGAATCCAGTAGCATCCCTTCCGGATTGATATCTTGTAGGAGAACCCATTCCAGGGCCTTAGCCCATTCCAGATCCTCTAGTTGCATGGCCCATTCTGCAGAGCAAGCCGCCTATAATTGGCTTGCAGCCATCCGGTGGCCCCTACTATTTATAAGGGAGAGCATAGAGCCGAGCTTTCAATAAGTTAATAGTTCCACTGGGTAAAGCCTAAAGGAATAGCCCATAGCCCTACTATTCTAAGGCTCCTATGAGTTGATAGGTTGATCCTGAACCCCCTATAGATAGTAGGGATCTCGATCCAATCGCCCTACTATCTATAGGCCCAAAAGCAGTTTATGGGGCAGCAGGGTGGGAAGCCCTTCCTTTATTCCACCATTGTTGTTGGCAAGGGTTGCGGAACCTCGCCATTATAGTTCCGGGGGTTTCAGATTATCCAGCATAGTAGTAAGCAGTGCCAGCAGGGGTGGAAGGGAGGAGATAGTTGGGGGAGATTGATATCCAGGGCCAGATGTATATGCAAATTAAGTAGCTTCGATGCAGGGTGGGCAAGCGTTATAATTAGGAGGACTCAAATTGCAAGGGCCCTATCTGAGAAAACTGGGAACTCTAATATTCTTCCTCTCTTCTTGCCCTACTATTCTAAGGGGGCCTATGCCGTAGACTCCAACAACCCCGGCACTATTCTCTGCGATCTGGCACAGGGTTGTTGTGACCTTAGTCATTATACTGCTGTCCTGTTGAGTGAAGAAAGACTCAGGAAGGTGAGGTTATTCCTTACCTTCAGTTCCTTCAGGTAAGTTTATTCCCGTAATCTGAACTCAGTTTACGGTTATTCCTCACCGAGGCGCAGAATCCGTTAGAAATCCAAAAGCAGTACCCGCCCACCCCTACTATTCTTAAGGCATTTCTTAGGCTATCTTCCCGGCTTCCGGCTTCCGGCAGGGGCATGTTACGTATAGAAGGCAAATCGGCACTCTATCTTTGTTGCCAGATTCTATACGTAACATTCAGAAATGAGCCTGCCCCCTACAATAATCTAAAAGGGGGTAAGGGCCTACTATTCTAAGGCCCCTCCCTACTATTCTATGGGGCATAGAATTTGCCGGTTCAATTTTGAGTGTTCTCAACTAGAATCCGGTTCCCTTAGAATAGTAGGGCCCATCTCTCTTTATTATAGTTCCCATCTCCCGGCAAGCCAATCCGAGTTCCGTAGGGCCCCTACCATTCTATAGGCGATTCTCTACGTAACATGCCCACCCCCCCCTTACCCCCCCTATAGATAAGTTGTAGGGGGCCCTATATATCTGCCGTTCCCTGGCCATAGAATAGTAGGGCCCTTTCAATAATAGGGGCAACTAGAATTGGGCTAGTAAGCGCCCCAAGCAGCGGAAGGCCGGCCCGGCTATGGTAGAATCAAAAGGTCTGAATGTTACGTATAGCCCTTTAGATAGTAGGGGGCTTTGCCCTATCAATTCTATGGGTGCCGATCCGCCTCCCCCGTTACATTCTATGGTTGCAGCGGAAGGCCCCCGGTTCCGCGGAAGGGCATCTTTCAACCATGTATTCCCCAGCCTACACAATTCATTAATTAATTAATGAATGAATGGTTGTCCCACCTGTGGTGTTCACCTTACATACCACTGGCTCACAGACCTGAACTTAGATATTGTATGGGCGAGAGGTGGGCACTTTGAACATTCTGACTTTACCCTACTTGCATTATTTTCTGTCCCCCTACTATTCTATGGGCCCTACTATTATTAAGGTCCAACCACCGAGAACGTCTTTACAAACCTTGCATAGACCGGCTCGCTCAATTACCTCCTTAGCGGACGAGCGGGCGTTCGAAACCCCCCAAATTCTATGGGGCTTCCAGAATGCTTTGTGGGTAGGTAGGCACTATTGCTATTGAAGGGCCGGGCTTCACCGGATACGAATAATGAATGAAGAAGACAGCACCTGCACAACCCCAGCAACGTTCCATTCCTTCCTTCCTCACACCACTTCACCACTCCGTGCCTTGCTTTTAGGGAGGACCTGGGCCTACAGGATTACCTTTATGTTGGACAGGTTGGACAGCTACCAACTTTTGTGGATTGGATCCTCAGAACTGCCCAACGGAATGAATGTCAGACCCCGGAGGGATATTGGAAGGGCTTGGTGGGCACTTACAGCTTTGCTAGGACCTTTTTTTGGTCAGCCAATAGCAGGCAGGCGGATTAACAACTACCCTTCGTTGGATCGTCGGAACTGCTTGCCCTACTATTATAAGGGGCCGGCAATAATGCCTTACTACTTAAATTGGAAGGGAAGGGCGAGGACAGTGTAGAAAGAAAGGTGCCTTCGCCCATAACTTTTTGTTTTCTATTTGGCATAGATTCTATACGTTGTTATATTGGGATATGATTTAGAACCACCACCCACTGTTGGATCTTCTTGATCAAACCTTTGAGCCATCCACCCCGACCGATACATTGAATGAGGGGCAACATTGAGTTCAAGTGCCGACTAGCTTGAGGAGGTCTCAGACATACCTACCCGTATCCTGATAGTTTGATCCTAGCCAGCCGGGGGATTGACTCAGAATTGATGGGGTGGGGGTTCTAAGAAGGAAATTATGAGCTGAGCGGAGGGAATGGAACCCTACTATTCTAAGGGGGGTGGAATGTAGCAAGATATAACCAATGCGCGGTAGGGATGCACTTATTTATTAGCACGGTGTGAACCGCTTCCCCCGTCTTAGTGGTTTTATGCTCCCGGGGTCGGATGATAAAGAGATATAAGTATGGATAAGACCGATCTACCACACTCACTATTACTTGCATTGTCCCCGTAAACTAGTCCGAAGGAGTGAGTGGGAATGCCCTTACTATCTATAGGCGACTGCTAAACCTACTAGAAACTAAGTTATGAAGAAGTGGGTAGGCCCAACCCAACAACTGAGCGAGCCGTCCATCATTAGGTGCCTTTCTTATAGGGTGGGTTAGAAGGGGGTAAGGCGGACGAAACCAGTAATTGATTCCGTACGTTCCACTATCTCATAAAAAGGTAGCACATGATAACAGCGGAAAGAATGGAATAAGAACAACGGCCCGGGCCCCTATTATTCTTAGGCGAGATATCCACCACGAAATCTATAAGCCCGCCCTTTATATGCCTACTTTAGTCATGTAAGTTGGACAACTACCTAAGTTGGGTTGGATCGCGTCAACTGCCCTCTTGGATTGAGGAACTACAACCAGACCCCTGATCTTGGATTGATGGAAGGAAGGTTCTACCTGAAATGTATGAAATCCTCTATTTTGCTATAGCAAATTTTGAGTTCTTGAACCCAGATGGATGAATATGACTCGGATCTTGTCCACACACAGATTTTATTAACTCTCAAATACGCAACTATAGAGTAAAGGGCGAAGGCTTTTCAAATAGACTGGAAACACTTCTTGGGCAACCCACCTTCGGTGCCTTTAGTTTTATCTTGCATCGAAAGCACCTATACTTTTTTTTTCTATTCAGACAAGTCCCTGAACCTTTTGGTTGTTTCATATGCGACGGGATCTTGATAACCCTATTTCTTATTCTATGATTTAGACCCCGCCCTTCCAACAATAGAATAATAGGCCCTTTAAAATAGAGGGGGTAGGGCCCTTAAAAAAGAGTAGGGGGTGCCCCCAACAAGAATCTTTTGGGGGGGACCCCCTACTATCTATAAGGCAGATGGGGATCTTTGCTGCGCACCTCACCTTTAGCTTCATATGGATGGGGAGGAGGTAGGCCCCTACCATTTTCTAGGCACCTTTGCTTGCGCACCTTTACTCATATGAACGCCTATTTGCCTGCCTATAAAATAGTAGGGCTTTTGGTTTACCTATACTCTAACAAACTACCTGCTTCACCAACCTATATTTACCCCCTCAATACCCTACTTACTTATGCCCCAACCACTTGCTTCAGCCAGGAATGCTGAGTAGGTACGGCACTAGTCTATTAATCCTTTAACCTACCCTTCCCTTATGTGCTCCTTCTGGGTACCACTATGAACTCATTGGTGTAACACTATGAACTACTGTTCCCGCCGAACCTTGCCCATACGATTCTGTAATTTGAACCTACCCCATTGCTAGGAATCCCCTACCCGCCTTTCATTTAATGCCTGCCTGCTATCAACCTTTACGCCCCATTATCGAAAGGCCATCCTTTAGATAATGGGGCATGGCTGGCTCACAGACCTGGCACTACTTTGAGAATTCATCATGGGCTTGCTTCGCTTGGGTGGGTGGGCGAACATTGGCTACCCCATGCCTACTTTAATGCTTCAGTTGGACGACCTACTGCTACCACCTATTTAACACCCTCTAGATACTGCCTCATTTACCCAGTGATTATGCCCCAAACTGAGAGCGGGCGTTCGAAACGCTTGAGGAATCTTAATAGAGGAGGTAGGCACCCCTACTATTATAAAGGGCCCCTACTATTCTAAGGGGCTTCCTACTTGCTTTACTTTCAGTGTTACGATGCTACCAACAACAGTTAGTCGTGGGATCATGGATGGCGTGGGAACTGCCCTTGCCCTATAGATTCAATACAGCCAGACAATCTTGGAAAGGCGGGCTCGCTTGGGTGCGTGGGCTGAACATTGCTCTTTACTTTCTTTATACTATTTGCCTTTACTTCATGTGCATCTATCCACCTGTGTTGTGTTAACCACCCCTTATTTACTGTCTCACTTACGAAACTTAGTTAGTTATCTTACGCGCTTGGGTCGTATCGTCGGATCGGAACTGCCCTATGGAGGATTCATTCATTACTCCCAGAACTTATGATATTAGATTTGGGTCAGCACTTAGACCAGGACCCTTTAGAATAGTAGGGCCTTTACCTTTAGATGCCGGAAGGACTACTGGGCACTAACAACAGTCTTGGATCATTGAATCGTTGGAACTGCCTTCTTTTATTGATTCACTAAATTACTCAAGCCTGCCCCTACTATTCTAATGGGCAGAGAGATATCTTATGGGGGTGGGCCCCTACCATTTTCTAGGCACCTTCGCTATTTACCTTTACTCAGCCTATCTTACCTTTACTTACGTGCATGCCACCTGGTCATCCTTTACTTAACGCTTCACCCAACCTATGCCCAAACCTATTGTTTCAGCCAGAAACACGAGGGAGGTTAGCCAATATTCACAACCCCCCCTACCTTGGTTCCACACTCCGTGCCTTTACCCACCTTAAGCCCATAAAATAATAGGGGACCTTTTTCCCTATACCACTTCTTTCATGAATCGCTTATTAGTGGGGACTGCTACAGACCTTCTCTTATCAGGGCCGGATGGATCAACCAACCTTACCCCCTCACTTCTGACCCTACCCACCTTTGGATGCCCTATACCACTTGATGATTCATGAAGCGCTTAGGAGGTAGGTACTGCTATAGACTTATACGGGCGGGATGGCATGGCATGAAACATACTTCAGTGTTGACAAACTACCTACCCATAGACTTAGACCTGTTCTCCCTATACCACTTGGATTCATGAATCTTAGGAGGTACAGCTATAGACCCGGGATTGCATGGCATAGCATAGCATGATACAACCTTACCCTTCCCCCTTACTTCTGTGTTTCCTTACTACCTGCCCACCTTAAGCCCATAAAATAATAGGGGACATGTTAGCCCCCTTAGAATAGTAGGGCCACTTGGATTCATGAATGCACTTAGTGAGTCGGGTACTGCTATTAACCCTTCTCTTATCAGCAGGTATCAGGACGGGATCAGACAACCTCATCCTTACCTTTCTTACTCCCCACCAGACACCATTGCTAGGAGATCCATACCTTACCTTTCATCTTAGTCCCTCCCTTCACAATCAGACTCCCCTTAGAATAGTAGGGCCCTACCGTTAGTATCCCCACCAAACACTTACCTATTCAATCTCATTTATAACTGAAGTGGCCGCAATAGAATTGATAGGGCAAGGATTCCCATTCCCATTTCAAGGATTAAAGCTTCAGCCTTTTGTTCTGCATTCCAGGGGTTCAATGGAGGGTCGCTGTCAACACCCATAAGATATGACTTGGATAGACACCACCGAGCCAAGTGTTCATGATGGAGGCTCACGGTAGGGTGATGCCAAGTAAGATGGAATTGGATATGATATGCCCCCCGGGGGTAGTAATATGATGTGAACCGATGAATGCACTCTTATGTTCCCGCTTTGCCTTCCGGCCTATAATTTATAAGGGCAGGCATTCCGAGAAATGGAGGCATTTTACTTCTGTTCATGGGACTGGGAAAGCCCTCGAATAAAGGCCCTTAAAGCTATGCCCGAACACGAGATCCGGTCACCAGTTCCAGCACTTTATTGATTGCTTTCGAAGGCAGCGGAACATGAACGCCCCCCCTTTAGAATAGTAGGCAATAGCTGCTTATTGGAAGGAATCGAGTAACAAAGGAATGCTCCAACTCCCATGCCCATTGCTGCTGCTTGCCTGCCGGTGGTGCATTTAAAGCTGATAATGTATTTGCCTACCATTCTATAGGCGAAAGCAAGCTCTGGAAGCAGGGTTCCAACCATCTATGAGAGCAGCGAAGAGAGTTGATCAAAGCTTGCTGAAGCCCTATCTATCCTTGGGCTGTGAGGTTGATGCTTTTATAGTCTTCCCCTCCGTCCGATGCATCGGCCTATTTTGTCTTTAGGCATCCCTCTCCTTCGAGCCCGGTCAGTCTTAGCTTGACCCGCACCTCCGGTCCTCCGGTCCTCGCCTTGCTTGCTTTTGTTCGAGTGCTTGCCAAAGCTCGAACCGGAGATTCATATCTGGTCCCATTACCTTACCCACTGGGGTGGAAATAAGTCTCAAAGGCACGAACGAACAGAGTGACTCCGGCACATTATGGCAGTATCTTATATAAGGATTAGCATTTCAAGCAGGAGCTGAGCCCGCCTCTATAGCATGTGGGCGGATATCCGTCAAGTGCATCCGATCGAAGCTAACTCGCTAAGGCCCCCTACCAGATGTACGCATTCGTCAGGTTCCCCTTCCATTATCAACATCGGCAGCTCCAGCTTGAATTGCTCTTGGTCGAGTCCCCGCTAAAGGGTTTAGCTTGTCCGATCCGATCTGATCAACATTCACCAATGAAATCGTGGGCCCTACTCTAGATGGTTGGGGCATTAACCGCACCTGAGGTGTTATGATAGCTGCCTATGCCTGATCCTGCCCTTAGAATAGTAGGGCGAGCTTGATTTCTATCTGTTGTCCCCAGGGGCCCTATATTCTAAAGGGACCCAGATCTTATAAACGGCATATCCCCTATATTAGAAAGGGCCGGCTTTAGCAAAGGCTTTAGCCGGCTGTCCGTCCTCCTTAGAATAGTAGGGCTTCTGGTGCATTGAATCTTGGCGATGGAGCAACCCCTTACTTGGATCCAAGTGGCTATGTCCCATGGGTATATACCCTGGCAGTCGACCGGTTACTCAACTCATTTGAATTGAAAGCCCTTGCCTTCAGATCGTCCAAACTATGCCTTTGCCTTAAGCCGGGTAGTGTTTCAACCAATAGTAGTGGACCCGAGTGGGAAAGCATCGCTCTTGAATACCAATAGTTGAGGCAATAGCAGAAGGATAGGGAGTAGAGGAGCAAGCATCTGTGAATCCCCTTTATAATATAGGGCGTCTCCGGGTGCATGCCTATAGAATTTTAGGCAGACCTTAGCGAGACCCATGTGTTATCTCCATTCCCTTTTGGGGGTAGGCAATCAATTAAATAAACAAAGACAGACAGAGTTGGTCATCAACTTTCATTGATTCGGAACACCCTCCATCACCGGAATAACTAGTGGGCACAGAGGCAAGGTAAGCCGTACCGTATATAAAGAGTCAACCGTTTATCCCTCTCAATTTTGGCTTGCAAGCACTACTTGCTTCCTGTCTTTGAGTCCTTTCTTCGGTATCATCGGATCGACTGCCCATGGATATATAGGGCATAGCTGCTGGGACATTCCTTCCTTCGGAAACTTTCAAAGCTGAGGGGTAGAGTAGGTCGCCTTTTCCTAACACTCTTAAGCTTGGGTCAAAGGGTTGATCAACCTTTCTCTGAGCCCTCTACCGGTACCTTCTTTCGTCGATTTCTTTTTAGGGAGAGGTTGCCCTATTGAGAGGGATGCCCCAACACTGGCTGGATAGGGAGAATCGGTAGGCTTTGTTTGCAGTGATGCCCGGTCGGATCCGATCATTCAAACTGGTGGAACCGATAGCGAGAAAGCTCTATTGACAAGGTGAATTGAGTCATGTTCTTATATACGGTCCTCCGGTAAGTTCTCTCCTTCCCGGTCAGTCGAGGGATATCTTATTGTCGTTTAACCCCTTTTTTCCCCGGCCTGTGCTTTCTCCTTTATCGGGTAAAATGGGGATAAATTGAGGCGGATTGGCCTGCCTTCTCGAGTACATCTTTATATCCGCTCGCTTGGGGTTTGCTTCAATGAATCGTTTCAATCAATATGTGTACGCACCCACCCGGCCCCTTTATAATAGTAGGGACTTGAGTCTTCTTTTCTCCATCTTTGAGAGCGAGAGCTTGACGCCTTTCTTCGGATACAATCGTTAGCAGATAAAAGACCTAGGCGGAGAGGAGAGAGTGAGAAGGGGAAGTTGGTTCAAGTACTGATGGGCCGGCCGTTAACCAATCAACCCCAATTCGTTGACGAAATATATAGATATGGCCCCTATCGAGCCATTGAAGATTTCATGCCGGCTCACCCGCAGCCCTATACCGGCCGGCCTATTTTGGAGAGAAAAGACGAGACATGGCCCAACACCCAGAACATCTTCTGTATAAAAGATGCTGGCCGAATCCTAAAACTAACGCTTGAGTTGCAACCAGCACGGAATCCTTCACTTGTGAAGATTACGGCCGCCCTACTATTTATAAGGCTTCCCTACCCCCTACCCCTACCCCTACCCCCCCCCTATATATTGAAGGGCGTGCCTTTATCAGCTTACACATTGTTGGCCCGCCGACTATAGCCCCTTTTTGTCTATAGTCGGGCAGATTATTGTAAGTTCCCACAACAAACCTACCTTACCTTTACCCTTATAATAGTAGGGGTAGGGGTAGGGGCCCACCCATGTTACGTATAGAATCGAGCCTTTAGTATTCTATTGGCCCCCCTTCTAGATTATTGTAGGGGTAGCCTTAATTAATTAGCCTGCTATGATTCCAGAGGTTGCCTATTCGCCAGCCCCTCAAATAGATTATTGTGGGGGGCTTAGTTGGCATGTTACGTATAGAATCTTGACTGAAAGGCAACTATAGCCATAGAATAGTAGGGGCCACCCCCAACCCAACTGAACGTTTCCTTACTCTAGCAGGCTGATGCCATTCCTAAGTGGTGCGTGCAGAGGGAGCTATAGTTATAAAGGATACACTAGAGCACCCACCCTACACGGCCCCCTACTATTCTATGCGGTTGGGTGGGAGGGAGCTATAGTTCTAAAGGACTTTTCCTTCTACAATTATCCGAACATAATTTGAGGGGGGCCCTAACCCTTGAGAATAGTAGGGGCCGCTGCCCAGCCGAATTGTAGGGGCCCATAGAATAGTAGGGCTAACCCGACTAGAACTTTTTGGCACCCTACAATAATCTAAAAGGGGGTAAGGCCCCTACAATTTTTATGGCCGCTCCCATAGAATTGTAGGGGGCCGCCCATAGAATTGTAGGGGGGCACTAGTGGAGGGCAACTTTAGTCAACTATAGGGCGGCCCACCCAACAACCCTGTAGAATAGTAGGGGGCCATAGAATAGTAGGGGCCTCCCCCCCCTGCCCGGAACTAGAGTTTCCCACCCTGCTGGCATCCCGCCCTACTATTTTGAAGGGGGAGTTCCCTGGGGACTCTAAATCCCGGAACAGTAGAAAAGTACCCTACCGCCCTATAGTTGAGAGTAGGGCAACCGTTCCAAGATTTCCTGCCTAGACTGCTGATCACTAGCTGTATTGATCGAACCCTTGCCTTTCTTAAGGTCATGGATTAAAACACCGGGTGGGTGGGCCCCTAAGGGAAGGCTATCTCTATCGAAGATGTCGGAGAATTATAGAAAAAAAGGGCGGTCGATCGAAGGGAGGAGCAAGTCATGAAGCGGTGGTGGCGAGAAATGGAAGTGATCTTTCCACTCGCTGGTGAGTTGGTCGGCCAGGTGGAGGGATTTCAGCAGATTACCAATCTTTGTCAGCAGATGGTAGATAGAGGCTTCATTTCCGTTTAGGGGATCATCAAATCCACCTGAAGGAAAGGTTCATGGGGTGGGTTAGGGTGGGAGGGCCCCCACTATTCGCCTGCACGGGTAGGTGAGGTAGATTAGCCCTACTATTTTAAGGGGCCGGTGGGAATAGGAATCATTCAAGAAAGTCCCTCGATTCATGACCAACCCTACAATAATATGCCCGGGCCCCTCCCCCCTATAGAGGTCATGATGTCGGAATCGACCCTAACCATTTATATAGGCGAACCGGAATGGGGAGGGGATCCAGCTACCCCTGTCTCTGTACCGTGCTACCCCCTACTATTTCTAAGGGCCCCTGCCCCTATCTGTGCCACCACCGGTGCCTACCCCGCTCCTTCGGAATCAACGAGCAGAACCCTTCCGAACAAAGCAATCGCTTTCAAGCAGATAAGAAGCCCTTCAGAAGCAGCATTCATTGTTGGCTGAACCAGCTGATTGATCAATCCGATCCCTCGGTCAAGCCTGACACTGCCCGGCCTTCTCATCTAATTCCTATTCCCGTGGGTCCCGTCTCGGTTGTGGGGGGGCCCCCAAGAATATAGTTGCCTATAAAATGGTAGGGGTTTCGTTCGACCCATCCTGCACGCCCATTAGAATAGTAGGGCCAGCCGCCCGCCCTATTCTAAGGGCCCGGGATGTCCAGGGAGGTGTTCTGACCCGAGATATTCATCGCCCTTTAGAATAGTAGGGCCCAGCCCGTGATGAACCATCCGACGACGACCTAGCGGGGTTGGAAGCTAGTGTCACCTCGTGCCTGTGGTGCCCATTGATTGATTCAAGAAGAGGGTTGGTTAGTAGCTACTTATGGACATGCGGAAAGAACCAATGCCTTAATCCCTATAAAATTGTAGGGCTCCTTTGGCCGGCCACCCGGCCTGGGTTCAATCAATCAATGGTCGGTCGAGTCAATTATGGATTAACGACTTCCCTTTAGAAGAATAGTAGGGCCATAGCCCGCCCTATTCTAAGGCCTATAGATAGTAGGGGCCCTTTTTTCTATAATTCTCTGTTGCTGGATCCCATAGAATTGTAGGGGCACCATATGGAACTGGACGACAAAGGGAAGGCTTCAGTAGCTGCTGGTGCTGGTGAACCAGATCATAAACTTGATCTGGGACCCATAGAATAGTAGGGGACTGCCCTTATAATAGTAGGGGATTCACTGGGTCTTTACAACATGCACCACCTTCACTCTGTAAAATGACTCTGGTGGTACCTTTGTTCGGTCAACTATTGATGGGTCCACGGGTGAGACTCAATCAACAGGGGCTGCTTCATTGGTTAGTGCTGCTACTAGCTTTCGATTTGGAAGGTATGCGGACTCTCGATCAACGACTTAATATGCATCTCAATATGGATTTGGAACCGGAGTTTTTTTCGGGCTATGGCCCTACTATTCTTCTAAAGGGAACTAGATAATCTGTGACTGGTACTGCTGGAATTGATCCTGGCACTGGGACTTAATCTGCTCGAGATGAATCTGCTCGCCTATAGAATTGTAGGGCATCTGCAACTAGAGAATCTGAAACAACCGGAACCTATACTCTTGTTCCCGTATGGGTACGTGGTGACCCAGAACCGGTAAATGATCCCTTGCCAGGGTTCATCAGGAACAGCAAGAGCAAAGGCAAATAAATAGGTGGCAGCACAACCAACAGTAATAAAAAAGTAAGCAGCCGAGGTTTTCTGGAGCATAGTAATTTGTCATTATATACGGGTCACTACGCGACATTTATTTCTCTCCGATGCCGGGTTTCGCCCTACTATCTATAGGCAACTGGATAGGGATCATTTGCCCCTTTTTTCTATCAATTGGGCTCGATCTGCTCGAACTAAAGGATCTGGTGCTTCCATCCACGACTGGGTCTTTGTCTATATCTGGACGAGGTAGTGGTTCTCGAGTGGGCTAATATGTTTCCATGGAATCTATCTGCGCATCTGGTGCCTTCACCGAGAAAGGTAAAATGACTCCAGAAGGTATACAACGGGCACCCCGTAGGGCTCGATCAACTGAATCTTTAACTCGATCTGCTACCGGTGGGCTGATGCCTTTTACTATGTCGCTGGTACTTTATAAGATGCGGGGTAAACTAGGTCAATATGGAACTGGATCCCATAGAATTGTAGGCTTTATTTGGAACTGGAACTGGGGACTCCCTTTAGAATAGTAGGGCATAACCTGGAACCTAGCGAAGGGAACACATGGCCACGTTATCCTCTACTGTCTTGACTAATGCTGCTTGCTTTGTTACTGATGCCGGCTCTTCAAAAGGCTCTCAAACTCCCCATAGCCCTATTATTCTAAGGGCCTATTATTCTATTGTTCCAACCGCAACTGCCCTAGAGATATATGGGCGAACGGGCTCTACCTTTGCCTCTACGTACTTTGCCATTATTAGAAAGGGGGCTGGTGGAACTAGAATTGGTGACTGGTATGCTGGGGTGATGGTTCGACCTGAGAAAGCTTTGCCCTACTATTCTAAGGGGTATCTGCGCCCATCCCCAAGGATACTGGCTCTCTCAGGATTTGGATCTGCCATTAGAAGGAAGACTGCGAGCTTTGCTGCTATTGATGGTTCTCAATCTTGATCCTTTGGAGATGCCCTTTAGAATAGTAGGGCCATAGCCATAGAATTTTAGGGATAGGGCATCGATCTGCCTTCGCTGATGGGTAAACAAGCTTTGGATCTGCCCCATAGATCGGTCGGGGGAACTGTAATTACTGATTCTTCGAGACGTGACCCGGAACCGATGATGACTCTAAATGTTGAACTGTTGGAAAGGATGCCCTGAGCTATGGCTATATCGAAATGGAAGGACTATGGATAGGATGGACCACGTGAAAGGTAAAAAGTTACGTAGGGATCTATCTCTGTTGGTTCTCGTCCTAGAAGGAATGCTGCGGACCGAGAGAGCTATGGTTGCTTTTCTATGTCTGGCGTTAAGGTAGTGGTAGGCTGACGGGGAACGGGGGACACGCTTCAGACAAGCTCCTTAGGGTAGTAAGGTGTTGGTTTTTCCAGTGAAGCCCGTCCTTTCACCCGAGCCCACTCGTTTACTTTGATCGCCTAGGGTTCACTTTGTACGGGATATAGATATCTTGTGACGCACTTCAGTGGCACCAATATCTTGCTTTACGTGGCTAATCATTATTAGATTTATTTGTGGAGCGATTCAATCCCCATTAGAAGAGTAGGGCGGTACCGTCTAATAAGCCTGCCTTTCCGCCTAGACTGGTTAAATACCCATTATATCGCTTAGTCCCGGTCCCAGATGAAGATTCAGAACCTATAATAATCTTTGGTTCCGGCGCATCCCCCGGTGCTATTGGCTCTGATGCCGTCTCTACTCCTGTTGCTTATTTACTGGCACCAAACATTGGAACTTTAATTGGCAAGGACGGCCTCAATATCGACGATCTGGAGCCCCTACCTATTGTTTCTTGAGGCTATGGCGAACCGCTAATGGGTCTGCTACCTGTGCTGTTGGTGCTTTCACTTGGGCAACTAAGCCCACTGAAGAAAAAGAAACTGGTCCCCCAACGGCCATAGAATAGTAGGGAATAGTAGGGCCATAGAATTTTAGGGGCCCATCGCCTACTATTCTAAAGGGCAATAATAGAATAGTAGGGCCGCCTTTACCCCCCTTTTAGATTATTGTAGGGAATAATAGAATAGTAGGGCCGCCTTTACCCCCTTTTTAGATTATTGTAGGGGCCTATGTGTTTTTGCATTCGGATCCGCTCGATCCCCCATAGAATTGTAGGGCTGAAAAGCCAGAAGCATAAGTATCTGTGAAGGCCATGGATGGTACAGGACTTTGGATTGTCCGGTCGAACCAGTTTACCAGGTTTCTCTTTACCAAGTTTATCCTTCAGTAGTTGACTCAGTAGCAAGCCCCGTGTCCATAAATTCAGTTTAACAAGGTTAAGGTACAATAATATAATAATAGGGGCGAATAATCTGCCCTTTTCTTTCTAGG
>MU213118.1:0-17306 GCA_018584345.1 Thuja plicata | reverse complement strand
CTAGGCGGGCCAACAATAGAATAATAGGCAATAATCTGTTTGGGGGCCCTTTCAACAATAGAATAATAGGCAATAGTAGGGGGTAGGGGCCCCCCTTCTATATTATTGTAGGGGTAGGGGTAGGGCTCGAAGCTGCTCTTTCAAAGTCCAAAGCCTTGCAGCCATTTATCGGTAAGGGGCACCCCTGAGCTCTCTTTTCGTTCTCAGTCCTTTACCTGCCTCGAAGCCCTGCTATATAGGCATTACAGTCTATTGGACACACATAGGATTGGGATTCCAGCTTCCAACCTTCCACCTCGCTACTAAGCATCCCTTCCAGGTCGAGATATAGGCATGGTAGAGCCATATAGATAGATAGGGGCGCATAGAGGTATAATAGAGAAGCCAGGAAGCTAGCAAGTAACCTAATAAAGAGAGTCATTTTGCCTGTGCTACACCCCGCCGGAGTGCTCCTCCAAAGGGCCTGCCTATATACGCAGGGTCCTGGAGTAAAGTAAAAGCTAAAAGCATAGGTGTGCACCGGAAACAGGGTTAAGGGCAGTGGTTTGTTCTCCGGTAGCAAAGCTATCGTCAGCAGAAGCAGGGGCATAGCCATATCCAATCGTAGAGTCCCAGTTGCCCTACTATATCGCCAGGGGGTCGAGATGGGCTGGTCACGCCCCATTGTTTCTATAGGCAAGGGCATATGACAGAATCAGCTCGGTTGCCCCAACCATTTGCCCACCCGCCTGGCGATACTTGTTCCGCTAGATTGAGCTTTACTATAGGCCCCCTTTTTCTGTTGGAACAAGCCAAACCCTACCTTGGTAAACTTCCATATCTGCGCGCTGATAGCGGAGCTTTGCCCTTATAATAGTAGGGGGTGGACGATAGTAAAAACACTTATTTTCCCTTAATGCAAAGGTTCTATCTCGCCAATCCTCTATAGTTCGAAAAGAGGGGCATTATGTGATACAACCACCCTATTGAAGCCGCCCTATATCTAGAGTCGTCAGGGGCAGTCGTATCACGTATATAATGGATGGATGGCGAGAGGATGCCCTATCTCGAGCCCAACTATAGATATAGGCCAATGCCTGACCGACCAGTCATCTATCTAAATCGAGCATCAGTCGTCTATTCTCTACGTAACATGAGTGACCCGCTCTGGTGTGTGTGGTCAATGAACGAGGTATGCTACAGTACGCCACTACACGGGCCACTACACCACTACACTATTTCTGTGATGCTATTCTTTCTGCAGATGACGAACAGGAAGCCGCTCTCGACCGACTTCAGCCCATAGCCCTATTATTCTAAGGGCCCTTTTTTCTATTGTTCGCCCGGCCGGTTAGATGAAGGCCGGGGACGGCCTGCCCGCCCCCTCTCTCTATAATGGGTCGAGTGCCCGTTGGAGAACAACCTACCAGAGAAGACTATGTACTCCTCATAAGGTTTCTAGACATCTCGGATCTTTCTGACATAGAAGTCAATGAAGAATAAGAGGAACCAGATGCACTGGTTGGAGTTGGTAGAACTACTTCAACCGGAGCCCATAGAATTTTAGGGCTTGCCACGGAAGGGACGGGAACAGGGAAACGGTCATCACCATCGGAAAGTGCATCGCCCCTACTATTCTATGGCGGAGCTGTGGAACTAAGATCCCGGGCAGTGCCAAAGAGCGAAGATCTGGCGCGCCGCCCTAACTAACAGCGCAGGAAAAGAAAGAGTTATCCGCCTTTTCGTAACAGCGGTGAAATGGATCGGGTGCTGGATCGTCCGTATCTTCTCTAACAACTCTCTCTCAGAGAGCCGACTACTACTGGCACATAACCTTCTCTGGGATTCGGGGTCACCTTCCCAATCATATTGATTTCACCGCTAGCTATCACGAGAAGCCCTCAACTACAGAGTCGTAACTTATTGTGGTTGCCCTACGGGCGAGCACTACTACTTTTAGAAATAGAGGGGCGGCTGTGGGCCCCTATGGATAGTAGGGGTCGACCTGACATCATATTCAGGACGAACAGCTATTGAACGATCGCTTCACGATATAGAGAGGATAGGCCCTACTATTATAAGGGGGCAGCCCACAATACGGCGCCGGTTGTTCACACTTAGAAAGCCCACTATAGAGGATAGGGCGGACAGACCTTGAACCGGAAACACGCCTCCGGTGTGTGGCTTCGGGGAAAACGCTTTACCAACTAATGGAGGTGGGGGAAACGCGTTACCAACTAATGGAGTTCTAGGAAAGCACAAAAGACAGTTCGGTCAACATCGTATCCCCTCTCTTTTAAGGGCCATTCTATGTCAGCGGAACACAACTATAGTTTCCCACCCACCCGATCTACTGGGGATTGGACATGGTTCCGCGAGGATAGGGAGTAGGGCTCCCGGTTCATCGGGAAACCATGAGCGCCTTATAAATAGTAGGGCTAACGAGATGCCCGGCTACTATAGATAGGCGGTTCGAGTTACTTGGAAACACCATTCTTTGTGCACAGATACGTCGGGTCGCCCCGGGCTAGGAGATCATCGTAGCCCACTATTTTAAGGGTTACCGAAGTAATTACCACCCTTGACGGAGTCGCAAGGGAGACCACCCCGGAGAGGCCTTATAGATAGTAGGGGGCATGCAATAGAAAAGAATTTCCGCCTATCTATAGTAGCCTCGACTGATTATTGACCTTCCGAATGAACACCTGGCCAGGGAGACCACCTTCTGAGCCCAAGTCAGAACCGATAACCGGAGCAACCCCGATCCAAGAAAGGCAGTCTTCTTGGAGCAACTTATGCCGCAGAACATGTGGGAGCATTCATTAGAGAAGAGATCGCGGGACCACCTTCAGTCAGCTATCGATGCCTATATTAGAAAGGGGCAACAGCCTTTTAAGAATCTAAGGCCGGCAACCGCTGAACAAAAGGCAGATCTTGTAACCTAATCAGTGAATGATGCTTCTACCGTAGCAAAACACCGAGCGAGAAGAACCCGAGTCCCAGTGAGATAGACTGCCGATATCACTAATGAAATGTGAGCTATATCCGAACCAATGGAATGACCACCCTCCCTATTGATTGTAGGCAAAAGTCAACCGCCGGAACCTCACTATCAGTATCTATCGTATTCAGAAACAACGCACACAAAATGAGTAGATGAGGAAGCAACCCAGAAGCGGAGGAAGAGCCTTTCTCGGCTTCAGCTGCTATCTACTTCCCGGCCGACCTTTCTTGGATCGGGCACTATCGATTCTTATGCGCGCTATAGAGGTAGGGGCTTCTCCGCCTCCGCCTTCATTGATGGAGCACACACGGGGCTATCGAGCCTAGAGCGAAAGCGGGGTTCAGTTAGAGATTGTCGAGCGAGTTACGCAAGTAAAGAACCTTACCGGGAAATCAAATGAGCATCCCTCACTCAGTGGATCTCCGTTAGCCGGTTTGACCACATCATAGATTTTCCCACATCCATCATAGAGCGGAGCCAGAGGGGTTATATCTTCTGGCGAAAAGCAAGAACAATACCTACCAGAGAGAGAGACAGATAGAGATCCCTTTCGGAGCAGAGCCTAGTGCCGACACTTAGTTGAAAGAGCTAGTAGTTCCTTCTAGTGCCGGCCGCCTTAAAATAATAGGGGGATCTCGTTGCTTATACGGTCGGTCCCCCCCGCCTATAAAAAAATGGTCCCTATCAATTCAAGGATAGGGCGTGCCTTTATCAGCTTACACATTGCCGGGGACCTGTGTTCCCAATAGCCTATTTACCATCAGCGGTTATTCAGGCTTTAGGAACATCAACTGGAAGTAGAGGCGCTCAACCTAAGAATTGAATTACGTATCCTAGGCGGGGAGGCTTTTCAGATCAATACTTCGGACAATAAGGCAGGCCTTTACTTGAAAGGGGGTGCCCTACTATTCTATGGGGTAAGTGTTACGTTATCTCCATATATCCCCTTATTTACCCTCCTGCTATTTTGAGACCCAGGTATTAAGACGTTACTTTAGTTACTGGTTTCTCCCCGTTTCTAGTTACTGGGTTCTCCCCGTCTCTATTTACGTGTTTATCCTTGTCTCTAGTTACCGGGTTATCCCTGTATCTAGTTACCGGTTTCTTCCTGTGCATCTGAAGTTCTCCTTCGTTACTCTAGTTACTGGCACTTATTCCCTTGGCCCTGCCTGAAGTTCTCCTTCGTTACTGCTCTGGGAAAGCTTGGCATGCTTTCTCTAGTTACCTACTCTAGGTATCGGTTGACCTGGTTGGCTTGGCCTGGTCTATGCCTGGTTTTCTCTTGACCTATGGGGGGCCTCCCAGCTCCCGCTACTCCATAGAACCCCGGCCCGGAGGAAGTCTTCTGGGGGCCTTTCCCGTAGCCAAGCAAGGTAGCCGAGAAAGACAAGAGAGAGGGTCGTAGCCAAGCCAGAGCCTTCCTTAAGTATTCTGCTGGGGGTCCCGTAGCCAAGCAAGAGAGAATGCCTTAGAGATAGGCAAGAGCCGCCTTCAGTTAAGTAGTATTCCTTCCCTGTAAGCAAGCCAGAGTGTTTTCCTTCAAGCAAGTGTTATTCCTGATATTTCCTTACCTTACCACCTTCCTTCTAGCTCTTTGAGGGGCCCCCCTATATATAAATATGAGTGAGAACCTTCTAGCGAGCGATTTAGGAATATAGTGATAACCTGACCTAGCTAGATTGAGGGGAAGAAAGAAAGGGATAACCTTACCTTCTAACTAGCGATTTGAGGGGCCCCCCTATATAGAATAAAGGGGCCTTAAAGTTTGAGGGGAATCAAATAGTATCCTGACGATAGATAGAGAGCGTCGTTTTTTTTCTCAACTGTTCCCAAAATGTCCCGTCGGGACCCCCTACTATTCTAAAGGCGTTAACCAAAATGTCCCGTCGGGACCCCCTACTATTCTAAAGGCGTTCACGGAATCCTTCATCTCATGAAGATTACGGGATAACCTATAGAGGGAGGAAAGAAACCGCACCGACCTTTTTTTCCCTCCTGATGTTTCCTAATGAATCGATAGCCGGATTGAATCCTTCTATATCCGATCTGGTTCTAGCAATCTATACGTAATATGATTGCTGAACTGGATCTTGCTTTTCAGTGTGGCGCCCCTCATTATTTTGAGTTGTTCGTATTCGACCACCCACCCTGCTGATCAGCAGAAATGTGCTGCTGATCAGCAGAAATGTGCTGCTCACAGCAGAACGGGGGTGGGAAATAAATTAGGAGGATCAATGCAGGGTATGCAGGCCCCTACTATTCTATGGCATGCCCCTACAATTAATTGGAGAAACCCCTTCGCGAATAGTAGGGGCCCCCGAATAGCCCTACAATAACAACTATGATGGCCCCCCCTGCCCCCCCCCTCTATCTAATTGAGGTATATTAATATTGTGGGCCCCCTACCATGGCCCTTAAAATAGTAGGGGGGCCCCCTACTATTCTAAAGGGAATCTAGAATCTAGTCTAGCCCTAGCCGTTGGAGATCGATGAGCCTGCAGAACTTCTAGATCGATGAGCTAGGTGCTGATTATCGATCCCATAGCCCTAAAATTCTATGGGGCGAGGGGCAGCACCAACCAGAAAGCCCTACTATGGCACTAGGCAAACCATCCGGGAACTCCCTTTAGAATAGTAGGCCCCTCCCTCTAGATTCTATACGTAACATGCCCACCCACCCCGCCCAATTCTATGCCCCGAGAAATGCAGCCCAATAGATTTCTTAGGCAAGCGATTCATATTACGTATAGAATCTCGCCCACACACAGCAGGCCCCTACTATTCTAAAGGGGAGGTAGATGCCATTGTAGGGTCGGTTCAATGCCTACTGTATCGGCCCTACTATTCTAAAGGGAAGCAGCCAAAGCAGCAGTTCCATTAGACCCGGCTCCCCTTCGCACAGTACCAGATTCACCAGCACGAGCACCAGCCCTTTAGATAGTAGGGGAAGAAGCAGTATAGACAGTACCAACAGCAGAGGAAGGGATGGCTAGAGCAGAGACAAGGGCCCCCTATCAATTCTATGGCAGGGGCTTACGCTACAGTAGCATATCCAAAGCAGCAGATCCCCAAAAAGTAGACGACCCAGCAGCATCAGTTACAGAGGAAGCAACTATAGCACGTACAGGCAGTTGAACCATTGATCCAGCACCACCTGCACCACTTGGGGTTGCTGCAGCACCACCTGCCCCTACCCCTACCCCCTACTATTTATAAGGGAAGGGGTAAGGGGTTTCATTTCCAGATAGAGATCCAGTGCCAAATCCTGATCGAGACCCAGCCCTAGTTTCTGCTGTTCGTGATAGAGAAGAAGATCCAGATCCAAAGCCACCAGTTCTTGCAGAACCAGTAGCTTCGGTAGCGAAGGGACCCAAAAAGATAGAGACAGAATCAGAAGCTAAAGCGGAGCCCTTTAGAATAGTAGGGGGCCCTTAGAATAGTAGGGCCGCACGATCTAAGCTACAAACAGATTGAAGCAGTAATGAAAGCTGAGGGGCACGCATATCCCTCACAGATGATTCAGGACCAATCAATAATTACCGAGTCATGGATCCAAATCCATAGTAAGTTGTTGACCGAGATGACTTCATTGACTCAGTTGATCTTGTTGCCCCAGCAGCAGAGCCTACACCGGTAGCAGTTGCCTATAAATTCTATGGGCATCCCGACTAGCATCAAAGGCGGGAGCAGCGGGAGGAGATTTAGAGAAAGTGAAAGTTGTCATATACATATTCTCCGGTAGCCCTTTTTTATATAGTGCCCGCAGTTCGAAAGCCAAGGCTAGCTATACATGCGCTTATGTGTTTCAGGCAGGCAATAATAGAATGGAAGGGCGGGCGTCAATTGTATAATGAGCATGGAGTAACAGACCCAGTTGATGATGCTAGTTCTCGCGAAAGATCCAGTGACAAAGGTAGAACCAGCGAGGGTAGAGGCAGTAGAGATGGGAGCAAATCTAATAGCATCCCTTCCTTTTCAAGAGCCCGTAGCACCCCTTCTGGATCGATAGCCCTAAGGAATATATGGCCAGTCACAGGTCTAGATCCCGCCTACTATTCTAAAGGGGCAGAGCCAGTTGTTAGAGAGGCAAAGCCATGACCTCCCCCGGATACATATCCAGTCTGTTCATAACCCGTTTAAGTAGACACAGTGCCAGTTGTTTAATCATATTTTGCATATGACAGACTGCAGTTTTTGGTCCAGTCCCCCATTGTTTCTATAGGCAGTGAATCCACCCAATAAGAAAAGGGTTGAACCAAACCCCGTTTAAGAACCCATTGCCTATAGAAACAATGGGGGATCCATCAGCTAAGGATACGCCTGTTAATCCAGGAGTGTTAGTCCCAATTTTCGATCTTTCAGCCTAAAGAAACAATAGGGCTCCGGTTGTTTCACTGAGCTAATGACCTTGACCCAGCATGCCTTTCTCAGGCATCAGTAGCAAAGCCCATTCGAACTATTGACCCTGATCCAGTTGACTAAGTAACAGATTCTCCCCCGTTTCTCGAGGGGTTGCTAATATAGTTGATAGCAGATTCATCTAGAGCGGATTAAACCCCAGTCCCAGTTCTCTCCATTCAAGTTACAGTCGAAGAATCCGTTCATTCAGTAGATCCATGTCTTCCGCAGCAGCCCCTACTATTATAAAGGGGTGGGGGCAAGGTTCGGCCTAGATAAAATATAGATGGGGCCCCTACTATTATAAAGGGGTTTGGCTGTAGAAAAAAGATCTGGGGGTGTTGGGCATGTTACGTAGTAATCTGATGAGGCATCGCCCTACTATTCTATGGGTAGAAAAAAGGGGCACTTTTAAGCCTCTCTCTTTTAGAAAGGTGGGAGAGATACCCTCGCCCCCTTTTGTCCTCCTAAGTTCCCACCCCGTGGGGCTCCTGGGAGAGAGAGATCGATCACTCCGAACCCGAATGGCTAGGGTTGGGTGGGGATTATAGTTCCCGTTTGGAAGGGTCAGATAAGGCAGGGTGGGAGGAGGGAGATAGAAAGAGATCCGATCAAGAAGGAGAGATCCCGGCGGGAGACGTTTCTTCTCTCTCCTGCCAGGGTCGGGTTTCCGAGAACAGATATTGTTGCCCTTCCGACTATTCTAAAGGGCGGGTGCCCTCCCCTTTCTAATATAGGGCTATGGGCAGATAATAAAGGTACACTCGACTGCTAGCGGCCCCCTAAAATTCTATGGGCGCCCCTACAATCCTTTACGGTTCGGATTGGGGGCTTGATTCCCAGCCGGCCCCTACTATTCTATGGCGGGTGGCTGGGTGCTTACTTATTATTCACTTCCCCATTAAAATAGTAGGGCGCTTCCCATTCGCTCCTCATCCCTTCCCATCTTCCTATGGAACCAGTTACTCGACTGATAACTTTTTACGGCCTTCCCACCCTGCCAGGAGGGGAGAGGAGGGGGTGGGAATGGGAGGGCCATTCAAAGCATAAGAAGTGGGTAAGAGGTGGAGTGGGGGGGCCCCTACTATTCTATGGGAAGCGAAGTGGATAGGAGTTCGCTCCTCCCCCCAATAGTCCAGCGGGTGGGGGTGGACCAGCAATGCGGCAACTCGACACTTCCCGTAAGTCCGCTCTTGATGTTTTATCCATCTATTAGTGTCTCCCCATAGAATTGTAGGGCATGAACCCGGCTCTCTATCTCGAACACAAGAATCTGGATCACGATCATGAGGGACTGAATACCTAGATACAGAAACTGACTCTCGCTTACGAGATTCGAATAGCTGAACCCGGAACACCACCCCTACTATTCTATGGGGCTATAGGGAGAGTCCAACCTTACCAGCCATGGCCCTAGTAACCCTAATGGTAGCTGGGCCTACTATTATAAAGGGCCCTACTATTCTAAGGCCCGGTTCCGCCGTTCGGGTGGGAGGGAATCATAGGGCCGTCACGAACAACTCTTTTCAAACAAACCACGGATTCGCCCATTATTTTCTAGGGCATGCTGCTCCCGCCATAGAATAGTAGGGGCTCCCCTTAGAATAGTAGGGGTGGGGGGGGCCTGGCCCTTAGAATAGTAGGGGATTAGTTTAGGGCGGAATAATCTGTTTAGGGGGAATTTTAGGGGTCTATAGAATGGTAGGGCCGCCCGCCAACAACTATATCTCCCAACTATAGTTCCCTCCCACCCAACCCTGGCGAATAGTAGGGGCCTCCCCCCCACCCCCCCTATAGTTGTTGTTGTTTGTTCTCTCTCTCTATTGCTTGCCCCCTTTTAGATTAGTTGATATCTCAATGGTCCCTATAAATTGAAAGGGTCTCCGGTGGGCATGTTACATATAGAATCTAGTCTCGAAAAAAGTATGCGGCTGCAACAACAACTATAGTAGTTCAAAGAAGAGGGGGGGGCGAGACGAGATTGGATTGTTTGTTCGTGGGTGGAGATACTTTGATCCGGCTTTAGGTGTATCTGTTGGTCCCCGGGACGGAGCCGTATGACGCGAGAGTGTCACGTACGGTTGCTTTGAGAAGGGTGTGATACCACCACCTATCCGGCCCGACGAGCGGTCCACGGAGCTGCATCCTTACTCACCCAGTCTATGTACATTGCTCTTTCCAGGAGGTTGGCTGCCTATCCTAGATCTTCCCATATTAAAGAAGATCCCGGGCTCGATCTGGTTTAGTCTCAAGGTGATCTTCTTTCCGTTCCTGTATATCCGGGTTCGTGCAGCATTTCCACGATATCGTTATGATCAATCAATGGGACTTGGCTGGAAGGTCTTTTCGCCTCTGTCATTAGCTCGGGTAGTCTTCGTTTCCGGTGTTCTAGTAACCTTCCAATGGCTCCCTCAATGAGAGCCCGATTGGCTCTCACTCAACACCACGGCTATTCCCCGAAAATGCCGGTTATAGTTGGGGATCCCCCTATCCAGCGCCATATCGATGCACAGGAGGGGGCACAAGGCAGACGAGGAGGGAGAGCCGGCCCTATCCTCTATGGTGGGGCTTGCGTATAGAATCCCCCATCTCCAATATTCTCGAGCCCCCATCTCCGATATAAACACAACTATAGAAAGAAGAGGGGGGGGAATGATAGTGGGTGGGTGGGGGGGAATGAGATTATAGCTGTAGTGCCGGGTCCCTACTCTCAACTATAGGGCGGTAGTTTCTAATTTCTCACCCTGCAGAATAATGGCAGTGGGAGGGCCCCTACCATTCTAAGGAATTCTAGTTGGGATGAAAGGTTGGGTAATTAATTAATTAACCTGCTAGAATAAGCCATTATTCTGCAGGGTGAGAAAGCAACTATAGTTTCCCGGCCCCTTCCCCTTTCAATAGTAGGGGGTAGGGAGATCCTTAATTAATAAGCCCTACTATTCTATGGGCGAGCCTATAGAATAATGGGCATTAATGCGCTCCCCATAGAATTGAATTGTAGGGCGAGTTGCCTATAGAATTTTAAGGCCCCCATAGAATTGTAGGGAATCCGGAATTAACTAGAATCGAGCCCCCCCCTCTAATAATTGAGGTTTAAATTAATCAGCTTGCTAGCCCAATTATCTTGAAACTCTCTTGAAACTATCTGCCCAACTACTCTGCCCTACTACTCTGCCCCCGGTGCAGAGGGAATCTGCCGTTCGCGAATAAGCTCCAGATTCGGCTACGTCAAATGCCCCCAGCCAGCAGGGGGCCCTACTATTCTAAAGGGCGGGATGGCCCCCCCGTCTCCTCCCACCCTGCTGCCCCAACCCAATTCTAGTTAGTTGGGGCCCTACAATTCTATGGGCATGGCGATTCGCCCTTACCCTTAAAAAAGAGTAGGGGTAGGGGGCCATAGAATAGTAGGGGCCACCCTGCTTCCCGGCCCTTTAATAGTAGGGGCCATAAAATTGTAGGGCCCTACCCGGGTTGGCCCTTTAATAGTAGGGGGCCATAGAATAGTAGGGGCCTACCCACCCATTGCCAACTATCCCTGGCCCCTTTAAATATAGGGGGTAGGGCCACCCTCGCGATTACTATTCAGCACTCCCATAAAGAGAGGGGCCCACCCTGCTGCCCCAACTATTCTTTTCAACTATATCCTCCTGCCATAGAATAGTAGGGCCCCCCCCGAGAACAGGGTTGGGGGTGGGACTAGCCTAAGCCGGCCTATCCTAGAATTGAGAAGGGCTAAGGGCAGATTCTATACGTAACATGTAAGCCGTTAGAGGCCCTCGGGGGCCCCCGTGGCGAGTGGGAGGGGGGGGGTGGGCGGCGTTAGGGAGGCTGAAAAGGGTGGGAGGGAATCATAGGGTTCCCTGCTGGGATGCCTTCATCCTCCCACAACTCCCTATGGGCTTCGGCTAGGTAACCATCCCTTTAGTTGTACCGGAGGCTGCATGAGGTAACGCGTGCTTGGATCGCTTCCTTGGGTGTCTTAAGGGAGGTCTGGGGCTGCAGTTGGGAGTATCCCACCTCGCCTTTCTATATCGCTTATTCGCCTAATCGAGAAGCACATCCACCTTCCTTACGTTCTCTCTTCCAGCCTCGATCCTGCCCTTACGCCAGCCCAACTATACCCCCCACCCAGCCCCACAGTAGGTTCACCCCTTCGATTCAATCTCCTCCTCCCACCCACCCCCGGACGGCAGGTTCACATAAAGCCAGAGGACTTGGAGAAACTCGTTACAGTACCAACGGGTGCAGCCTAACATAAAGCACTCTAAAAACACAATCACCAGGAACCAGGGAAAGCCTAGCAACTATAGCGGGTGCTTCTGTTAGGAGTAACTTCGGTCTAGGAATGAGCAGTGGTATAATGTACAACAACTATAGTGCCGGGGCTGTGGTTGTTAAAGTAGTGGTTATCTCTTATCCCTACACCCCTTCCTATTCGCATCTTGTGACCCCCCAATCTATATCTGGCTATCCGCTATCCGGTAACGCGCGATTGGCTGTTCATGCCATGTGGTTTTTATTGTCCGTTCTTTATTATCATGCGGGGGTGGTCGCTCTCCCCGGACCCCAGAACACGGAGCGTTCTTATTGGGTATTTCTCAAACCAGCCGACCCTCCCTATTGAATTGAAGGGGTGCGACTTGACGGGTTCATCTGCAGTAGACTCAATTGAAGAAGCCGTTAGAAAGCTTGTTCTAGCGCCCGCCCCGGAGATGAAGCAGTTCCAGATCGATATTGAGTTACAGTCCCTACGGTGGACCCCGCAGCTAAGGCAAAGACATAGGAAGTTTATCATCCGGAACCCTACTCTTCTAAAGGCCGGCAGGCAGGGGAACAGGCAGAGGCTAGGACAAGGACAGGAACCACGGGCAGGAACCATAGAAACTACGCAGCGATTATGTATGCCCATCGGGCAATGTTGGAAGATTGATCCGCACAAGGGCATGGTCCCGGTTGGGATATTCTATTATTGACGGTAACGGTTACGGAACACCAATAGCGTTCCATACCCAGTTAGAGATCGAGCTGCTTCTGACTATGCCTTTGCATCATACCTAGAGTGAGATAATGGTCCTGTCTTTCCTCCAGTGCTAGTTCGAGTGCCATAGCCCATTGCCTCCAAATCGAGATGCAGAACCCGACCTTATAGATACCTCATTGACCCAGTGCCCGCAGCTTATATATCGCAAAGGCACTCGCAGCTAACCGAGTTGACTCATCAGCTTCAGAATAAGTGGCTAAGGTGGTCAATAATCTGTTTTAAGGGGCGGCACCAGTTTTGGATCGATATTGAGATAGAGATCCAGATCCCGTTGGAGATTCCATAGTTGCCTATAGATAGTAGGGCCCACCCGTTGAAGCACCTGTTTAAGTACCATAAGCATCCGTGCCCCCTACTATTCTAAGGGCATAGCGGTAGGGGGTGGATCCAATTCCAGAAGCAGATCGAGGAGCAGAACCAACATCGTCAATTGCGCAACCCACTTCAGCATAATAATGTGCAGTAGATTCTATTGAAGCAGCACTAACTACAATCAATCCGTCCATCAACCTAAGAAACTCGAATCCAAGCTCGCGAATGCGAATGTTCAACCCCACCCTTCATCAGGAACTCTATGGGCTACCGGAAGCAGAACCCTATCTCCATAGAGCCCTACTATTATAAGGGGCCGGCCTATCCTATAATTTATAAGGGCTAAAGGCAGATTCTATACGTAACATGCCCCCGGACCCAGAGGGGTTATATTACCTTTAGCTTTAGGGAGGACCTACCTCCTTTAGCCCTCATAGAATAGTAGGGCTCCCCACCCTGCTTCCCAACCCCCTACTATTTTAAGGGCTTCCCACCCATCCCCTACCCCCCATAGGTTGTTCCCTCCCTCCCTACCTCCTTTAGCTCTGGCCTAAAGCTTACCCATGGCTACTATTAAGTTGTCCCGTACTAAACTCTATTTCTTGGGGCCCGGGAATAGATCTGTCCTCCCACCCGGACTATGATTCGGGTGGGAAACTCCCCTACTATTCTAAAGGGCCGGCAACCCCCTTTTAGCCACCCACCACCCCTTGCCAGGGCCCCGTCATTAGTAAGTCCGCCAGATATAGGAGTAGGGGTTATCTAGTTCATATCAATGAATGTGATGCCCCTTACCCCCTTTCAGATTATTGTAGGGCATAGTCGTTTTAAGCAGCAGAGGCTTTCCGTTATTAATGAATGAATCCCCTACTAGGAATTTCGATTATTTAAAGTCGAGTGCATAAATGCCATCTTCCTTTTTACCCTTTCATTAATTGCGAGTGTTATTACAGATGTAATAACACTTCTAAGTCGAGTGCATAAATCTCTCTCCTTGATAATTGATCGATCCGGCTTTCGTGCAAAGTGGGTTGGTGGTGAAAGCGGTCGAATGCAGGGGAGAGGAGGTGGAAGCTGCTTCAAGGTTGGTCCTTCTTGCGCTCGCAATTTAGATTGGTTGGTCTTTCTCGATCCATTGATTGACCATCGAGGGAAGCATTCTTCTAATTGCTAATTGTTTAGCCTATATAATAAGAGGGCGAGCGAAGCCAATCTTCTAACCGATGTGAAGCTTGGCACTTGCCCTACCATTTTATAGGCATGACTTGAATCAATGATTTTGTAAGCATCCGCACTCGCCTGGAGGACGCGGTCCTCATCTCAGTCCCACTTTCCAACGTCTCTATTGGAATAGGGATCCATGGGAACGTCTTTCTCGGGGTAACCCAACAACTCTGTAGCCGGACTTGACGAGGGACTGAGATCCAACTCATTCGGGTCCACTTCCTCACTTCTCCATCTGGGCCAATAGATAGCGCTGAAATCGTATCGTTAAACCATCTCCCTAGACACCTTTCCCTGGCACTATAGAATTCGCAACAAACAAGGTATTAGTGCGGTCATATAAACGCGGATCGATCGACCTTGAATCAAGAGAGATTTCAGTGGTTTTGGATCTGACCAAAGGGAGAAGGAGGCGTAGGTCGAGCTTGTTTAAAGAAATACGTCCGATCCAGAAAGAAATTAGTTGATGTGTGTGTAAGAGCCAGCGTTTGCTCGCCCGTGTTCCGCTTATAAATAGTAGGGGCGGAGATCAAGTGGGGCATGACCTTTCACTTTGCCCTACTATTCTAAGGGACTCTGGATCTTGTTCTCGGCAAATATGGATCTGGATCACGCCCCTACAATTCTAATGGGCAGAAACTGGATCACGATCACTAGAACCAAAACCTGGGTCTCGACCAGGAACTGTACCACGAAGGTATGGATCACTAAGGTCGTATGGATCGAGAACGATCATAAGGAACTAGACCAAGATCAACCACCTATGCTGCTGTTGGATCTACTGCCCTACTATTCTAAAGGGCTGCTGGTGGCCCCTACTATTCTAAAGGGCGACTGGATCTATATATGGATCAACCGACTCTATTATAGGCTGCTGCTGGATCAATGATAGAATACCTATCACATCTTCTTCTCTATCTCTATGAGCACGAGCACCACTCTTCATCTGGATCTCGCTCATCATAAGGACCAGAATCGTAAGCTGGATCACGATCACTATCTCGATATGGAAATGAAACTGCCCCTACTATTTTATGGCGACAGAATCTAAAGAAAGCTGGATCTGGATCTCCCTACTATCTATAAGGGGGGCTGCTACTGAAGTGACTCGCTTTGGAACTGCAAGAAAGTAGTTCTGGGTATGGAACTGGTACTTGAATGGGGAAGCACATCTGGATATGGATCCGAACGCCTTTCTTTATTCTAGTCCCGGCCAATAGAAAATAAGGTAGGGGATCAACTATATAAAAAAGGGCATGGAGATCAGAATCATAAGCTTCATCACGATCATTAGGGTATGATGGGGAAACTGGATATGCTTGTGGATGCTATGGGCCCTATATAATGTGGGGCACTGGCTCTGCTACTGGTGCACATGCCCCTGCTTATGGCTTAGCTCATGGCTCTGCTTCTACTGGTGCACCTGCCCTTGCTACAATTATAGTTATAGTTCTGCTACTGCTGGCTTGCCCTTTACTATATTGGGCTGCTGGTTCATATAGAATAGATGGGACAGCTAGAATAATGGAAAAGAGGGGCCCCCCACCCGATGCATGCACTGGTGGGGAAGTGGGTATAGACCCGGAATAAGGGACGCCACTAGGCGAGATGCTGGCTCTACTGCTGGGACTGGAACTGGAAATGGAACCGGGCGAAGAGAAGAGGGACTATCGATCGATCTCGAAATGGAGCTGGAAGGCCCATAGAATTTTAAGGGGCCTCTGCCCCATAAAATAGTAGGGCTGCGACTGCCTTAGGTGCTTTACCCGGAGAAGAGAGTGGTGGGGAAGTGGGTCAATAACCAGGGTCTAGCAGGGTTGGACCAATCCTAATATGCCTCCCTAAAAACCACTACCCTCCCCTTAGAATAGTAGGGCGGGAACCCCTACTATTTTAAGGGACACGGGCTGCATTGTTATTGATACCAAATTAAGGATGGATGTCAAGATCTAAAGAAAGGCCCTTTCAATTCTAGAAAAAAAGGGCGATATCCTTGTCCTCGGGATAGAGAGATATCAAATGGCCTACTATTCGCCAAGGGCCCCCGGTCCCATCCTTTTCGTCTAGTTGGGATTCTCCTCGCTCATATCGGAGACGGTTCGTCGATTCCCGCACCAATCATTGAAGAGCAAGCGAGCTGTCAATAAATTCCCTTAGCCCCCCCCCTATATAGAATTGAGGAAGATTAGTTTAGGGGCCCATCCATCCTGCTCGTTTTTTCATTCCAGGAGATTAGATTCTATACGTCCTATAAAATGGTAGGGGCCCACGGGAAGCTTTAATAGGACAAGGGCTTTACTAGTTTGAATGCAAATGATTACTGCACTAGCATTCCCTATAGATTGGCGTTAGGGTACGCTAGCGAGCAGCGGTTATGTTCCGGAAGGAAGGCCAATAGCAAGCTGTGGTTAGTCGAGTAGGCCTACTTACCGGTCTAGCGCCCTACTATTCTAAAGGGCCGGGGCCGAATAGCGAACCAATAGGCCAACAAGCGGCCATCCCCATACCTTCCATAAAGTAAATAGATCGGAGGCCCATCTGCCTTCTATGCCCTACAATTTAATAGGGATTCGATATTCTTCATGCCGTTTCTTTCGGAATCAGCTACTATAGTTTTGGGAATCAGCCTAGGTGAGAACGGGTGGGTGGGAAGCCCTTAAAATAGTAGGGGCCGAGGAATGTAGATCCGTATAACCCACCCTGAAAACTCCGCCCTTTCTACAATTCTCCAGGAGCTGTCACCTCCAATGCTCATTCCCAAATCCGTATCTGCTGGAGTACTCCCGAGATCACTCACGTTCGGCTCTATCAACCTCGAGCCTTTAGAACCATTATAGGCAAATATAGAGTGAAAAGAAAATCAAATAGTTATTTGAGGAATTAATGTCGGTCGAGTGGTGCTCCTCTGGTTGCAAGCAGACACTTGGATACGGCTATTCCGCTATCACACATATTTTCTTTCCCCGTGGATATGGAGGTTGCGAATCGAGAGCATACATTAGTTACTAAGCACCAGTTGCCGGTTCATCAAGTGCCCTCATGGGTGGGGGCGAGGCGGCCTCGGGGGCATCTACCTATCTACCTCTGTTCGCCCTTCAAATAGTAGGGGGGTGGGTGCCCCACCCACCCCTCTATAGTTGATAGTAGTTGGGATTCGTCGGCCCTACTATTCTATGATCGCAACCTCAGTTTGTTGGTGAGTGATCTATGGATTACCCATTCCCGAGGTCAGACCTTACCTCGCAGTTTCGGTTACTCCTCTGTCGACTAAGAGAGTAGGGCTCCATCCCCACAGTTTGCCACGGGCAGCGAGGTGAGGTAAACTCATAAGTTATTCGTACTCGCCCT
>MU213116.1:631724-647617 GCA_018584345.1 Thuja plicata | reverse complement strand
AATTTTCATACATATTGAATTTGTTATCACTTTCAAATATTACTTTAACTAAACATAGGTTGTTTGGCGATTCAACAACCTGTCTCTTCAAGGCTTCGGAAAAAATACTAAATTACAAAAAAAAATTATAAAAAATATGTAGGAAAAGGGTATTTGTGTTACCTTTCTATAAAAAAAATAAAAATTGAATTTCGATATATACATTTCAAGGTATGGGGATCAAAGTGACCTTATGTCTAAATTACAGTTACTGTCACTTTAAAACTCAATAAAATATGAAATATTAACCCAAAATGAATGAAACCAATTACATCCTCTAGATATTGAAGTTACAAATATAATTTCGAAATAATTATATCGTTATCATATTTTTAAAAAAAGTTATGTTGATCAAAGTGACAGTCACTTCTTAAAATCACAGTTTTTTTACAAGAACCACTTTTCGAGGGAGAAAGAAAAATGAATTTTAATGAATTTTTTTTTCTTTTTTTTAAATATATTTAGAAACTAGAAATAAAATTCTAAAATACCCTAGTTTACACTATCTTCAAATTCCTTATAGTTTTCCGGCAATAGGTGTTCAAAAATGAAGTTTTTTCTCAAAATGTTGATCTTTGTGTCAAAGTTGGCCAAAAAGTGGGACACACTATAGTGGGATCGCCCCATAACATAATGATGTTTGATATAGCCTCTGTACTCAGCTATTCCAAATTTCATGAAGTCAAGGACGACCCTACTGCCTTTGATATGTGGAACAAACTACATGATATTCATGGAGGATATGTCAATGTAAAGAGAGCTAAAGAAGAAAGTCTCCGAGGTCAATTTGATTAGATGAAAATGAAAGTGTAGACATCTAAAATCATTATGATATTAATTTAATTAATATTCCCATAGAATTATAATTAATCCTAATTAATTAATTATATTTGTTATACTCTTCAATTTATTTAATTAAATATGATTCACTTTCTTTAGTATATACATTTAATTTAAATACCATCTTCTTTAATGTATTAAATTTTATGTATATACATTTCTGTCATTAATCCCTTTTAAATAAATTTTTAATTCATTTATTCCTCCACATGACTTAATTCTACTAAACCACAACTAATCTAAATCTAATTTGGATTAAACAAATTTGAACCTAGATCCTACCCTACCTCATATCACTCTCATCAAATAGACCTACTTACTAATTAACTAAGGTTAATTAGGATAATTTCTTGATTCCTACACATATTACTCCTAATTATTTGCTCACACATGTGTGAGAAAATTTACAAAAATTAACTTTTCCAAATAATCCTAATTTGGTGCCAACAAGGTTTCTTACAACTTTGATGACACCTTCTTACACTTTCTAAAAGTGTTTTATTGGAAAAAAACTCTTACACCTCTTACAAGATCCTTCACATGTGTACTTTCAGTACACCTTGACCTATCACATAAAAATTTGTTCACACATGTGTGGGAAAATTTGGCCTCTTGCATGGCTTATGTGTCCCTCATGTGGCACCTATGTGGATGCCAAATGAGCTCCACATCATCCAAGCCCTCTCTCTCCTCTAAAAAATCTATAAATAAAGGATATTGTCAAGAGCAAATCATCCCTCATTTATGCATTGTTATCATGCTAGTTTAGTGTTTGAGTTTCATTGCTCATTTTCATGTTCATGCTTTTAGTTCATTTAGAAATCACATCTTAGGTTTAATCATGGAATGAATCTATTTCTTGTTTCAAATGCATGTCATTCTAGTCTAGCTTTGCATCTTCATCATCCACATTTGGTGAAGGTTTGAGACAAGTTTCTCATACTTGTTCTTGATATCTTCATTTAGTTGCACTTAGTTGCATTTAGTTTCAATCAATGAATCACGTGGGATTATAGTAATGTGTTGGAAGAGCACACCCACATAATTATCTAAAAGAAAATCAACAAGGCATTGGGTGCCCTTGTTTAGCTCAACAGAGGTTTTGATGGAGTCCCTTGTTTTCTTATAGTATGTTCTTAGACATATTTAGTTGTTTTAAATGATTTATATCTTTAACATTTGCATGTCTGAGTGTGCTCCCAATAGGTAGGATTTCAGCACATCCATTTTGGCATGCCCAATGGGACCCACATCCGTAATTTTCAAAATTTCTAACGTATTTTCCGTGTTTTTCAACATTCTAGAAAATGTTTACGCATAGCCATGTTCACACTATTTTGGTCGTTATCATTTTCAAACTGTCATTTGCATAGACTGTCATCTATGTAGATCACTATATGCACCTATCAACACCCGTCTCCACATATTAGATATTAGATTGAATTTAAACAATGTTTAGAAACATTTTTTACTGATTTTTGGGATTTTAAGTCTTAGGTTTCTGACAGGGTCTTAATTTTTAAGAGTTAAATGCTGCCAAAATTGGTAAAAAGTTAAATATGTTTGTTTTTTTAAATCCTTTTTTCTACTAACTGTATGTTGGTCACTTTTTGTGCAGGAAGTTGATCGTCTCTGCAGATTACTGTCTGTGCCATCAAACTATCATCTGTGACTTTTTAGTTTCCTGAAAGGTATCAGTTTCTACCTTTCACAGACTGTCATTTGTGCTTTGGCTTTACCACTTGCACATATCGTCATTTGTGACTGTACTCTGTCATCTACGAAATATCACTATGATTCATAAGTCTTAGCAAATTTTAGGGTTACTGATATCTTTCAAGGTTTTACAACATCATTTTTTGAATACCATAATATCAGAGACTACTAACTTTGTGTGGTTTTATGATGATTGGAGAAGATAAACAAACAAAACTACTAATATTTGTTCCTACAGATTGCCTTGAAAATTCCAACCAAATGATCGCGCTTCATAGCATATGTTTTTACTAGGCACCTAGATTTAATTAGGAAGTTTATTTGTGAGATTCAAAATAAACATTAGGGGATCATTCTCTCTTCCTTTTTGGGAAGATTAAAAACCTAGACATGTTTATTTTGTTTTAGGAAAAAATGTCTTTGTTTTTGGAAAGAACAAAGTGTTTTGCGTGTTTGGGAGAAAATTACACTAGGTAAGAGAGTATGCTCTTTTCCCCTTGAGGGAAAATCATAAATCTAGACCACTTTTTTTTCCAATCCATCTTTTATAGTTAATTTTTTAGATGGGCCTGCCGGTTGAGAAAAAAATCTCTCAAAAACGAACCACATGAGAACGAGGTGTAAGCCACACCAGTCCAACTCATGTTAGACAAATTTACTCTTTGGGGTTAAAGCCTCAAGAATTTATTCTCATTTGAGCTTATACTCAACTCTCTTCTAACTTAAGTGTGGCCTCGTGGTCTTAATCATGTTTATGTGACCACTTTTTTCAAGATGTTCTATGGGGCTATACGCCTGAATCATGGTTGCGCAGACATAGAGGATACAATCGAATGGAGACCCTTACTAAACACTCTAGGCATAGAAGCTACTGATTTACCTCCAAATGGTGATTTATTATAGTGTAAGGGGAGGGAAGAATCTCCCACTAAGATCCCCATCATACGTGTCCTAGGGTATTGTGTTGCGAAAGAGATCTTTGTAGCATGAAAAAATTACCTAGAAAAAGGCAAAAACATGGGCGTTCTTTCGGGAGTGATACTGCTATGTGAGCTGAAGGAATACCAAGCAATGGGTTAATAATATTTCATTTGAAGCCAATTCCTTAGGTAGACTTGTTTTTGAAGTGCTAGCAAAATATTGAAAAATCTAAAACACGAGCGAAATACCCAACAAACAAAATTTGTCACCCATGCTTGTATCCCTCAAGGTTTCTTTGTGCCTTGTTAGATTGTTTTCAATACCTATGCTGGTTATTTTTTGGTTTGAGTATGCTAAAATTGGTTCTTGTCATTGAACAAATCCGTCAAAAGTCAAACTAAAGTCCAAAATCTATTCAAAATCTCAAGACACTACCCTAACAAAAGTCTATCATCTCCGCTCTTGAGTTGATGTCTGTTTAGATCACTCTCTAGGTAGATTTCCATCTACGCATATCACCGACCGTGTCATTGGCTGTTGTCTCCGCATGAAAACAATGAGCTTCAAAATCTGCTGATAAATTCAAATTTTGGTTCTCTATGGAACCTTGAAATCATTTTTCCTAAATCATTCATTCACTCAGTCAAAATCAATTTTTTCACCATATGACATGACTGGTTCCATGAAAAATAAGAAGGTTAAGCTTCCAAAACCTCAAGTTTATCAAGAACAAAAAGAAACTACTCACAAATCCAAAGAATATCAACACATTTCCAGATCAATCAAGAAGGAAATCTAGTATTATGAGAAATTTGACAAAATCATGTACAACAAAAAAATTTTCAATTTCATGGCCAAATATCCTATCTACCGTGCTTTTGTCACCCTTGAGTAATATGGTTAGACAACCCTCTTGTTTCTAAAAATCAATTCTTCAATTCTTGTATCATCATCAAACATCATTATTTTTCTTGGAGCATTAGATCAAACCTCTTTGCATCAAATCAAATAAATCCCTTTTTAGGTTGAAAGACCTTAATCAAAAGTATTATAGACCTTCATCCTCAAACAAACACAACATTTCTTGTATACCATCAGTCTGTCTCAAATAATCTAAATCCATTAGTGATGTCCCATTTTTCTTGAGATCACAAGTCCATATTCAAGTAGAACATATATCACTTAAATCCTTTTGTGTTTGTATCATCACAAGGTCTTGTAATGCTTAGGTTTTGTTCTAAAAACCTTTAAATCAAATCAATAATCAAACAATCAAATAAATCCTTAATCAATCATCAATCCTTATCCAATCAATCAAATCAAATCAAGAATCAGATCTTTTCTCCATCCCATTTCATCTCTCAATATTACATCTTCTTGTCTTCCATTCTTCTAAGTTTGCCATTGTATGGTCGTCACTTGACCCCAAGCTAGAAACATGAGGCGTGCAACACTCAACACTACTACCTATGAGGAGAATCCTTTTTCCCATCATTACTTTCAAGGCACTAAAGTAACAGCTGAGGAAGTTCCTGAAGAAACTGAGTTAGTGGAACAAGAAGAAAGACCTACCCAAGTGAACGAATTCCTTAGCAATACATATAAATTAGAAATGGTCAAAAAGGCCATTAATCAAAACAGTGGTGAAATCTTCTTGAATATTATTCAAAATGGCATCACAGTGCCTGCTGACTTTAATGAAACATTCCTTACTCAAAACATCACCAAAGTTGTCGCTGTCGCTACCGCATCTATGGCTTCTAATTCAAATGCTACATCATCATGTGATACTGTTAAAGGATTTGTTAGTGAACCTTCCATGTTGATACCTACATAAGCACCTATATCAACAACTACATCATCATCCCAACTCACACATGAAAAAATTCAACATATCCTAAGTGTTTTGCCAAACATTACTGCGCATAATAGCACTCATGGAACAAAAAACACTACTCAGGGAGCAAGTGCTAATGTCAACAACATAGGGAATATTTCCATGCCTTTGACTACATCATCTATGTTTCAAACAATAGGTATGAAGACATCCACAATAAGCACATCTAGAGCTTATCAATATATACCCCCTCCTACTATTGGTATGACCTCCATAGGGTTTTCAAATGCACAATTTGGAGGAGGTGGAGCTTATGTGCCACCATTTCCTCCAAATAATGCTCAAGACTTAGCCCAACAATTTAATGAACTCAAAAACCTTGTGCATGGTTTACAAAATGGGGGCAAAGGGGAGTTTTATTTTGAGGAGATTTGTCCTTATCCATTTGACAAGTCTATCACAATGCAACCATTCCCTCCAAACTTTGAGATGCCTAAATTTGAGAAATACAAAGGTGAGACATGTCCTCTACAACATCTCAAAGAATTTTACATTGCATGTCAAGAAGTTTCCTATAACAAAAATTACCTCAACAAAATCTTAACTAGGAGTCTTGGAGGCGTAGCTTTGGAATGGTTCATGGCCCATTCTTATGGACCAATCTCTACTTTCTATGATCTTGTAGAGAATTTTTTTGGATAATACTCATATAACATTGAGCATCAGGCAATACTCAGTGATTTGTACAATACTAAACAAAAGAATAGAGAAACCTTTGCTAGTTTCTTACAATGATGGAGACATATTACAAAATGCATGGCATGGAAAATACCTAATAGTCATTTAATTGACATCTTCCCAAAGAATTTGATCTCCAAGATGCCTTTTCAAATGAAAATGGCTTCACCTGACACCTTTGAAGAGGTACCTCTGTCAAAGGCCATCTTTAAAGGCCTTTTGCAAGAGGTACCATCAAACATTATACTCCTTCCAACAACGATAAACCAAAATTATAGAGTAAAAACAAAGAAGTTGTCAATGATGGAGTGACTGATGCCAAGCATGTTCAAACTGTTCAAGCATCCAAAAATAATAATCAAAACAATCGAAATACCAATCAGAACCAAAATTAGAATCGCAAAAACAATCAAAATTAGAATCAGAACAATCAAAATCAGAACAATAAGAACCAGTATTAGAGCAATAAGAACCAGTATCAAAACCATAATCAAAAGAAAAATCAACAATAACCATGCAACCAATCATATTTATTCCCTCACAACAAAAACAACAACAACAACAAAGAAAATGATATCTTTGATGATCGAACATGCGGGAGTTTAGAAGAAAATGATATCTTTGGGTTTGATGCTATTTGTGGCATATTGAAGAATCTGACACACATGTTAACACCATAATCCTCAAAGCTTCTGATTGTAATGCTACCACATGCATACCCAAAGTCACTGTCCAAGATGCTAATAAACCTTTTGTTGGAGATTTGCCTTTGTGCAAATAATTGAATGTATGTTTGCCATTGTTGACAACATATAATATACAACAGGTATCCTATATGCATTTATCTGTACAAATTTTTTTGAGCTATCAATGTTTATTTTAATGGTGCATAGATGATCTAGTTGCTATGTGCATTCATGCCAAGTTAGATATGTAGTTTTAGTTGAGTTATGATTAATCAGTTATGGCAGTTATAGTTTTTGAAGTGTATTTGTTAAGAGCCGACGTAAAAACAATGTCTCTTTAGTTGCACCTATCTTTGAGATATGCGTGTTTCTATTCATGTTTAGTTATGAGTTAAAGATACTTATCCAAAGGTTCCAAACGTGTTTCAACAAAATCTTGATGTTAGAGTTAATTTGGTGAAGCCAACTTTGTGAAGCATCGCGTCTATTCAGTTTAAGTTACACGGTCCTAATTTTTATTTCGTGCTTGGTTGAGCTAACAAGGAAGTTAATGAAGTGTTTCCAGATATTGTCATGACCTTATCCTTGGTGAAGATACATATTGTCATTCAGTTATGTTCACTAAGTGTTGAAAATGTAGTAAAGAAGAAAAGACAGAGAAGAGAAGAAAGTAAAAAAGGATAAGTTGAAGATCTATGTGAAGAAACAAAAGTTGATTACAATTCATTGGAACTAATCAAGACAACAGGTCTAGTCAAATAGTTTATTTAGTAGATATAGTGTATAATTATTGTACTAAAGGTTGTAACCTTCACCATCTTATCAGTGAGCTATTGGATAGTGAGTCCTCACCCTTAATAGGGTTATTTGTAAAAGACTCCTAATAGGGTCTGACCTCTAACCAGGTCTCTGTACTTCTTGCATTGTAAAGATCAACTCCTAATAGGGTTGTAAGATCTTCTAACATGGATCATTATAAACTAGTGTAGTTATTTGTGGGTGCTAATTCCCACTGGGGTTTTTTCCTATTTGGTTTTCCCGTAATCAAATTGTTGAGTAATTCATTGTGTTATCTGAATGTACATTTACTTTATATCAAATTGCATTAAAGAAAGAGAAAATAATTAAATTGGCAGATAACTGATTCACCCCCCCTCTCAGTTATCCTTGGGACTATTCCAACACCTTCTACATCTTCAAATCCACCAGCTACACCGTCTACCACTACTCAGCCTACCTCATGCTATGGCCTATTGGCATAATTAAGAAAGATGCCTGCATAGATATCCATTCTAGAGCTCCTAAAAAACCTCACCAACTCACAAAGAAATCCTTGAAGATGCTCTAAATGAATCTTGTGTCCTTGAGAATATCAACGTCGCACAATTCCAAACTATGATCAGGAACTTAGCCACACAAGAACACCTTGTCTTCACTATTAAGGAATTTCATGGTCTTGACCTTCATCATAATAAATCCCTCCATATCAAAGAAAAAATCCAATCCACACAAATAAAATGAGTCCTTATAGATGGTGGATCTGGCTTAAATTTGGGCACATTGAAGATGATTCATAACATTGGTCATCTTGAGGACCTCCTGGATGTAGACATGTGAATCACAATAAAGGTCTATGATGATAGAGAATGAGAAATCAAGGGTTTGATCACTCTACCCTTACAAGTGGGCCCAACCTTGATTGAAACTATTTTCCATGTGCTGGATCTAGATGTACCATACAATATCTTGTTGGGATGACCCTAGATACACACTATCAAAGGTGTACCCTCTACTTATCATCAATCTCTCAAGTTCCCACATCATAGTAGAGAAATCATGATTCCTAGAGATCCTAAGCCCTTTCAATACTGCAAGAGATTGGGAGGCAAATAACCTAACTATTGTCCATTGAATGAATTTGGCTGACATTTCAATCAAGAAACCCCTATTTCAAACACTCCCTCATTTCCAGAAAAGACATCAAAAACACCAGTTGATCAACCCAAAGGAAAGGAAAAGGTTACTAAAGACAAAGCCTCTAGATCTGAAGCAAAGGCCATCTCTATGCGAGGTTCTGACTTGTCAAAGAAATACTTGGGTATCAACCCCCGAATCGGCACTCTATAAATCCTCCACACATCATGTAGATTTATCATGGCTTCCCTGTGGGGAAGTGAAAGCTCAATGTGGTATTGTGCCACCTCTTGATCAACGTCGACATGAATGCATTATGTGCTCTCAAATGGGGTCAAAGGTGCACATGTTCTAATCCGCAAAATGTCACAATCCCCCAATCCTCTACAGTCATCTCATGCTCTAGTGCCATCATCACTGCAAAGAACTCCCTCCCTCGGAAGGTAATAGTATCCTCGTGCATCTACCATGCTCATGTCAGATGTCAGATAGCATTTTGGGGCATCAAAAAATGCCCCTAACCTGATATGGGGCATCAAAAAATGCTCCCAGACCCTCCCCTCTCTCTTCTTTCCCCCTTTTTCCTCTGTTTCTAGATCAATCAGCAGAGACGTCGATTTACCCTTGTAGATAGCGGTTCTTCACAGCTGTCGATCTGTAGAGATGATGGTTTAGGTCACCACCTCTTTTCCATGCAAATGGTGAAGTTCTTACTTCGCCGCCTCCACCCTCTTTTCCCCCTCCCCTCTGCACTCGCAGACAGTGATCATGCGATCTCCATCTACACAGATGTTAATCATCAATCAATCGTCTATGAAGATGGTGACCTATCGATCGTCTTTTGTGCAGATGGTGATCAGGTGACTATTGTCTACATTGTGGACCAGTTTGGAGCGCATTTTAGGTGCCATAAATGTGATAAAAACATTAAATGCGTAATTGACTAGGAGGCCTTCAACTACTCACCAATCGTCCAACATCCATGGTTCATTAATGGATCCTGAATCACTCTCCAAGCTGCGCACGCTCTAGAACTGGTGCCATTATTTCTCTCTTTTTCCATCTTTTTTCTCTTTGTGAATGAAAATGACTTCTCTTTGTGCCTTGGTGGACTATTTATAGCCCCTTGGGGCTTGTTTCTTCTTCCCTTCTCCCTGTTTCCCACTCTGGTCCCTTTTTTTCCTCTATTTATTTTGGACATGCCATATAATTGGTCTTCTTTTCCTCTTTTCCTATCATTTTTGAGAAAATTTTATTTTTTCCTATTATTTTCTCGAGGGGGCACACTCCTCCACTCTTGTTGTCTTAGGTTTTCCAGTCCTTTCTATTAGAATAGACTTAAAGGATAAATGAGAGGTGGGGGGTGAATCAGTTATCAGTAACTTTAGTTCTTTTTACTTCTTTTAACATTAGAATACAACAAAGTAAATGCATAATCAGATAACACAGTACTCAACACACAATTTGATTACGGGGAAACCAAATGGTAAAAACCCTTGTGGGAATTAGCACCCACAATAAACTATACTTGTTTGTAGTAATCCCTGTTAGAAGATATTTCAACCCTGTTAGAAGTTGTACAATATAATGTAATAAGTATAGTGACCTGGTTAAGGGTCAGACCCTGTTAGGAGTCTTTTACAAATAACCTTGTTAGGGGTGGTGGACTCACTGTCCAAAAGCTCACTGCTTGATGGTGAAGGCTATAACCTTCTGTATAATAGATATGCACTATATCTAATGATTAACTATAGAGTAGACCTATTGTCTTGATCAGTTCTAGTGTATTGCAATCTTTCACTTCTTATTCACATAGACTCTTGATGAATGAACCAACTATGATAATCTTCTCTGTACATCTTTCTTATCTTTTCATATCATTCGCAGTTAGCATGTCACCTTTGACTTGCTATAAGTATCTTCCTCATAGTATGAGATCATGGGACCTATAAGACAACTCTTCATAACATCCTTATCGGTTCTACTAAGCACGCAAGCATTATTACAACCCCGCAATTATAAACTGAATAGACACAATGCTTCACTAAGTCGGCCTCACTAATTTAACTATAAATTTGCAATCTTCTTGAAACACGTTTGAAACCTTTGGATTATTATCATCAACTCATAACTAATAATGAATATACACATGCATATATATAAGATAGATGCAACTCAAGAAACACATGATATACGTCGGCCCTAAACCGTTACACTTCCAGAACTGTAACTGCCAATAACAAAATTACATAACTTTACTGAAACATCATATCTAGGTCTGTGTGTATGAAAATAACATAATAAACATGTCAACAACATGTATCTATCCATGCAAGTATTCATATGATCATTCTGATAAGTACATATAGAATTACTACTATGTATTATATGTTGTCATCAATGACAAATATACAATCAATCAACTGCTCAGAATCAAATCTCCAACAATCTCCCCCTTTGACATTGATGGAAACATATGATATCAAAAACATCCTGTATTCATGGTGTTCTCTTTGTTTTACAATCTTCTCAATATCCTCATCAAGGATTTCTCTAAACTGTTATGATTCCTCTGTCTATGTTTTTGTTCCATGTATATACTCCCCCAAAGTATACGCTCCCCCTTAGTACATACTCCTTACTATATAGTCCCCCTTTGACATCAATGGAAAAGGGCACCATAGTCTTTTAGGTATAGGTACTACTCCAGAAGTAGAGTAGTCAACCATTCATCAGTCACTTAATGACTGATATCTTTGTTGCTTCTTCTAAATAGACTTAGGAGAGGGAATGACTCCCAACTTCTCCCTGAGATACTCAAAAGTATCCTTTGATAAGGGCTTTGTGAAAATATCTTCCAACTATTCTTTGGTGTTCACATAGTCCAATTTTACTTCTTTGGCTCCAACCTTTTCTCTTAAGAAATGGTACTTGATCTTTATGTGTTTTGTCATTGCGTGCATCATAGGGTTCTTAGACATGTTAATAGTGCTAGTATTATCACAATGAATGACAATAGGATAATCAACTTGAATGCCAAAGTCTTTAACCATCTACTTGATCCAAACCATGGTTGAACAATTTAGTGCTGCTGCAACATATTTAGCTTCTGCTGCTGACTGAGAAATACAGTTTTGTTTCTTGATTATCCAAGAAACCAACCTATCTCCAAGGAATACTACTCCTCCTGAAATTCTCTTCCTATCATCAATACATCTTGCCCAATCTGCATCTGTAGACACATGAAGCTTTATATTTTCTGATTTAGGATATCATAAACTATAGTTTATAGTTCCCTTTAAATATCTGAATATCCTCTTGACTGCCATTAGGTGACTCTACTTGGGTTCAGCTGCAAATCTTCCAACAATGCCAATTGCATTAGATATGTTAGGTCTAGATTGAGTTAGATAAATGAGTTTACCAATCATAGATTTATACAATGTTTTATCAACTATTGTGGAAACATCATCCTTTGAAAGCTTGCTTCTTGTTATCATGGGAGTGCATACTGGCTTACAGTCCTTCATCTGGAAGGTCTTCAATATTTCCTTCACATATTTTGACTGATTAATGAATATACCTTTATCTGTTTGTTTTACATTCAGTCCCAAAAAGTATTTTATAGGACCAATCATACTCATTTCAAATTCATTCTGCATTTATTTTGCAAATGTTGTACTGATCTTGTCATTACCTCTAAAGATAATGACAATAACAAATATGGAAACTAATAGCAATCCATCAGGTGTTTCCCTTGTGAATAGGTTGTAATCTATTGCTCCTTTCTTGAATCCAATCTTGGTGAGATAGCCATCAAGTATCTCATTCCAAGCTCTTGAGGCCTGTTTAAGACCATAGAGTTTTGTCTTCAATTTGGATACCATGTCTGGTTCATCTGAAAGACTAAATCCTTCAGGGTGTTCAATGTAGACTTCTTTATTCAAAACACTATTCAAAAAAGCTAATTTTACATCCATTTGATAAACTTTAAATTCTTTTAATGTTGCATATGCCAAAAACAACTTAATTACTTCTAGTCTACTCATAGGGGCAAATGTATCAGTGTATTCTATTCCTTCTCTCTGTGCATATCCCTTGCATACAAATCTTGCTTTGTTTCTTACTACTATACCATCTTCATTCATCTTGTTTCTGAATACCCACTTTGTTCCAATCACATTTTTGTCACTAGGTCTAGGGACCAATTCCCATGTATCATTTTTGATTATCTGGTCTAATTCTTCTTTCATTGCATTCTTCCAATCAGAATCATTACAAGCATCTTCAACACTTAAGGGTTCAATCTATGAAAGTAAACATACCTCTTCATCCATTGCTAGACCTTTTGCTTTAGATCTGGTCAAAACATTATTGCTCTGATCTCCAATGATGTCATCTTTAGAGTGGTATCTGGATGTGAATTTTGGAACCTTAGGTGTGTCTTCTTCTTTTGTAATATGTGATTCTTCTCTGCTTGATTCAAGGTCATTGCATGAGACATCAATGCAGTCAAACATTTCTTCAATAATAGTATCTTTGCTGCTAGGTCTGGGTTCATCTTCAATCATAGGTGCATATTCATAGTACCTCTCTTGAACCATAAAATTTTCATCAATCTTAACGTGTGTGCTTTCAATTATCTTCTTTAATCTCAAATTGAAACATCTATATTCTTTGCTTTTAGTGGAATAACCAAGGAAAATATCTTCATCACTTCTGGCATCAAACTTACCCACACCATCATCTCTCTTGATGTAGCACTTGCTGCCAAATATTTTGAAATACTTTACTGTAGGTACATTTCCAAACCAAAGTTCATAGGATGTCTTATCCACGCCTCACCTCAATTGAGTTCTATTGATAGTATATAATGTTGTGTTCACTACATCTCTCCAATAGGTGTGTGTAATTTTTCCTTCAATCATCATAGTACGTGTTGTATCAAGTATGATCATGTTCCTCCTTTTTGTAATCCCATTCTGCTGAGGGGTTCTAGGTGCACTTAACTGTCTTTTAATACCATGTTCTTCATAATAATCATAAAACTGATTAGAGGTGAACTCTCCTCCTTTATCTGATCTCAGACATTTCAGTTTCAATCCAGATTCATTCTCAACTTTAGCTTTGAATATTTTGAACTTCTCAAATGCTTCAAACTTCTCCTTTAGGAACACAACCCACATCATCCTAGAAAAGTCATCAAAAAACAAAATGAAATACATTTCTCCATAGTATGATCCTGTTTGAGTAGGACCACACAAATCTATATGCACTAGGTCCAATTTGTTCTCGGTTGAGTTTTGCTTGCTTCTGAAGGAACTCCTTACATTCCCTACATATTGTGTCAACTAGTCTTGCAATACTTGGTAGGTCTCTAACTACCTTGACATTACTGATCTTTACTATGTTATAAAAATTGATATGACATAGTCTCTTGTACCATAGCCAACTGTCATTCTACCTTTGCAAAAAAACAACTTACATCAGAATTGAGTTGAAAAACATTACCTTTTGTTTTAGAGCCCGATGCAATCATATCTCCATCCTTGTTGTTGATGATGCACTTGTTTTCTTTTAACTCCAAATGATAACCCTTGTCAAGTAGCTGTCCAACACTCAACAAGTTATGATGTAATCCATCAACATATAGAACATCATCTATCTTCTTCTTTCCATCCAAAGTGATAGAAACTCTGCCTATGATAGGTTTGGGAGTGTTATCTCCAAATCTAACCATACCACCTTTGTATTTTTCCAACTGAACAAATCTTTCTTTGTCACCTGTCATATGATGAGAGCATCCACGGTCAATGATCCAATCAGTTCTGATGTCTGCTTTGGAAATTAGGGCTAGCTCTTGTTCTTCATTTTCATCTTCAATGTCCATTTCCTCAAGCAACCTTTCCATGTCTCTAAGGGAAATGAATCCAATTTCATCTTCTCCTGAATCTTCATCAGTAGCACCTTCTTCAACATGATAGCATTCCTTCTTATATTTGGGTTTGTAACTAGATCTAAACTTCTTGACTCTTGTGGGACATTTAGATGCGAAGTGACCAATCTTGCTACATGAAAAACATTTGAATGGAAGTTGTCCTTCATATTTTCCTTTACCTTTCTTTTCTCTTCTAGCAATCATAGCAATGATTTCTTCGAGTTCTTCATCAACTTCTTCTTTCTCATTATGACTGGAAATTTGTAGGGATTTCTTACCATGGACTGAGGCTTTGAAAGTAGTTTCACTTTTAGGTTCACTCTTCAATCTTGATATCTCAAATGTAAAGATTTTGTTGATCAAGGTCTCTCTCTTGAAGTCTTGTGAGAATTGCATGGTTTCCTCTAGAATACTGATCTTGTTTTCATATTCTGATGTTAAAGTAGTTAGCAACTTGTCCATTATATCTTGTTCTAAAATTTCTCCACCATTGTTTCTAATTCCAGATACTGCTTCATTTATCCTCTGATTGTAAGCTCAAATTTTCTCTTTAGGTAACATCTCAATATTGTTATATTTCTTTTTCTATGTCTTCCTACGTGCATTATTTTCTTCAATATCTCCTTCAAACATATCTTCTAAATACTTCCATATGGTATATACTCTATCAATCTTCTTGATTTCAGAAAATTCACTGTCAGATAAGGTGCTGATTAGGGCTTCTTCAGCAATAGCATTATGTGTAAATATATCCTTTTATCTGTTAGTAGCATCATCCTTTACAAGGTCTTTGAGAGATGGTATTGCAACCTCTTGTGTAGAAATGTCAAAGATATCAAATCCAACACACTATAGATGTGTTATCATTTTGTTTTTCCAGTCCAGATAATTTTCTCCATCAAACTTAGGGCTTTCTTTTCTAAAGTAAGACATCTGATCTGCCTTAATCTATTAGGCTTCTTCTCCAAGGCACTTGGCTCTAATACCAATTGTTAGAATAGTCTAAAAGGATAACTGAGAGGGGTGGTGAATCAGTTATCAGTAACTTCAATTTTTTTTACTTCTTTTAACTTTAGAATACACCAAAGTAAATGCATAATCAGATAACACAGTACTCAACACACAATTTGATTACAAGGAAACCAAATGGTAAAAACCCCGGTGGGAATTAGCACCCACAATAAACTATACTTGTTTGTAGTAATCCCTGTTAGAAGATATTTCAACCCTATTAGGAGTTGTACAATACAATGCAATAAGTATA
>MU213116.1:620112-631674 GCA_018584345.1 Thuja plicata | reverse complement strand
AAGTATAGTGACTTGGTTAAGGGTCAGACCCTATTAGGAGTCTTTTACAAATAACCCTGTTAGGGGTGGTGGACTCACTGTCCAAAAGCTCACTGCTTGATGGTGAAGGCTACAACCTTCTGTATAACAGATATGCACTGTATGTGATGATGAATTGTAGAGTAAACCTACTATCTTGATTAGTTCTAGTGTATTTCAATCTTTCACTTCTTCTTCACATAGACTCTTGATGAATGAACCAACTCTGATAATCTGCTTTATACATCTTTCTTATCTTTTTGTATCATTCACACTTAGCATGTCACCTTTGACTTTCTATAACTATCTTCCTCATAGTATGAGATCATGGGACCTATAAGACAACTCTTCATAACATCCTTGTCGGCTCTACTAAGCATGCAAGCATTATTACAACCGTGCAAGTATAAACCGAATAGATGCGATGCTTCACTAAGTCGGCCTCACCAATTTAACTATAACTTTGAAATCTTCTTGAAACATGTTTGGCACCTTTGGATTAATATCATCAACTCATAACTAATAATGAATATACACACGCATATACAGAAGATAGGCGCAACTCAAGAAACACATGATATACGTCGGCCCTAAATCATTACACTTCTAGAACTATAACTGCCAATAACAAAATTACATAACTTTACTGAAACATCATATCTAGGTCTGCGTGTATGAACATAACATAATAAACATGTCGACAACATTTATCTTTCCACGCAAGTCTTCATATGATTATTCTGATAAGTACATACAGAATTACTACTGTGTATTATATGTTGTCATCAATGACAAACATACAATCAATCAACTGCTCAGAATCAAATCTCCAACACTTTCTAGGGCATCTTATTTTCTTTCCTTTAACGGGATGCCACTTCTAACACTGCATCATTAGGGACAATATGTAGACATCTAAAATTGTCCTAATATTAATTTAATTAATATTCCCATAGCATTATAATTAATTTTATTTAATTAATTATATTTTTTATATTATTCCACTAGTAGAATTTGGCAAATAAATGATGAGGTGACTAGAAATATTAGTCACGTGACTAAAACTGATCAGGTTCTACCATTTTTTTATAATTCACAAATATAAATGACTAAATAAATGAGAAATTAAATGACTAAATAAAAAACTATATAATTAGTCACCCTTATACTAAAAATGACTAAATGAATGATTAATACTCCTTTACATATTAACATTTGATAATATCATATACTTATATTCTTAGAAGTTTCATTTGACCAATAATATGTGTTTTCCAATATACTTATTGTGCGAACATTATTCCGACCACTATTTGCCACTAGTTTGTCCCATTTTTCATCTATAAGTCAAAAGTCAAATTCTTTCATTTTTACATCCAAATGAAACCCTCAAACTTTATTAGATAACACAAGAGGCCCAATGTGATTTCTAAGAAATTTGACACTAGAGGAGAAGATGATTCAAAGAAAAAGAATTTGAAGGAGAGAACTTCAAAAGCTAAGAGACAAGCACTTCAAGAAGCTCAAAGGGAATCAAAATCTAGTGCAAAGGTGATGGGTATTCGTGTTATTCCTTAAAAAATTACAAGGCTCTGAATTTTTTCATTTAAAGTCATGGAAATTCTAGTTTGTATAATGGAAGCCACATCCAAGGCTTGTATTCGTAGTTCCAAGGCTTGTATGCATAGTTCCAAGAATTTTCCTCAACTAGATCTCAAAAGGCCTAAAGTGTGAGTTGGATTGGGGACTGGGCAAAGACTTGGTGAATTTTCCTAATATAAAACATATGTTGTAAGCTAATCTCAAGAAAAAATGCATAAACTAAATTTAGAGAACTCATAAAATTTTTTTCCTTCGTTTGTATATAAAAATAATTAGATCAATAAACACCATAGTTTCATATGGGTATGTGCAAGATTATGGTATGCCAAACTAGGCCTTAAGTGGCAGTGAAAATTCAAAAAATCAGGGTTAGAAATGTTGACCTAAAAATTTGGACAAGCTATCAATATTATATCAAAAATGTGTAAGAAGAGAATCAGTAGCAAATTGAATCTAGTTTCTAAGCTACTATCCCTTCTTTAAAAAAAATATTCTATATGGTGAAATTTCAAATTTCAATGCAGTAGTATGAAAATTTCAGGAAAAAGATAAGAAGAAGGTGTATGTCTGACCACCTTAAACACAATCAAATGATAATAATTTTTTACAAGATTCTAGATATAATTAGTAGGCTCATGTTTGGATGTGACGTATATTTTTTTGTGATTTTTTTTCAAGTAAATAATTAATTATGATTTTTCTATAACAACTTTTTCTGAATATAAATAATCTCATGTCTGACCACCTTAACTTAGTCTAAAATTCATCAAATTGATTTCTTTTTAGTTTTTAATTGTAGTAGGAAAAGCATTGAATGTGAATCATGTTTTGGATTTTAAAAATGTTATACCAATTGAAAGTTATAGTTATTTTTCAATCAGTTTATCAATCAGGACTAAAAAGATAAGAAGTAGGCGTATGTCTAACAACATTAAACACAATCAAATGAAAATAATTTTTTACTAGATTCTAGATATAAGTATTAGATTAATGTCCGAATGTGACGCATTATTTTTTGTAATTTGTTTCGATGTAAATAATTAATTATGATTTTTCTTCTACAACTTTTCCAGAATATAAAAACTCTCATTTCTGACCACCTTAACTTAGTCTAAACTTCATCAAATTGAATTTTTTTTTTTTTTTTTCTTGTAGTAGGCGAAGCATAGAATGTGACACATGTTTCAGATTGAAAAAATGATATACCATTTGAAAGTGATAGCTATTTTTCAATCAGTCTACCAATCAGTGCTTCTTTTTCACATCACCACTTTTTGGCATACCATGATCCTGCACATACCCATATGTCATATGATATATCAATATGAATAATAATTCCATGTTCAATTTCAACAAATTTCTTCTCTGTCAAATGCTTATGAGTGAATTCAAGGGTCTTCTTGAACTCGATGATAATAATTTATAAGGAACAATATCATCCTCATCTTCAGCCTCAGTTTCAACCTCATGCATATCATGTACAACCAATGAAGACCCTACTGATGTCTTGTCTCCTGCCTCCTCATTTTCTATCATAGGAATTGGGTAGCCTTCTATAAAGTGTAGTATATCGGGTAAACATTTTAACATGATTGGTGATGCTAGTATAACGTGCCCTTTGATTTTAGGTAGACTAGAGGAAGACTAGAACTCATGACCTTGTGTCTACCATAGAAATTTTCCACCAAGGATCATATCCCTATAGTTGGAACAATGTTGAGATGATTACATAAATTTCAGAAAATTATGTAAATATATTAAAAACATAATTAAAGATTTAATAATTTATAACTTATAGTTAAAAATATAATTGACAACATTCAACAATGTAAATTTTTTTTTTTTAAATAAAATATGTAAAGCACTTAATTCCTCTCAATTTGTATACATTCAGAGGGAATTTTAGCAAATTGATTTTTTTGTGTCGAAAGGGTTGGAGGGAAATCTAATAATTTTCCCTCTTGTTAAGCCGATTATCACAGCCATCACTCCCTTCAAGTTTTTTGAAGGTCAGATTTGACTCCTATGGCAAAAGTCCCGAATCCAAGCTCATGGAAATATTGTTCTACACAACAACCTCACATTGTGTGGCCATAGGATTGGAAAAGTACTCCCACACAGGTGTCCAGGGATGCCACAAGAATTTATATGAAGGAGACCATTCCTATTTTTTCTGCCCAGATGTCTAGCAAGAGTGCTACTCCATATAACCCACCATAGGTGTAGGAAGTTTAAAATGTGGCAAAAATGTTTGGTCTGGACACTACTGGCACCAAACACCATGAGCATTCAGCTCTCTAGGAGCTTTTGCTCCCAAAAATCCCATTTTGAAGCCTCCTATGTGATTCATTCTAGCTACTCTCATAGCATGGATTCATCCTCCCCGACTGTTCTCTTGACTCTACCAGGTGTCCGCTAATCTCCATGGCTATGATTATACAAGATACGTTGTCTAAGGAAATTTTGTCTACAACATCTAACTGATGAGAAAATACATATACTATAAGTTCTAAAATCTCTATGAAACCCTAACATCTCCTTTTATTGTTGCAGTTAGTACTTGTTTGACAGATGAGAAATATTGTTTAGGAAAATAATACGAGTCATTGAACTTTTCCAGACACAATCAATAGGAAATATTTGTGACTCGAATGATGAATCTATGTGAATCTCATAAAAAATTCAAGCTATAATAGAAAATCATAGTTGTTGATTTTAACTCAATACTATAATGAATTATTTCTATTGATTCTTTCATTGAAATATAGGACTTGAAAAAATTGACCCATTTTGAAACAAGTCTATAATTCATAAAACACTTCAAGATTTCTATACCATGCCATTTTTTCTCTACGAGAAAACCCCACCTTCCTGTGAGCTGCGAGCCTCTACATAGACACATTCTATAAAATCCCTCCATACAACTTTATAGATAGGCATCCTATTGACCCCAAAATTGGCCTTATAGCTTTGGTGGCATCCATGGTATTAAAGTGAAGCATTGTGGAGAATAGATGGTGTGCTATGGGTGTATAAGTTACATGGTGTAAGAAATGATTCACTACTCTAGTAGTTGGAAGGAGGTTCAATGCCCCTTTAAGATGCCAACATTGTGACCACCTGCATGAAGGTGAGAATACAATAGGATACTGGACTGGAGATAAGAGAAGTGTGGATTTTAGACTCTTGAACTCAATATTTACAAGTGGCAAGGAGAAATCAAATAATATGGGTTTGTTTATCTATTTAGTTGTGTGCATGATTAGAATGAGTCAAGGTTGATTGTGTATCTGATTATTGTTTGCTTAGAAACCTACTTGTTGGCATATACATATGGTGTAATCTGAATTCTATATTCTCTATGTGTGAGTACTAAGAAGACAAAATTATTTTATTTGTAGCTACAATTTCAGTCTGAGAACATATAATTGTTAAGTCTATTGATGTCAATTATAAGATTCCTTGGTTTTACTGTAATGCTTATGCATTTTATATTAACATTTGTAATGCATCTAAAGTTTTCATCTCTTAGTTAAGGACTGCAACCTTGAGTCAGACGATTTCAGGACCAAATAAAATGACATGTTGAATATGTGAGTGGCTTGAAGTCTATGTATTGTTTGTGAATGCATTCACTGATGAAGATGGCTTAATCCAAATATGTATTTCCTTTTCATATCATTCTCATGATTTAAAGCATATGTTACCTATTTTTTTTTTTTGGGGGTTTCAAATTACCCTATAGTTGTAACTCAATTAAGAAGAGTGATGATGATGGTGAGTTCTTCAAAACTTGTCGCTTCTGATCTCCTTTTGGAGTTATTTTTCTCTCTTTCAGCCAATGCTTGTTCACACATTTTTCGCATTCAGATTTTAGCAGTACACATTTATTCACATTTTACCTATTCAATCTCTTGGGTTTCCCCATAAATGGGAAAATGAAAACACTCTTGATGGAGTTTCCATCAGGCTTAGACATAACTTACCCACTTAATGATCCTACCTCTTTTGTCTCAAGATTTTAGTGGTTGACAAGTGATAATGAAATTTCTAAAACTGTATTGATATTGGAAAGGAGTTGCCTTGATAAGAATATCATCCTAGTCTTCTTACTATGTTATTCCCTTCACAAATGCATTCTTCCAACTTCAATTCTTAGTATTTTTCTAAGTAGATTTTGCCATTGGAAGTGGTAGTGAATTTTGATGAACAAATTTCTTCTCTTTTCTAATTTTATGCTTTAAAAACACACTACTGCTCAAATCTGATATCATACAATTAATTACTTATCCTTTCTAGACCAAACAAACATTCTTCTTTTAGTGAAACCTTACTAAAGAAAAAAAAAACTAAAACATTCCTTCTCTATCGTCACTGAAAAGTGTTTTCTTTAATGAACAATGTCATATATTTTGAGAGAAAATAGAAAATAGCTCAAAATGTGCAGAGGGAATTTGAGGTTTTCATGTTCAATGACTGAAATTTCTGTTATTTTATCTAAAATTTCAGCCATTTTGAGGAACTGAAATCTGTTGTTTTAATGATTAAAATCTTACTATCACACACCTTGAGAATATGAAAATGTAACTTGAAATTATAGGTTTTTTTTTTTTTAAATTTCACCTATAAAACCATGCATTTTGCTGACTGAAATGACTAAAAAGTACTTTTTAGTCTTGCAAATTCTGCCCATTACTATTATTACAAGTCTAAGCAAGCAATGTTTCTGAAATGTTGTGTCTCATACTTTCAATGGGTAAAACATTTCTTATATCCAATGTTATATTTCCTTCAATTTGGATTTGTATTACTGATATTATACTATTATTTTACATATGATTGTCAAGAAATATCTCAAAAACTATTCATTGTTCTGTGCAAACAAACAATAGAACTATTTGTACTAAAACATTGAAATATGTTTTTTAAGCTCTGCCATTGAATGACTCACAAAATTATACAACATCTTACCTCTTCACTCTGTGGTGAAAGGTGAATTAAAAATCAATAGACATTTAATTAAGGAAGAAGTAACACATAAACATAGATCGAATCATGTCTAAGTTCTTGTCCACTTTGTGGTGAAAGGTGAATTAAAAATTGGCAGATATTTAATCATATGATGAAGTCACACATAAAAATAGATGGTATCATGTCTGAGTTCCATGCCAATGTTGTATGGGCCAGTGATTCTTCATCTAAAATAGTTGAAAAAATTAGAACCGACATACTGCTTGCGTTTCCATAGAAAGTGCAACTTACTTTTCAAAGTCAAACTCATTATACCTTAATAGAAAGTGGAACATTACTTTATGCTTTGTAAGAGAAGAAAAATCTATGTATCTACTGGGTTAGAAAGGAATTCTAAAACCAATATAATTTCTTATTTTAATAGTTTCTCAAGTGGATCTTCTCCAATACAGAGGTCAATCAACATAATAGCATTGCTCTGAATGCTACCAATCTCTTTATCATCAAGTATAAGGGAGTAAAATTTTGACTGGGAATGATATGACCAAGGAGCCTAGAATATCTCTATAGCATGGGGTTGAATTTCCATTTATTATAGGTCTATTTATGTTGGTTTCTAGGCAGATTCTTCTGGTCAAGGTGTAGGAGCAATTTGAATTGTCAAATAGATTTCTGTCAATGAAGAAGGAAAAAATAGGCTATCTAATTGCTCTATATCAAACTTCAATTCATTCCAGCATCAAGTAGAGTTATAGCCTTAACACTAGGATGGTCTGTATTAAGAGGGATTTGTGTAGTTTCCTTATCCTTTCTCACTGCAAGTGACTCAAAAACTCATCATGACACCACTCACTTTAAGGAGCTTTTCTTTGATTGTAAGATGCCAATTTTTTTTATAGGTAGCACACGAGGGGAAGTCATCACTTGTTTTTCTGACAGAAGCTAGAAACCTTAGGGAATCACAACCATTATCTCTATATGATGTTCCTTTGAAAGTTGTAGAGATTTCCATTTCTTATGTCCCTTGAGGTGAATTTATTTCCTATGTTTATCTCTTCCTTGCTGCAAGTAACTTGTTGAAAGGATACCATTTTTCTTTATAAAAGATTTTGAATAATCATTAATCGTCCATGCCTCTTCTCATTTCCTATAAAATTGTCAGCCATGTATTTGGAGCCATCTTGGAGCCCTTTCTTATAGAAAGGCCTAATACAATACAATGTTGCCTCTTTTACCTCTCAGTTGAGATGATTTTTTGTTCTTTTGGAGATACCTTGAAGGTTTTATGTTTTGTTGCTAAGAATAATTTCTTTTTTATCCAATTCATATGAAATTGACACAACAAACTATAATGTGCAAATTTTTATTTGAAATCACACATTTTAGTCTTAGAATTTTATGCACTTCTACTTTCATGCTTGTCCTATTAAGCTGGAAAAGGCTTCCAAATGCTTTAAACTTATGAATGACATTGGGTAGTAACTCCCCCATCAACTATTTTTATCAAATTTAGTGATAACCAAAGGAGTCACTCCCACTTTTAATCCTTGGATATTCTTCTATCAATTTTGATCTTCTAGAAATATAGAAACCATAGTAGAGGAGGATAGACTTATTTTAAGTGCATTAAGGTTTTCTCACAGAGGTTTCACAGATCATGAGAACAAGCTTAGACTAGGATTGAGGGTGACCTATTTCTGATTCTTAGGTTTGTTTGTCCTTTATTTCTGGAAATAAGTTTTATGTTGACCCCATCATGTATATTTTGTCTTTTTGACATGATCTTGCTCCATTTATTAAATGTAGGAGCTATTCACTATTATAACTTGTCAAGTTTATTAATTTAGTAGTTAAAGCCTCAGCTAAGTGAGATAGCTTATATGCGTAGGAAATAAGATAGTTAATTTGTTGTATGTTTATGGAATGATTTTTGTGGTTCTGTTCTTATAGTTATGAATATTGTTGATTGTAGTGTGGCTACATTCATGCTAGGAGTTTGGAAGATTGGTTCTTGTCTGAGGAGTTAATATTTTTCAGAACTATATTTATGTTAGAATTTGAGAGGGACTTGTTGCTAACAAATGTGAAAGTCGTCATCATTTTAAGTCAATTTTGTTGAATATCTGCTAAGCCTCTTGCATGCACACAAATTAATCTTGGAGTCATGCAGGAGATTGTTCTCTCAGAGTGTTGCACTTGGGTAGTGAGAAAACTTTTGTAGAAGGACAATGGGGCAGATATAAATTTGCAAAAGTGGGGAATAGGGGCACCTAAACATCTGATCTTTAAAATAGTGCAACTTAAGGTGGCAAGTCTAGAACAATTACCTTTCCCAAACCTTCTAAATCCTTAACATATTAAGCACCAAATATAATAAAGGAACTAGGTTGACACCATTACTAGCTAGCAGATCCAACAACTTGTTTCATTCATGGAAACAATGAGTGAATACATCCTTGAAAAACCATCACAAATAGAAAAATCTTCATCCTAAAACATTTTCCCATTTAGTTGAGATAATCCCTTTAGTCAACCCTTGAATAAAAACCGAAGAGTCCCCTTTTACAATCAGCCTCCTGCAACCTAAACTCTCTAGCTAGTTTTAAATCTTCCGCACACATCATTGTTGGTAGATATGCAAAGAAAAAAAAATCCTCCTCAAAAATTTCCCTTGATCATTTTTGAAAACTATGCCCTCACTTGCTATACCAGGATTCCCTTTTGAAGCACTATCGAAGTTTAGTTTGGGGAATCCACTAGGAAGCTTTCTCATGAACTACTTCATTATTTCCTAAGCTATTAACAAGGGTAAAGGATTTATCATTTTGTTTTGTTTCAGACTTTAGTCAAAACATTTATGCACTTCTAATTATCCATAGGATTTTTGTAAATGACATTCATTAAATTATGCTAACAGTTACATTTTCTTGTTAGTATTGGGTATGTTAGAATAGTCCCAAAGGATAACTAAGAGGTGGGGGGGGTCAATCAGTTATCAGTAACTTTAATTCTTTTACTTCCTTTACTTTAGAATACCACAAAGTAAATGCTTAATAATATAACACAATACACAACACACAATTTGATTACGGGGAAACCAAATGGTAAAAACCCCAGTGGGAATTAGCACCCACAATGAACTATACTTGCTTATGGTAATCCCTGTTAGAAGATATTTCAACCCTGTTAGGAATTGTAATTTATAATGCAATAAGTATAGTGACCTGGTTAAGGGTCAGACCCTGTTAGGAGTCTTTTACAAATAACCCTATTAGGGGTGGTGGACTCACTGTCCAAAAGCTCACTGCTTAATGGTGAAGGATACAACCTTATGTATAACAGATATGCACTATATCTAATGATGAAATGTAGAGTAGACCTACTGTCTTGATTAGTTCCAATGTATTACAATATTTCATTTCTTCTTCACATAGACTCTTGATGAATGAACCACATCTGATATTCTGCTCTGTACATCTTCTGTCTCTTTTCGTATCATTCACACTTAGCGTATCACAATTGACTTTCTATAAGTATCTTCCTCAAAGTATGAAATCATGGGACCTGTAATATAACTCTTCATAACATCCTTGTCGGCTCTACAAAGTACGCATGCATAATTACAACCGTGCAAGTATAAACTAAATAGGCAGGACGCTTCACTAAGTCAGCCTCACCAAATTAACTTTAACTTTGCAATCTTCTTGAAACACATTTGGCGCCTTTAGATAACTATCATCAACTCATAACTAATCATTAATATACACACGCATATCTTGAAGATAGGCACAACTCAAGAAATACGTTACATATGTCAGCTCCGAACAGATACTCTTCTGAAACTGTAACTACCACTAACAAAATTACACAACTTGACTGAAACATCATATCTAGATATGGGTGTATGAACATAACATAATAAACATGTCAAAAACATGTAGCTAAGAATGCAAGTCTTCATGTCATCATCCTGATAAGTACATACAGAATTACTACTGTGTATTATATGTTGTCATCAATGACAAACATACAATCAATCAACTAAATAGAATCAAATCTCCAACAATCTCCCCCTTTGACATTGATGGCAACATATGATATCAAAAACATCTTTTGTTCATGGTGTCCTCTTTCTTTTACAATCTTCTCAATATCTTCATCAAATATTTCCCTATACTGTTGCAATTCCTCTGACAGTGTTTTTGTTCCATGTATATACTCCCCCAGAGTATATGCTCCCCCTTAGTACATACTCCCCCTTAGACATCATTGGAAAAGGGTGCCATAGATCTTTAGGCACAGGTACTACTCCAGAAGTAGAGTATTCAACCATTCATTAGTCACTTAATAATTGATGTTCTTGTTGCTTCTTCTAAACAGACTTAGGAGAGGGAATTACTGCCAACTTTTCATTGAGATACTCAAAAGTATCCTTTGATAAGGGCTTTGTGAAAATATCTGCCAACTGTTCTTTGGTGCTCACATAGTCCAATTTTACTATATTGTCTGCAACCTTTTCTCTTAAAAAATGGTACTTGATCTCTATGTGTTTTGTCTTTGCGGGCATCATAGGGTTCTTAGACATGTTGATAGTTCTAGTATTATCATAGTGAATAACAATAGGATAATCAACCTGAATGCCAAAGTCTTTAACCATCTACTTGATCCAAACCATGGTTGTACAATTTAGTGCTGCTGCAACATATTCAGCTTTTGTTGTTGACTGAGAAATATAGTTTTGCTTCTTTCTTATCCAAGAAAGCAACCTATCTCCAAGAAATACTACTCCTACTAAAGTACTCTTCCTTTCATCAATACAACCTGCCCAATATGCATCTGTATAAACATGAAGTTTTACATTCTCTGATTTAGGATACCATAAACCATAGTCTATAGTTCCCTTTAGATATCTGAATATCCTCTTGATTGCCATTAGGTGATTCTTCTTGGGTTCAACTACAAATCTTCCAA
>MU213116.1:570849-619751 GCA_018584345.1 Thuja plicata | reverse complement strand
AATAGGTTATAATCTATTGCTCCTTTCTTGAATCCAATCTTGGTAAGATAACCATCAAGTCTCTCATACCAAGCTCTTGGGGCCTGTTTAAGACCATAGAGTGCTTTCTTCAATCTGCATACCATGTTTGGTTCATCTAAAAGATTAAATCCTTCAGGATGTTCTATGTAGACTTCTTCCTTCAAGTCACCATTTAGAAAATCTGATTTTACATCTATTTGATAAACTTTAAAGTCTTTGAACGTTTCATAGGAAAAGAACAATTTAATGGCTTCCAGTGTGCTCACTGGGGAAAATGTATTAGTGTACTCTATTCCTTCTCTCTGCACATATCCTTTACATACCAATCTTGATTTGTTTCTCACTACTGTACCATCTTCATTCATCTTGTTTCTAAATACCCACTTTGTTCCAATCACATTTTTGTCACTCAGTCTAGGGACCAATTCCCATGTATAATTTTTAATTATCTGATCTAATTCTTCCTTCATTGCATTCTTCCAATCAGAATCATTACAAGCATCTTCAACACTTAAAGGTTCAATCTATGAACGTAAACATACCTCTTCATCCATTGCTAGATTTTTTGCTTTTGATCTGGTCAAAACACTACTGCTCTGATCTCCAATGATATCATCTTTACAGTGGTATCTAGATGTGAATTTTGGAACCTTAGGTGTGACTTCTTCTTCTGTAATCTGTGATTCTTCTCTGCTTGATTCAAGGTCATTGCATGAGACATCAATGCAATCAAACATTTCTTCAATAACAGTATCCTTGCTGCTAGGCCTGGGTTCATCTTCAATCATAGGTGCATATTCATAGTACCTCTCTTGAACCATAAAATTTTCATCAATATTAACATGCATGCTTTCAATTATCTTCTTTAATCTCAAATTGAAACATCTGTAAGATTTGTTTTTTGTAGAGTAACCAAGAAAAATACCTTCATCAATTCTAGGATCAAACTTACCAACACCATCATCTCTCTTGATGTAGCACTTGCTGCCAAAGATTCTAAAATATTTTACTGTAAATTCATTACCAAACCAAAGTTCATAGGGTTTCTTATCTGTTCCTGGCCTCAATTGAGTTCTGTTGATAGTATAGACTGTTGTATTCACTACATCTCTCCAATATGTGTGCCCAACTTTTCCTTCAATCATCATAGTACGCGCTGTATCAAGTATAATCATGTTCCTCCTTTCTGCTATTCCATTCTACTGAGGGGTTCCAGGTGCACTCAACTGTCTTTTAATTCCATGTTCTTCACAATAGTCATAAAACTAATTAGAGGTGAACTCTCCTTCTCTATCTGATCTCAGACATTTCAGTTTTAGTCCAGATTCATTCTCAACCTTAGCTTTCAATATTTTAAACTTCTCAAAGGCTTCAAACTTCTCCTTTAAGAACACAACACCCATCATCCTAGAATATTCATCAATAAACAAAATAAAATACCTTTCTTTGTAGTATGATCTTGTTTGGGTAGGACCACACAAACCTGTATGCACTAGGTCCAATTTGTTTTTAGCTGAGTTTTGCTTTCTTCTGAAAGAACTACTTATATGCTTTCCCATAACACATTCCCTGCATATGTGTCAACTCGTCTTGCAATACTAGGAAGGTATCTGACTACCTTGACATTAATTATCTTTGCTATGTTATCAAAATTGATATGACATAGTCTCTTGTGCCATAACCAACTGTCATCCACCTTTGCAACAAAACAACTAACATCTGAATTGAGCTGAAAAACATTACCCTTTTTTTAGAGCCTAATGCAATCATCTCTCCATCCTTTTTGTTAATGATGCACTTGTTTTCTTTGAACTCTGAATGATAACCTTTATCAAGTAGCTGTCCAACACTTAGTAAGTTATGATGTAATCCATCAACATATAGAACATCATATGTCTTGTTCTTTCTATCCAAAGTGATAGAACCTCTGCCTATGATAGGTTTAGGTGTGTTATCTCCAAATCTATCCATACCACCTTTGTATTTGTCTAAATGAAAAAATATATCTTTTTCACCTATCATATGATGAGAGCATCCACTATCAATGATCCAATTAATTCTAATGTCTGCTTCAGAAATTAAGGATAACTCTTGTTCTTCCTTTTCATCTACAATACTTCTCCATGTCTGTAAGGGCAACGAATCCAATTTCATCTTCTCTTGAATCTTCATCAGTTACACCTTCTTCAGCATGATAACATTCATTCTTATATTTGGGTTTGTAATCAAATCTAAACTTCTTCACTCTTGTGGGACACTTAGATGCAAAGTGACCAATCTTGTTACATGAAAAGCATTTGAATGGAAGTTGTCCTTAATATTTTCCTTTTCCTTTCTTTTCTCTTTTAGAAATCATAGCAATGATTTCTTCTAGCTCTTCATCAACTTCTTCTTTCCCATTATGACTGGAGATGCGTAAGGATTTCTTACCATGGACTGAGGCTTTGAAAGTTGTTTCACTTTTAGGTTCAGTCTTCAATCTTGATATCTCAAATGCAGATATTTTGCTGATCAAAGTCTCTCTTTTGAAGTCTTGTGAGAATTGCATGGTTTCCTCTAGAATACTTATCTTGTTTTCATATTCTGATGTTAAAGTAGTTATCAACTTGTACATTATATCTTCTTCTGATAATTCTCCACGATTGTTTATGATTCCAGAGACTGCTTCATTTATCCTTTGATTTTAAGCTCTAATGTTCTCTTTAGGTAACATCTCAAGACTATTGTATTTTTTTTTCCATGTCTTCCTGCGTGCATTATTTGCTTGAATATCTCCTTCAAACATATCTTCTAAATACTTTTGTATGGTATATGCTCTATCAATTTTCTTGATCTCAGAAAATTCACTATCCAATAAGGTGTTGATTAGGGCTTCTTTAGCAATAGCATTATTGGTAAATGTTTCCTTTTGTCTATTAGTAGCATCATCCTTTGCAAGGTCTTTCAGAGATGGAATTACAACTTCTTGTGTAGAAATTTCAAAGATCTCAAAGCCAACACACTATAGATGTGTTATCATTTTGTTTTTCCAATCCAGATAATTTTCTCCATCAAACTTAGGGCTTTCTTTTTTGAAGTAAGACATCTCATCTACCTTAAGCTGTTAGGATTCTTCTCCAAGGCACTTGGCTCTGATACCAATTGTTAGAATAGTCCCAAAGGATAACTGAGAGGGGGGGGTGAATCCATTATCAGTAACTTTAATTATTTTACTTCCTTTACTTTAGAATACAACAAAGTAAATGCTTAATCAAATTACACAATACACAACACACAATTTGATTACAGGGAAACCAAATGGTAAAAACCCCGATGGGAATTAGCACCAACAATGAACTATACTTGTTTATGGTAATCCCTATTAGAAGATATTTCAACCTTGTTAGGAGTTGTACTTTACAATGCAATAAGTATAGTGACCTGGTTAAGGGTCGGACCCTATTAGGAGTCTTTTACAAATAACCCTGTTAGGGGTGGTGGACTCACTGTCCAAAAGCTCACTGCTTAATGTTGAAGGCTACAAACTTCTATGTAATAGATATGAATTATATATGATGATGAACTATAGAGTAGACCTACTGTCTTGATCAGTTCTAGTGTATTACAATCTTTCATTTCTTCTTCACATAGACTCTTGATGAATGAACCACATCTGATATTTTGCTTTGTACATCTTCTGTCTCTTTTTGTATCATTCACACTTAGCGTATCATAATTGAGTTTCTATAAGTATCTTCCTCAAAGTATGAGATCATGTGACATGTAAGACAACTCTTTGTATCATCCTTGTCATCTCTACTCAGAACACAAGCATAATTACAACCGTGCAAATATAAACTGATTAGATGCGACGCTTCACTAAGTCGGCCTCACCAAATTAACTCTAACTTTGCAATCTTCTTGAAACATGTTTGGCGCCTTTAGATAACTATCATCAAATCATAACTAATCATGAAATATACACATGCATATTCTAAAGATAGGCGCAAATCAAGAAACACGTTACATACTTTGGCTTTGAACAAATACTCTTCTAGAACTGTAACTACCAATAACAAAATTACACAACTTGACTGAAACATCATATCTGGATCTGTGTGTATGAACATAACATGATAAATGTGTCAACAACATGGATTTAACCATGCAAGTCTTCATGTCATCATCCTGTTAAGTACATACAGAATTACTACTGTGTATTATATGTTGTCATCAATGACAAACATACAATCAATCAACTAAATAGAATCAAATCTCCAACAGGGTAAGATAAGTACACCATCCATGAATACTATAAATACCAGATAATCATTGTATCATGATCAATAATGGTATAATACAAAGCAACTTTGAGAGGGGAACTAGTAGAAATTTGTTCATATGAATAGTCCTCTTGGAAGTGCCACGAGTTCAAATTTAAATTTGCATATCAATGAAAAAAGTTTGTAATTCATAAAATTGACATCCTCAAAAAAATTTAAAACATTCAGATATGATGAAATTTTTGTTTAATTTCTGGCTTATTGTGAAATCATCCTCTTCATGTTGAAATGAACCTATTAAGAAAGGTAACATAATTCCAATTAAAAAGTTAAAAGACATGTAAAATTTTATAATAGCGAACTGTGATGGAACTGATCTATGTCAATTTTATGGTTAATTATACTTATACGACTTCTATTTGTTATAGAATGTTTAACATTCAAATTTTGCAAGGGAAGGAATATTGTATCTATTATCCCTTCAATAAATAGGTAGTTTTTGCATGATAAGCTAAGTTATTCAATTTTGGTTAGGTATATAATCTTTACATTTGAATGTTGTGTGATAAGGAAAATTGTATTGAATATTTATTTGTTTTAGAATAAAATTTCCTTTTGTTGAATGTGGGAAATAGTTATTCGTATCTGATAAATTCAAATATTTGAGCCAAATTTTAACTGTAACTTTTTTCTAATTCAAATATATTCAAATTTAATTGGATTATAGTACATATATGAAAGGCTGCAATTTTGTTAAAAGGTAAAATATTGAGTATTCAGAACATTTATCCATTATTAACTATTCTCTAGATCTTTGCATTTGCATTTATAAAATATACCAGCTTCAACTAATTTGAATCAGATGACGTGCTGAGGGTATTCCTCTATGGTTTTAGGTATTTAAAAAAAATATATATAGTTTTCTTGTAGTCTACCTGTTGAATAAAGATTCATTTTATTTCTTAAGAATTTTAATTATTTTGTTCTAAAAGCTATGCATCATGTCTCAAATATGAGAGAGTACAAGCCAGTCAATGTGTATGAAATATAATAAGCACAAATTATATATTGATCATTCTTAGTTCTAACAAATTTCTAAGCGTGCATGAGTTCAAAATACATGAAATAGAAATAATTTTCTAGAGATTTTTCTACTCAGCAATTGTATATGTAGTAGCACGATAATAGAGTGCCTAAGATGTGGTGTCATTTGCACGCTTCTTATCACATTACTTTATGTTGCAGGATACAACTGGAAATTCCCTTTTTTAGAAGGATCTAGTTTCTCCTCTTGCTAATCGATTCATTGCTTTTATTGATAAAATTGAATGATTGTATAAGGTAAACCCATACTATTGTTTTATTGATGCATCTCATTTAATAGCGAACATTTTTTTTGTTTAATATAAGGAAAGAGGAAAATATCTTTCAAGGAGATAAAGAAGATTTTTTGAGCACCAGATCTGAGCAATAGAAAACAAGCATGATTGAGCAACAAAACCCGAGTGATAATGACAAGCATGCCCGAGTAACAAAACCCAAGTAGCAGAGACCAAACTGAAATAAGCATTATTGATCAATAGAGACTAAGTAACAGAGTACTTCCTGAGCATCCTCCAAATTAACTAAATAACAAAACAAACATCTTTTTTTTGGTTGAGAATAATTTCCAATGACCCAAGATGCTCCTGCATCAGACACCTGCGGTTAATAGAAATGATTCCCCGAATCATGTATCAGATCCAACCTGATTTCAATCCAACTTAGATTGAGAAATCCAAGATGAGTCCTCAATTGATCTATCCTTCCACTTTACTAGATACTCCATGTATTCTTTTCCTCTTGTACTTCTGCCAATTCTCTATTTCAAAATTTTTTCAACTTCCTCTATCTGCTTCTTAGGATAATCACTTGGTACTATCACCTCTTCATCATGTTCATGATATTCATACAGGTATAAAATATTTAATATAGGTGATATATCCATGTCATCAGGTAAATCCATTTCATAAGCATTTCCACCATCAAATCTTCTCAGTATTTTGCAAGGACCAAATTTCTTCATCTTCAACTTTCCATATGTTGAACTAGAAAATATTCCTTTCTTCAAATGAACCATTACTACATCACCAACTTCAAATGGTTTATGTCTTCTTGATCTTTCTGCACTATCTTTGTACTTCTGATTACTTTTCTCTAGCTTTTGTTTACATCTTCATGCATTGTCTTCATGAACTCAGCAAATTCTTCTACTTCAACACTTCTTTCCTCTTCTCCAACAATATCTCTCAAATATGATATACCTCTTAGTTGTGTGCCATGAACAATCTCAAAAGGTTTCTTTCCAGTACTTCTATTTACTAAACTATTGTATGCAAACTCTTCTTGTGCCAACATCAAATCCCAATTACTTGGTGTCTCCAACTAAGCATCTCAAAAAATTATGAAAAATTTTTCTTACAACCTCTAATTTTTCATCAGTCTGTAGAGGAAATTTAGAACTAAACTTCAACTCAATATCCAACTTCTTCCAATGTATTCTCCAAAAATAGCTAACAAACTTATTGTCTCGGTTAGAGATGATACTCTTTGGTAATCCATGCAATCTGACAATCTCCTTAAAGAAAAGATATGTTATATGTATTGCATCTGATGTTTTCTTACATGGTATGAAATATTTCATCTTATAAAATCTATCCACAACAACAAATATGGAATCTTTACCTCTTATTGTCTTAGGTAAGCCAAGAACAAAATCCATGATGATATCACTCCAAGGTTTCTCAAGAACAATAATTGGTTTATAAAAACTAGTATTTTGACTCACTCCTTTTGCAACTTGACAAAATCCACAAATTTTCACAAATTTCTGGCCATCTTTATACAACTGATGTCAAAAGTACCTTTCCTTAAGAAAACTCAAGGTTTTATCAATACCAAAATGTCTAGCCAATCCACTACTATGTTTCTCCTTAATAAAATTAGTTCTCATTGGTCATCTCGGTATACACAACTGAATACCTTTGAATAACATATCTTCTTGAATGAAATAGTCTTCATGCTTACTTGATTGATTTGAATTAGTTTCTTTTCACACTCTCTACTGCTCTAAAAAAAAAAGATCACTTTCATACAAATTCTTCATGTCATCAAAACCAAGAAACTTAATTCTCATTTCAATCAACAAAGATCTTCTTCTACTTAATGCATCAGAAACTCAGTTAGAAACTCCACTCTTATGTTTAATCACAAATGTGAAACTTTGTAAATACTCTACACATTTCATATGTCTTTGATTAAACTCATTCTGACTACCCAAATACTGTAAAGCCTTATGATCAGTATACAAAACAAATTCATTTGGCATCAAATAATGTCTCAATTTCTTCATAGCTTGAACTATTGCATAGTGATATATACAACCTAGCATGAAAGGCATAAATATACAACCTATATTATGTCTTTTTTAGTGGCATATACAACATAGCATGAAATATTTAATTAAAACTAAGAAAGATATCTAATAAACATGCATTCTAGATCTAAAAGTGAAGATTATAACAATGCATAAACATGGAAGCTAAAAATTTAATATGAATCTATGTAAATCCTAACCGCATAACAATACTTTTCAATTATAAATTAAGGGCATTATAAGAATGCATTCAAATTATTAAGGGTCATTTGAGCTCAAAAACTCATTCTATTTATAGAATAAATGAGGAGAGAGAGGGGGGACAAGGGTCATTAATGGAGGTGTAAAACCCATCAATGAGGTTTAAGAGACATAAATGCCAAATACATTCATGAGATATGGGCTTGAGGAATCTCCATTAATAATGCATTAATGTGAGCATTTAAGTAGCATGGTGAGGGTGTAAGTCCAAGCTTGAGAAACTAGACTTAGAGGGAGTCAAGCTTGAGAAATTTGACTTTCTCAAGTGGGTTGAGTTCCTAATCACAAATTTTGGAATGTGACATCATTAGGAAGTGGGTTAGGATAGGATTAAGATTAGGATTAGACTTAGCATGGGGGGAATAGGTTGGAATGGGTTTGAACCCAGGTTTAAGGTGGTTAAGATAGGTTAGGTTATGGTTTAGGGGAATATTAATGAAATGAATTATATTTAATATATTCATTCAAAAATAGGAATATTAACTATTTAAGCCTTATACTGCTTTAGGTAATTAATTAGGACTATAGGAAATTAATTAGATTAATTTAGTCTAGAAGATAGGATTTTGCAAGTGGTTAGATATAATAGGGATTTATTTAATTCCTCTTAAATTAATTACCTTACCTAGTTTTGATTTAAAATTATATGAATTGAATTGATTAGTTTTGATTTGAATGAATTATGGCAGCCGATCGAAGAGTTGTCTCAACATAATTTGGGGTATGATCACACTTAGGGAAAATAGGGTCTATGGTCAAAGAAGACTAAATCCAAGTGGTTCCACATAGAAATCTTGATCATAGACAAAATATTTCCTCTTTGCATCATTCAACTTTTCACTAAAAAAAGAAACAGGTTTACCTTCTTGAGTCAACACAGCTCCAATTGCACTTCTACTTGCATTACATTCAACTTGAAATACCTTATTAAAATTGGGTAATGCTAACACTGGTAATTTAGCAACCTTCAATTTCAAAGCCTCAAAACTCTTATCAGCTCCATGTGTCCATTTGAATTCTCTTTTGTCTCCTCTCATTGTTTCAGTCATAGCATTACATATAGAACTGAAATTTATGATAATCTTTCTGTAAAAACTTGCCAATCCATGAAATGATCTTACCTCAATGACATTTTTGAGGTGTAAGCTAACTAAGTATATCCTCAACCTTCTCTGGATCCATCTTCAAACCATCAGCTGAAATCACAAAACCCAAATACATAAGCTCTTCTTTCATAAAGGAACACTTCTTCAAATTTATTAGCAACTTTTCTTCTTTCAATCTCAGCAAGACTTTCCTTATATGCATCAAATTCTCTTCTTTGGTCTCATTGAAAATTAGAATATCATCCAAGTATACAATCACACATTTATTGAAGAATTTCTTCAGAACTTTATTCATTAACCTCATAAATATACTTGGTGCATTAGTTAAACCAAAAGGCATAACCAACCACTCATACAAACCTTCCTTTATCTTGAAAGAAGTCTTCCATTCATCACCTTCTCTGATTCTGATATGATGATATTCACTCTTCAAATTAATTTTGGTAAAATATCTTTCTCCACTCAAACAATCCATTATGTCATCCATTCTTGGTATAAGGAACCTATACTTCACTATGATCTTGTTAATTTCTCTGAAATCAGTGGACATTTTCCATTCTTTATTCTTCTTAGGTGCCAATACAGAAGGTACTGCACATGGATTCAAACTTTCTTGGATCAAACCTTTGTTCAACAATTAATGAACTTATCGGTTAAGCTCTTCATTCTCAGCCGGTGTTAGCCTATGTGGTGCTTTTTTTGGTAAAATAGCTCCAGGAATTAGATCCATATAGTGACTGATATCTGTCATTGGTGGCAAACCATCAGGTACATTATCTAAAGTTATCTCCTTGTACTCAGTGTGTAACTTTCCAACTTCTACAGGAATGTCATCTTCTGTGTTCTTACTCGGTTTGTTCTGATTAAGTAAAAACAGGTTTTACAAGGACCCGAAACCTTTACAAGAAAAAAATGTTCAACAGGTTTTACAAGGACCTGCAACCTAGAATTAAAGGATACATAGTTTAAAAACAAAAAAAGCTAATCCAAAGCAACAAAACAGAAAGGGACAGCATAACAGCTAGTCTAACAAAATACAGTCCCAAAGAGAAAACAGGAGAAAGCAGGGACAGCAAAAAGACCAACCAAGAACGCCAGAAAAATAGTTACATAGCTTTGACCACCTCCTCAGCTTCAAGGACCATAATTTGCATTTTTTTAACTGAGGTTTTCAGCTCCTCAATTTCTTTGTCCTCCTTAGGGATCTTTTTCTTCGCACTTGCTCTGGTTCGCGATCCTGGTCCCGTCTTCTCCACAATGCTGCTGTCTTTTTCCTTATTAATCAACTCCAGTTTATCCATGAGGATTTGACCACAGTAGGAAGTTTACTCGGTTTTTTAGGAATCAAAGCATAACATATATCATTTCTTTTCAAATATTTAACAAACTATAAACCTTCCATCCAACAAAATTTTATAGATGTACATATCTAACCAATAGATTCTTCAACCAAAGGTAACCAAACTTTATTCTTACCATCAACCCAAATAGAATATCTATTCAATCTTCCATCATGTATAGCATGTCTATCATATTTCCAAGTTCTACCCAAACAAATATGACAACAATCCATAGGAATAATATCGCACAACACCTTCTCATATTATTTTCCAATTTTTAGATTCACAAAACATTGTTCACTCACCATTAATGTATGATCATCCTTGATCCATGAGATATGATAGGGTTTTGAATGTTTCATCCTTTCCAACTTAAAATTTTCAATCATTTCCTCATATTCTAGATTCTCTGAGCTTCCACTATCAAAAATCACCTTTCAAACTGTGTTTGTAACTCTACATCTAGTCTTGAACAAACTTTTCCTAACAGGATCTTGCTTATCCTTTTCAGTCCATAGTATCCTTTAGGTAATGAAATTTGCTTCCCTCTCAACTTCATTTAGTGACTCCTCTTACACCAATACATTTCTTCTACTACTGCCTTTCTTCCTTACATGTGTACATTCAAATCATTTATGTCCTTCTTTAACAAAATTTTAAAAAGTTACTTGGAATCCCTTTTTGATATAACCACCTCTAGAGTAATTTCCTCTTCCTCGGTATGAACTTCCACTTTTCCATTCACTCTTTCCTTTGTCTTGGGATGTGTCTAAAATTGACTTGTCTAGTTCAGATCTACTATTTTCACCATGAGATATAACTCTTCCTCTAGGGAATCTACCTCCTCTACCTCTTTTTCCTTTTTCATATCTTTTTTTCAACTTTTCCTCTATTTTAAAGGCAAATTAATATGTCTCCTCAATTATTTCCATTTTGACCAAACTGATTTCATCTTGTATAGAACTTCTCAAGCCATTCACGTATCTGGTGTAGGAGCACCTATGAAATCTTCAAATCCCTTAATTTTTGGTTTGTATCTGAACTTAGCCAAGTTAGAGTGTGTGTTTAAATTGGACCTTAGAAGGTCATGCAAGATGTGTTACTAGGTGGATAGATAGTTAGTATCTAATCCAACCTAGTCTAGTTAGGTTTCTTTATTGCAATTTTGGTCTAAATGGGAAATATGGCCTAAATGTGTCCTAGACCCTAGAATATAAGGGAAGATTATTTTATAGGAATTTATGAGGTTGGTTCATTGATCTATAGGGTTTAGAGGCCCTAAAAGTTAGGGAGGAGGCATAAATGCAAACATGCCAAAAGTTGCTCAAAAGTTGTCATGACAACATTTGCAATTTTTACAAATGTTGCATGCAACTTGAAAACTTTGGATTCCCCTCATTGTAGGAGTGGAAAAGTAATGAAACAAGCCTAGAAACAAGGAGGAAGCATCTTAAGTATTTATTGGACTCATTTCCCAAGGATGAGTTTTTGTAAGCAAGTTTTGAGTAGTGAAAAGTGACAACAATTCTGTGTTAGTGTAATGTTCAAGTATTTGGTGTTATAGTAAATGTTAATGGATCAAATCCTAAGATCCAACTATGGATTCATGTAGAGGGGTGTGTTCTAAGAAATTTTCATTTATAGTGTTATTATTTTTGAGTTATTTTTCTATTTTTAGAAAAATAATCCTAAACTAGGTAGTCTGCTGGTGTGATTCAGGGTAACTTTGCTTTCATGGCTCCCCAATGAAATTAAACAATGGAAAACATAAAGGGTTGAATTAAATAATAAGGGGAGCCACTTTAAATAGTTTATATAGAGGTAGGAGGTCAGGAGAGATATTTTACTATTTATAAGGTCACGCCTTAGGCGAGTTAGGACAGCCCAGTTAGGAGCATGACAGGGATAAATCCATTTGCACAGATAAGGGAATGTAATGGAGGACTGAATAAAATGTGGGCATAGTGTTATTAGGGTCTCATAGGTCCCTATTTTCAAGCTCAAATCTTAGCCAATCCATCTGGATTGAGTTTTAAGGAGAAATCAGAGAGTTGCTAGTAGAGAGCCAAAATAGGCCTAAAAACCCTACTTTTTAGGATAGTGATGTATGGACAGTTTGGGAACCTTAGATGTTAGAAATATTTTAGGTCTCCAAAAATAGTATCTAGATCCATGATTATATTTTGGGGTTGTGAGTAAGTTTTGAGAGTTAATACAGAAAAACCCTTTGGATAGGGTTAATAGGATCATTAGGCCTAATAGGACATTTTGAAGGTAAATTGTGAACTTGACCAAATTGGGTTTGAAGACTTATGGGAATGGAGTCAAATGGATGTATAATGAACATTCCAAGCCTATACATGGCCCTTGTTTCAATAGGGAAGTTGGTATGAAGTATGTGGCATTGAGAAAAAAACTATGAGATAGTTGTCCCTTAGAGTGAAACAAAAACGTGGAGACTCCTAGAGAAGAGATAGGAGAGGTCTTAGGTTCAGTACCTAGAGACTAGAGAGGTGCTAAAGAGATATTGGGATCCTAAGAGGAATATAAAGAGCTAATTCTATTCTAGAATCATTTGTGTAAGCACACTCTACAAGGTTACTTCTATCAGTATCTTGCTACTCTTTCCACCTCATCTTCAACATGTCTAGATCTGATGTCCAATTTGTATAATTCTTCAGTATAGAATTTTACTAATTTTTCTTTCTGCTTCAAAATTTGCATTCACCTAATTAGGTTAATATGATAATCACAAGGTAGAAACTTTCCTTTCAATTTGTTTACCATATTGTCCCATACCTTGATTTTGTCTTTACCTTTGTTCTTTCGATCCAATTGCAGGTGTTCCCACCATAGGGATGCATGTCATTTCAAATTTTTTATTGCAATCTTCACCTTCTTATCCTCTGCTACATTTTCATATTCAAAATACTTTTCATCTCAATTATCCAATAAATCAATTCATCTGAATCCAATTTTCCACTATACTTAGGAGGATTAAACTGAGGTGTGGATTTCAAACTTTTCAAAGCTTTCAAGAATCCCTCTTCTTCCTGATTCATCACAGGTGCAGGTGTAGCTTCACCTTGAACCTCTTCAATTTCATCATCACTAACATCTTCAAGATGTCTTCCTCTGCACTAGGCTCTCTCAACAACTTCCAATCTAACAGCCATTTGTCTAAGCATATCATCTAGACCTAGATCTACATTTCCTCTCCCAAAAACCATCTTGTATCCCTCTACAATTGTAGGTCCAATTGCAATCTGCTACCCCACAAAAATACCAACTAGGGTTAGGGTTTACAAGAAGGAACTTAGATCTCACCAATACTTTGATACCACATGATGCAAGGAGGGGGTGATAGCTAGGGCCTAGGGCCCTCCCAACTACCAAATCATCTTGAAAAACCAATGCGGAAGCCAAAAAAAATAGTGAGAGAAGAAATAACAGAGATCCTTTATCATTAATTTGATCAAAACCATTACATCCCGGGTTGTAAGGCCTTCCCGATTTTGGCCATATATTCAATGAATTACACAATGATCTTCATACATGTGAGGTCATAGACCTACTTATAGATAATCCAAATCTCAATCTTCTATCCAATATATCATGCTCTAAGTACTCTCTAAGAAATTCCCAAACTAAGAACAAATAAGAAATTATATACAAGAGTCCAACAAGAGAGATCGGGGCTCAAATCCATAAGTGAGACCCAGATTTCGGTCCACATAGATCCCTATGAGAGACCCCATATCAATTAAGCCATCAAAATTAACTGAAGAAGTCAGCCACCAACTCTAACTCCAAAACAAACATCTCGGGAAAAGTTTGACCAAGCAACAGAGTGCCTCAGGCAAAGAACACCCGAAGAAACATGAAGAAAAACACAAGTGTCAAAAGAGAAACCTGATAAATAGGAAGATAAAAAATCTTGCCTCAGAGCCAGACCCAAGCATAAGAAAACAATCATGCCTGAGCCATAGAACCTAGGAAAAAGAGATAAGCATGCCCGACCAATAGAACCTGAGCAGCAGAAACCAACCCAAAACAAGGATTACCAAGAAACAGAGCCTGAATAAAAAAGTACTTCCTGAGAAGCCTCCAAATTAACTAAAGAACAAAATAAACATCTTTTTTTTGGTTGAGGATTTCCAAAGACCCAAGATGCTCCTACATAAAGAAGGCCACCAAATCCAAAATAAACATCTCGAGAAAAAGTTGACTGAGAAATAGAGTGACTCAGGAAAAGAACACCTTGATAAATAGGAAACAGAACCTGAGCGTCACAAGAGAAACCCGAGAAACTAGAAGATAAACAAGCTTTCACGAGTGCTAGACTGGAGCAATAGAAAATAAGAATGCTCGAGAAATAGAACCCAAGTGACAGAGACAAGCATGCCCGAGTAACAGAAGAAGAAGAAGAAGAAGAAATCCTAAGTTAAAATATTTATTCAATGACTTAGACATGTATTTATTCGGGTGATCTCCAAATAAACCATGGTTAGCCTTGATTAAGTAATATCCAATTTAAATCTATCACGGGTGAATCTAAACAGTTGATGAAGATCAGATCTTGTGGCTGGCACTGAATCGATGAAAGAAGTAAAAAGGCTAAGGATTATTTAGTGATCAAGATATAATAGCTAAGATGAAGACACATGTTTAAGTGGCTCAAATATGAGTGGTGTGTATTTAATCTCCAAGTAAAACCCAAGGTTGGGAAACCCATATATTTAACTCAGAGATAGCCTTTACCCGCGTAATCTCATAACAAACTGGATTTAAGGCCAAAGCTTGTGAGACTTAGTGCAGGCCGTAGATTAAAAGGAAGATCAAGGGTGGTCGCATAATCTCTAGACAAATTGAGCAAGTAAAAAATGATTCAGAGACTCAGTGCAAGGCATAGATCATGATCTAATCGTGTGGTTTGTGTTTAATCTCAAAATAAACTCAAGGTAAAGTGAAACATTTAGCGACTTCAATTTTTCTCAGTCACATGATCTTCGAATGATTTATGGTTAAGTTAAGATAAGAGCTGAGTTGATAAGGTGAATCTGAACTGTTCACATGATTCAAATCTAGGGGTATACACGTAATCTCAGAGTAGATCCATGGTTAGTTGAAATGATCAGTGATTCAGAGACTTAGTCAGTCACGCTATCTCTAGATATACCCATGGTTAGAACAAGTTCATTCTTTTGCCTTAGTCGTGAAGTCTTAGAATGAAATTAGAGTTAAGCTAATTGTATAGTGACTTGGAGATGACTGTTGATGAAGAAGAAGATTGTGTGGTGCACGTTCAATCTCATGATATAACCTAGGTCAAGATAAACTCTCAGCAACTTGGAGATAACACATTTGTGCAATCTCAAAATAGATTATGGTAAAACTATAAGGGTTTGTTCTCATGTCGTAAGGTAAAAAGGTTGGCCTACTAAAGAGTAAAGATTCTGACAGGGTGTAAGAAATTTGCTGATCTTTGAGATAGTAAGAAAAGCAAGCCAATCATATTGAGCTTAAAACTTTTTCATATATAATAAGGTTTTAAAACTAGAAAAGAACTCATGACATTTCCTAATTGGCTTATTCAAATTTGATTACCTATCAACTTCAAGCGCCATTTCTATGAAAGAATTGATGTCAAGGCATGCAGATTTATGGCCAAATTAATTGAGCAACAGTTGCAAGGTTCTTGACTAAACTGGTTCATTCAATTCTAATTGATAAATAGATGCAGCCTTTGTTCATTTCAGTTTACCAAACTTTTAATATTACAAATCCAAGAGATTTCATAAGTTTTAGAGCTTTCAGAAGTGATGAATTTCTTGAATTTTAGAGTTTTTTGCAAGGAAGAACTTGTATCTTAGAGAGGAGTTATTCAGAAAAATATTCAGAATCAACAAAATAAGTCAAGCAGCACCAAGTGGGGCTTCAACTAGTGGGGCAAGTAGAGATGCAGAGGATGATTAGAAAGGAAAAAGGAACTACTCTGAATAATTTGTGGTTGTATTAACGAGGACTAACCAAGGAAAAAAGGTAAATGATGAATTAATCTATGATGATATGGAAAATTGTAGAGATTCACATACTCCAGGGGTTTCTGGTTATCATAATTTCCATTACTTTTATAGAAATAAGGACAAACCAATTCCCATATCAAACCCTGGACATCAGGTTTAGCAAAGATGATTGTCCCAGATATCTTTGTTGATGTAGACTTATTAATTGAAGTGGCTAGAAGGTATGATCCTCTTTCTAATATGACTAAGAAAATTGATGGGATAACCCTAGTTACTCTGGATAGGGAATATTTCATGAAAGCCTTTGATATTTATCATCCTTACACCAGAGAGATATATTTAACAAAGTTATAGAATAGATATGTAAGAGAAACCACCATTGTTGGAAAATTAATCCAGACCCACATGCCCAAATTAAATAGAAATTACATAGTTATTCTGCCAAATTATACTGCACCATATTTCTACAAAGATCTGAGCTTCTATATGAATTATATTGTTTATGGGTTGTGTAGGGTTTTCGGAGTAGATGGGGGAAGTGAAAGGTTGTCTGTAGATCTTTTAATGATTATCTAGGACCTCCAGAATTTGCATGTCAAAACTGACTTTGACAACATCCAGTATGTCATTGACAAGATGTACCAAGGGGTTATAGATATCCAAAAGAAATCCAACCCCAAGTTCTTGCATTATTCTATTTTAATGCATCTGATCTTGTACTACAACATCAACATCATGGACACATAGAATTTGAGACCTAGGATACTTTTCCATGGCCAACCAAACCTTGTATAACTCTAGCTTAGGGTTTGGAATTACACCTCAAATGAAAATAATTTTTACAATTTTCAAAACTGGATTGCTTGTCCAATTTTAGGACTGCTAGGTGTGAATGTGACAATGTTACCAATCAAGGTGCTACAACTTCTTAGGATGTGTCAATTTGTGGATAAATGGGTAGGAGATCATAACTGTGGAGATTTTTACTATGAGAATACCCTCACTTTGATGAGGGTTTATGGATGTTCCCATCCCCCACACATACTTCCCCAATATGTGTCTCCTAGGATAGTTGTAATGGAATTTGTCTCACAATTAATGTGAAGAGATAAAGACAACCTAGATACCCACAGGAAGGGTACTTTTACGCCTAGGTAGTTGAAGCTTTATAATTTCACAATTGAGAAAAGAGCCATGGAGTCCATGAACAAATGGTTGGATCAGTACAGAATGAGCATGGCCTTATACAGATATATAGAACTAGAAAGCTTCATCAAGAGTATAAAGAAAGTGTTGACTCCAACCATAACTGCTATCAAGGAGCATGAGGAATGTGTGGAAGAAGATCTCATATGAAACATCTTGGAATATGATGAATTAGAAAGAAGGGATAATCAATACCAAGAGTTAATGATCCCGGAGAAACAAATGAAGAAAAAAGGGATCCCCTTTGGAGGTTTCTTTCCAAGAGTACCTTATTTACAAAGACTTACAAAAATGATGGAGTCTTTTAACACACTGTACAATCAGCTTGAGGGGCTGATTAAAGACAAGGAAATAGGCCCTATAAAGAATTCTTCCTCAAAATATGAAGAAGATAGTGAAGGAGGTTACTCAGTTCATAGCCCTCCTCCCATGGTTTAGCCACCTACAATAGAGAATAATATTGAAGTAGATCTTATAAAGGTGCCCGATACCAAGGTAACTAATGAACCTCCAAACAAGAAACAAAGAATAGAAATAGGAGAACCTTGTGATGCAAAGGCACAAGAGAAAAATAAATATAAAATAAGTACCCTAATCACTGGCTACATGTAGTATGACCACTCACACAGAAAGAAAATCAAAGAAGGGAAGAAAATAAAAAATGATATACAAGACGAAGTTGAATTACCCATTTTGATATGTCAGGCTGAAAGAGAACTGCACCAAAAAGAGTTTGTAAATGATGATGCTTTCATCAAGACAGATGAGTTCAATAAATTCTTGATTTGGAGAAAGCAGCAAGATGTGGGGTCATAATTATAGCTGACAGAGGGAGATTCAGTACAAAATGAAGATTTGCAATCCCTGCAAGCTTATGAATCCAAAATAGAGACCATTACACCTGAAGAGGCTAGGAAACTAGTCAACTCTAGTGGAATATTGCTTATGTCTGGTGGAGATCTAGCCTCTACATTTATAATTGATCAAGTCAGAAGGCAAGCTGATGCAAATATGTCTCTGGAGACATGAGTTGGGGAAATGATCACGGGATGTGGATATGATCAATGATCCCAGAATCTAGCCATGTGGTCTCTGGCACCCAAGACACAAAATCCATCATTAATCAATATGAAAGAGAAGATGGATGGGGATAAGATCATATTGTCTATCCACAATAATTCTAACTTGGAAATTTCTTATGCTCTTACCCACTTTGCACACCTCAATGAGGGTAAAATAGAGAAGATGTCCAAAAGATACCAGAAACTCTTTGATGAATTAAGTGCTATGGTAAAGGATAGGGAAAAGTACTTGATTTAGATCAAGTCACTAGAAGCACAAGTGGCAGAGTTGAGAAAAAAAATGCAAGAGGCCCCCAAAGCCATCCTTGCTCCACCCAAAGAGGTTTTGGATGCTCAAACAGAGACCATAGAATATTTTTCAATTGGAATAGAGCAAGTTGACAAAGATAAGAATAAAGTGGCTTTACAATCCCTATGGAAAATCTTGCAACATTGGATAGATGTCCTGGAAAGTAAAGTTGACTTGGTACATAGTTCTTATAGTAAGCTACCTGGCCTAGAGATAGAGGTCAATGGTCATATCACAACTCTGAATCCTTATTTTGGCACTTTGCTAGGAAGGAAATCACTATTTGAAAGGTTGGAAGGGTTACAACCACTTAGAACAGATCTCCCTAAGATTTTCTATCAAGTTGAAGAAGTGATTGAACAAATTGGAGCAACTTTGTCTTTCTTTAAAGGCAAGGACACTCAAATACAGGTAAGGATAAATATGTTTGGCTCTGGTTACAATAGATTTATTCCTCTAATTAAGGGAGAAGATGATAAGATCAAATAAATGGAATATTGGAGAAGTAATTGTGATACTCTATTGCCTATTAAGAAGGCATTTTTAATAGATAATATTGTCCTAGAGATGGATAGATTCAATAAGGCCTTAGATGAAGATTTTAAAGCAGAGACAGGTTTTAATGAAGTTTTCTATAGATCTACAAGTCATAACAGATGCTAGATGGGATAGGCAGAATGCACAATTACAAAGTATTCAGAGCTTTAATTGGCCTTCAGAGGGAGAGGTTTCATAGTGGGATATCATCATAAAGCCCAAGAAGAAAAATCCAACAACTATTATCCTGGATGTGTTGGACGAGGAGTATAATGACACCTGGAAACTGATCAATGAGCATAGGGAGGGTAATCGTCAGCAAGACTAGTATAAGTTAACCTATATTGGCGGTCAATAAGTCTCACAACAACTTTAAGAGGTTACCTATAATATCTACGGACAAAGCTACCAGCTAACATGGGTATGGGAATGAGAAGATAGTTTTTAAGGCACTCTATCATGGCTTCATATGTGTTTCTATTAATTAGTTTCTAAGAAAATATATTTCATTTGACTCTTTGCCTGGGATTAGGCACTAGTCTAGGTTTGATAACTGGTTATCATTATCAATATTAAATCTATACAATCATTTATATTTATTTTATCAAGAACATATATGCTTTATCAGTTCTATTGAAGAAAAATATATAATTTTTTGATTCCTTAAAGAGAGAATCATTAGGTTAACCTTCTTGAGTCAATAAATCTAAAAAGAATAAGGATGAGAATCCCTCTCTTGCTGTTATTTTCTATTGTCAAGTTTGTAGTCAGGCTTTTTAAGCTCTGTGTTAAAATGGTCATAGTCTTCTGTAAGATGTGCTATTAGTTGTTACAATAAAAGGAAATAGGTAAATCATTGTAACCCTTGATCCATTGTTAATATTACTATGAAGTAGTAACTTGTAAAAGTTCCACCCACCTGAGTATGTGAAGCTCAAAGAAGGAGGATTAATCCTCATTAATTAGAATTTTACTTGCATGATTCAAGAGTTTGGAATATAAGAGTCAAGCAGTGATGCTATATTGATATTCTGCAAGAAAAAAATCTAACAAATTGGTGACTCTGTTGGGGAGGAGTGGATTTTTATAAAGTATGTAATGACTAATTGTTTATAGTCTATTTCTTGGTTAGTTTATTAATATTTTTCCATACTAGTTGTGGGTGGCAACTCTAACTCTATGCACTCTAGTGTGATTTGCATATTGAAATACTAAATATTCTTGTCTGAATCTTAAAATGAGTAGGCAAAGAAACACGGGGTCCTATTTTAGAGCTAATCCTAAGAAAGACATAGGAGAAGAGATCCATACACCTAGAAGGAGACTATGGTCCAAAAGAGGTGGATCAAATCATGACTCCCCAAATAATTTAAAAGGAAGAATGGAAACCCCTATCCCTGAGAGAAGGTCCTCTTCATCTGAAAGTGAAAAAAAATCAAGGCCCACAAATCCTTTTGAAGTTGATGTACCTTTTGACCCTTTCAGTGAGGCAGAGATGATAGATGCAAGATTCTTCCCTACTGAAGAAACACTGGAACAACTTGGGGAGCCATCTGCTACCGAGACAACATCTTATGACTCTGATAAACTAAAATAAAAGATCATGGCTTTGAGAAGAAATAAGCATGAACAAGAATCAGAAATACCAGCTGCTAGAAAAAAATGTGAACAAGAGTTCTATGAATTGTTAACTAAAAGAGAAGAACTCTTGGAAAAAACAAGAAGAAATGAACTCAATGCTAAAATCCTAAGTGAGGTTAAAGGTATAGACAAATATTTATTTGGTGAATTTGAATCCTTGAGAAAGCAATTTGCTAATAAAAAAGAAAACTCTAGCAAAGATGAGTTTTAAGGAGAAGGACTTGTCATGAGACAATTTCACCCACAAGAGATTGAGCAGAATACAAAGCACAAAACAAGAAAAAAAGATGTCTCTGACAAAGGTAAGAAAAAGGTTATTGGCATTAGTATTAATGAAACCACTGCAAGAATGTCTCAAGTTCATATAGAGCTTGAGCAAGCTAGAAAATACAAGGAATATCTAGCCAAGAAGCTAGAAAAGATGGAGCTACAGATTGTTGTTGCTAACATGAAAATTAGGATAACTTTCTTACATTACAATACTAATTCTACTGCAATTAGTTCTATGCCTGTTAATACTGGGACACAACAACAAAATCCACTAGGTGGTGTTAGCTTAACTTCTCAAAAGTCTAGTGCTGGTCTAAACACTCAAAGATCTAGTATAAAACAAGGAGGCCCTCAGCGAACCCAAAATCTAGGAGATGCAGTAGGACCAAGTGGAAACAGTGATTTGGGAAACTTACAAAGAAGACTTGTTCAACTGGATAGATACAGGCCTCTTTTATTTGATGGCATTCCTGGTCATCCAAATGTGATCCCCAATGAGGTAAGAGACAAGATCCCTAGATTCATAGGAAATAATGTCATAAACTGTAAAAAACATTTAAAATATTTTACAGATAAGATAACTAATTTTGAAATTAAAAATGAAGATGTTATCGTGAAGCTTTTTGTTCAGTCTTTAATTGAAGATGCTATGGATTGGTTTAGAAATCTACCTAATGGTAGCATAGCATCTTGGGATGAATTTGTTAAGGCTTTTAGAGAACAATACAAAGAGCATGTGAACTTTGGTTATATGCTAAATGAATTTAATAAAATCAAGAAATTCCCTAATGAGAGTATGATAGACTTTAACAATAGGTTTCAAAAGGCCATGAACAAATTGTTCCAATTGTTGAGCGTAGATAAGGAAGTATGAATAACCACTTACTTTAATGTTGTTGATGGTAAAATTTCTTACCTTGTTAGGGAAAAATACCCACGTACCATAAGAGATACCTATAAATTAGCTATTGACATTGAAATTAATATGCGAGCATCAGGAAAGATGGGGAAGAGGGATGGTAGTAAACTTTAGAAAGAAAAGGGACAAGCAAGAAAACCTGTCAAGGAAGATGACACGGTTGATAAATTGGTGAGTGTAGTGAAGGATCTCACTGCTAAAATGGATAAAAATGATAGGAGGCTATCATGATAAAAATTATCAAAACCAAAGGTTTGATAAGAAACCTAATTTGAGGGATTTCCCATACAAAAAAAATTGGAACAATGATAAGCCAATCCTTGAAAACTAGGAGAACCAAAATTCCAAAGAAACCTCTGATTCCTTGAAAAGGAATAGCACAAATTATGTAGAGAATATTCCTTGGTGTGATCCTTGCAATATGACTCATTCTCCCTATCAATGTGTGGTAGCCCAATCCCGAGCTGATCAAATGGGAGAGGGAGATGAACTATCAGGTCCTGATTAAGGAAGTTCTTTTGTAAATATGTTTACTATAAGGATGCCTTATCCCTGGTCTCCTAAAAAAGGTGAACCTATTGAAGATGTGATAAAAATAAGGAGAAATACCTGGAATACCAGCCCCGAATAGTCTTTGATTCTAATGATAAGAGTGGTATTATATCTCAAAGAACTATCAATGCAGTGGGTGATGAAAAGGAGCACCCCCATTTTAGACTACCAAGTGATGAAGAGAAAAGATCCCTAACCATAGTAGCAATTAACTAGGCTAGGGGTGTGTACAATCTAAGAAATAGAACAGTTGAGCCTGATAAAGGTAAACTTGTCTCTATTTTATCAAAGAGGATATCCCACAAAGTTCTGTGGAATCTCATCACAAGGGTAGCAAAGGAAAGAAATCTGCAAAACAAATAGAATCTTCTTCTAATCAGAGGGAGAAAGAAGAAACAAAATAATAACAAGTGGCTACTGGAAAATCCATGAAAGGTAAAAATATTGGTGATTCATCTTCAGAATTGCCTATGTTTGACATGAGACATGCTCTAAGTCAGATGAAAGTTTCAGTTCCACTGATGGAGATGCTAAGAAAAATAGAGCATAAGGAAGCCACACTTTCACTTCTGAGAGGGATAGAGGATGTTTCCTTGACTATGAATAATGATAAAAGAGAGATTCCATATGTCAAGGAAAAGGAAAAAACAAGTAAAAGGACTAGGAAAGAGAAAAGATTTCTCTAATGTCTGCATTGGAAATGTAACTCAAGAACCACTGTTAGTGGATCCTTTCTATGTTACCTTAATGATAAATCACACGCTAGTCAAGAATTGCATGATAGACTCTAGGGCTGGAGCTACTATAATTCCATATCATGTAATGAAAGAATTATGCCTTAAAGTCACTACTCCTGCTTGAAGTTGTTATGCAATGGACAACAAGGAGGTTCCTATGATAGGACCACTGAAAGAGATTGAAGTGAAAATTTTTGTTTTCCCAGAAGCTACCTACCAAATGGATATAGTTGTTGTAGATACAAAACCTCATTATGGTATGCTTCTATCAAGACAATGGGCAATAGTAGTGGGTGTAAGAGTGCAATTAGATTTATTATATGCAATAATTCATGTAAATAGTACTGAGGTCATGTTGTATAGAGAGCCTCGTTCATCTATCATGGTGGAGATGGTTATGCCTGACCAATTAAATTGTTGTGTAGATATTGATATGGAAAAATTTGTTGTTGAGGAGATCAAGCCACAAATGAGAAACCCTAATCCAATTGTTGATGAAATCTTGTTACAACAAGATGGACTGTGGCAGATGTACTTTGATGGAGGATTCTCTAAGGAAGGATAAGGAGATGGTGTTCTATTCATCTCCCCATCAAGTATTACTTTCAAGCATTCCTTCTTACTGTCTTTTCATTGTACAAATAACACAGCTGAAGATGAAGCATTAATCTTGGGAATAGATATTGTCATCAAGCATGGTAAAATGTTTGAAAATTCATGGAGATTCCCATTAATCATAGCTTAGATAAGGTCTCAATATGATACTACATATGACATATTGAATTTATATAAGTATTCATTCTTGGTTAGGCTGGATTTTTTTTATGATTTCAATATTTTGTGGGTGGAGAGATCCAATAATATCATGGCAAATTTTTTAGAAAATGTTTCTATGAAGAATAATGATATCAGTCTTGCTGGAATTTCTATAGTGGAAGTTAAGAATAGGCCTATAGTGCCTGAAAACATTCATAACTGGAAATTTTTTGAGGATGATGAAGATATCCTCAAATTTATTCAATGCATGGATCATTATGATGGCCAACAAATTTATTGTGATTCTTTGATTGTAGTTGTAAATGGTAAAGAGTGCATTTTTTAAAATGAGATTGTCCAGTTAGCATCTAAGAATATTGCAAGGGGGTTAGTGGAAATGGAAGGTATGTTCAACATAAATAATAATTATATATCTCAAAAGTCCAATGCCAAGGTGGAATATTTGGAAGAAATAAATTTGGGATCAGAGACATCCCCATAATTTCTTTATATTGGAAAGAATTTGGATAGAAATGTTAGACTAAATCTGATAAAGATGCTGAATAGGTAAAAACATGTCTTTGTTTCACCTTATGAATATCTGAAAGCTTATAGAGAAGACCTATTCCAACATGATATTCCTTTGAAAGATGATTTCAAATCATTCAAATAGAATCAGAGGCCTATCAACCAATTGTTGGCCACCAAAATGCAAACAGAGCTGAAGAAGCTGAGAGATGTAGGTATTATTGAACCAATAAGGCATTCATCATGGGTCTCAAACTTGGTCCTAGTAAGGTAGAAGAATGGGGACATTAGATTATGTGTTGATTTTAGGAACCTGAATGTAGCTTCACTAAAGGACAACTATGGATTACCCAACATGGAAGCTATGTTGAAAAAGGTATCTAGATGTGATCTACTCTCTATGATGGATGTTTTTTCTTGTTATAACCAGGTGCTGGTTAAAGAGTCTAAATAGTTTAAGATTACTTTCACTACCCATTGGGGAACATATGTGTATACTCGTATGCCTTTTGGTTTGAAGAATACTGGTGCAACATTTTAAAGGGAAATGGATGTGGCTTTCAAAGACCTTATAAATTTTTTTATGGTATTCTATCAAGATGATTTGATTGCTTATTCAAAAAGAATTGAAGACCACTACAATCATTTGTAAAAGGTATTTATTAAAGCCATGGAATATGGAGTTTGTTTGAATCCAAAGAAGTGATAGTTTGTTGTTATAGAGGGAAAGCTTTTAGGGCACATAGTATCGAAAGTAGGGGTAAGAATCGACCCAAAAATATTTGAGGCTATCCTGAAGGTACATTCTCCTAAGAACCTCAAAGGTGTGCAATCATTTCTAGCACATATTAATTTTTTAAGGAGATTATAGGCAAATTTTTCTAAATTGGTTAAGCCAATAGTAAAACTCTTGAAGAAGAATGTGAAATTTGAATGGGGTCACAAGGCATGATTAGCATTTGAAAAAATAAAACAAGCCATCAAAGAAGCCCCTGTCCTAGTATCTCCAAATTACACTAAACCTTTCTCTATGTCCTTTCATACCATTCCAGTAGTTCTATTGCAGAAAGATCAGGTTGGGTTTGAGCATCCCCTAGCATTCTTCAGCAAATCATTACAAGCAACTGAGTTGAATTATCAGTTAATGGAGAAGAAAACTTATTCCCTAGTAAAATAAGTCAAAGCATTCAAACCTTACTTGGTCTATGCCAAAAATTAATGCATATGTTTCCCATGCTGCAGTCAAGGACATTTTGGTCCAAAGTGAAGTAACAAGGAAAAGATGCAAGTGGATCAATAAAATTTATGAGTTTGATTTAGAGATACACATTACTAAAATAGTAAGAGGCTTAGGACTAGATAAGTTGATGACTGGATAAAATTTGGATCTAGTCCAAGTAAACAATGTTAATACCTGTGGGGAAGTAGTTATAAGTATTGAGATGCAGCCCTGGTATGCTAATATTGTATATTTTGTTAAAAATTCTATTTTCCCAGAGGATTTTAATGATATTCAAAGGAGAATCTTGAGGTTACAGGCTTAGAGATATGTCTTCTTACAAGGTTATTTATATTGCAAAAATAGGGATGGGATACTTTTGTTGTTCTTAGACAAAGGGTAATCTGAAAGGATTTTGAGAGAAATGCATGCTGGGATGTGTGGAGGACACTACTCAGCAAGATCAACATCTCATAAGATCTTAAGGGAAAGTTATTATTGGCCTTGTTTATTTAAATATGCCCATTATTTTGTCAAAAAGTGTGTACCATGTCAAATATTCTCCAAAAAAATGAACTTTTCAGGTGCCTTATTGTTAAACCCTATAGTTCTAGAAGCCCCGTTTTCCATGTGGGGAATGGAATTTATTGGAGAGTTTGTTGAAAAATCAAGTGGGGGACACAATTGGATTTTTCTAGTAACTGATTCTTTTACCAAATGGGTTGAGGAAATTCTAACCAAGAAGGTTACAAGCACAGTGGTTATTGATTTTTTAATGAACAATGTGATTAATAGGTTTGGTGTTGAGATGAAATTAGTGATGGATAATGCCATGTGTTTTAGGTCTAAAGAATTTTTTGATTTATTTCTTGATATGGGAATTTTCATTTCATATTCACCCCCTACCATCCATAGGCCAATGGGAAAGTAGAATCAAGTAACAAGAGTATTATGCAAATTTTGAAAAAGACCCTCGAAAACAACAAGAGAGTCTGGCATGCAAAGTTGAAACTTTCTTTATGGGAAGATAGGATCACAATGAAGAAGGAAATAGGAAAATCTCCCTTTGAATTAGTATATGGAATTCAGTCTAGAATAATTGTGAATAATTTGCTTCTCGTGTATAAATTCATCCAAGATGAGGAGCTAGAAGTCTATGAGCCAATGCAAGAAAGGATGATGCAGCTAGTGGATTTGGATGAAGTAATAAGAGATAGACAAAAAGAAAATATCAAATTATAGAAAAAGATGAAATACCTTTTTGACAAGAGAGAAAGTGATAGGAAGTTCTAGCCTAATGATTTGGTTCTTCAATGGAATGCAAGAGCTTAGGACAAGGGAAAGCATTAAAAATTTGAGTCCCCATGGTTAGGTCCCTTTGTCATTCATCAAGCTTTTGGAAAGGATTCATATCTTTTATGGAATATGGATGGAGAGGTATTTGAATTTCTAGTGCATGGACAATTCTTAAAGCTATTCTTCAATTAGTTCTTCCTTCCATGTGCAGTAGTTTTATATTTTATGTATAGGTGTGTTTGCTTTCTATTGTGTGTTTTCTTTTGCATTAGGTTAGCACAGTTTTGGTCTACCTTCCAGAGATCTATTATTCTTTCTATGAACTTGCGTTCAAGCATCCTCAAAGAAAGTCACTGTCAGATATATATTTCTAGTTTTTTGAGTCCTGTTAAAATTTTGGTTCTTAGTATCAGTTTGTGCAATAAAATGTCAGGATTTATTATAGAGTACCATAAATTTTTCCTACAAGTGTTGAATTCCAAGTAATGGAGTGCAATATCATTGAAAAATATTAAGCTCTAGGTCAGTTGTGTCCTCGTTATGCAAAAACCCTAATTCTTTGAGTCTTGGTTCTATTTTGAAGTTACCTTTTTTTAGTAACTTAAGTGATTTTAATTCATGTGCCTTTATCATGTTGTACTTATTCACTTAATCTCATAACCATTATCAAATATTCCTTTTTGTCTAGAGACTCAGCATAAGCTTTAATCACATAATCTCAAGAATGAAATAATATGCTCTCAAAGATTGTGAGATTAAACACGGGCGGTTGATCTTGATTAAATATTGTGGTTGGCGTATGATCTCCCAATATACCCATGAGTTAGTAAATCATCTGGTGACTTCAAGTTTCATTTAGTCACATTATCTCACAATCTTTCCAAGATCAAAGCATGTTTTTTTCATTTTCTCACTCACAAGATCTCTGAATACATCTAGGGTTATGTGAAATCTCATGAGATTAAGTGTGGACCGTAGTTCAGGATCAAGATGCGTAGCTAGCGCTTAGTCTCATAATAAATTGATTATGTCATGAAATGTCTGGAGATCTAGCGATAACCGTAGATGCTTTCTTGATCCTATGGATGGAATTTAATCATGAAATGAAAGATTAGTTAAGTGATCAGTCTCAAGATTCAGAGCATTTTATTGTATCAAGGAAGAATCAAGGTTTGGTGCATAATCTTTATAAGAATGGATCAAGTACAAAAATTTTTGAGACTTAACATTGATCATTGATTGGGAAAAGATCTGAAGGCTAGCGCGTAATGTTCAAAGAAATCCTAAGTTAAAATATTTATTCAGAAAATTAGAGATGCATTAAGTCACTTGATCTACAAATAAACCATGGTTATCCTTGATTAAGTTAGAGCCAATTTAAATATTTTGTGGATGAATCTAAACCATTGATGAAGATCAGATCTTGTGGCTACCACTGAATCGCTGAAAGAATTAAAAAGGCTAAGGATTATTCAGTGATCAAGAGATAATGGCTAAGATGTAAATAATTCAGTGGTGTGCATTTAATCTTAGATTAAACCCAAGGTTGGGAAAACCATTCAGTGTCTCAGAGATATCCTTTAGTCACGTGATCTCGTAAAAAACTAGAGTTAAGGCCAAATCTTGTGAGACTTAGCGCGGGCCATAGATTAAAAGGAATATCAAGGGTGGTCGCATAATCTCTAGACAAATTAAACACATACAAAATGATTCAGTGACTCAGTGCAAGGAATAGATCAAGATCTAATCATGTGGTGCATGTTTAATCTCAAAATAAACTCAAGGTAAAATGAAACATTCAGCAACTTTGAGTTTTCTCAGTCACGTGATCTTCGAATGATTTAAGGTTAAGTTAAGATAAGAGTTGAGTTGATAAGTTGAATCTGAACGGTTTACATGATTCAAATCTAGTGGTTTACACGTAATCTTGGAGTAGATCCATGGTTAGTTGAAATGATTAGTGATTCAGAGACTTAGTTAGTCATGAAATCTCTAGATAGACTCAGGGTTAGAACAAGGTCATTCTTTTGCCTTAGTCGCAAAGTCTCAAAATGAAATTGGAGTTAAGCTAACTGTATAGCGACTTGGAGATGACCATTGATGAAGAAGATCTTGTGGTGGGCACTGAATCTCATTATGTAACCTGGGTCAAGCTAAACTCTCAGCAACTTGGTGATAACACAGTCGCGCAATCTCAAAATAGATTGTGGTAAAACTATGGTAAAAATGTTAGGGTTTGTCTATATGCCGTAAGGTAAAAAGGCTGGCCTATTAAAGACGAAATATTCTAACAGGGTGTAAGAAATTTTTTGAGTTGTGGGATAGTAAGAAAAACAAGCCAATCATATTGAGTTTAAATCTTTTTTGCATATAATAAGGTTTTAAAACTAGAAAAGCACTCATGACATTTTCCAATTGGCTTATTCATATTTGATTACCTATCAACTTCAAGTGACATGACTAAGAAAGAATTGATGTCAAGGAACATAGAGGTATGGCCAAAGTTTCTAAGAAATGGTTTCCAGGTTCGTGACTAGACTAGTGCATTAAATTCTAGCTAACAAATAGATGCAACCTTTGTTCATTTTAGTTTACCAAAGTTTTAAGATTACAGAGCCAAGAGATTGCATAAGTTTTAGATCTTTTAGAAGTGAAGAATTTCTTGAATTTTAGAGTTATTTGCAAGGAAGAACCTGTATTTGTTAGATGATTTATTAAGAATAATATTCAGAATATGAAAAATGAGTCAAGAAGCACCAAGCAAGGATTCAATTAGTGGGGCAAGTAGAGATGCAAAGGATGACCCGAAAAGAAAAAGGAACTACTCTGAAGAATGTGTGGCTCTATTACCTGGGACTAACCAAGGGGAAAAGGTAAATGATGAATTCCTCTCTAATGATATGGAAAATTGTAGAGATTCACATACTCCAGGGGTTTCTATTTATCATCTTTTCAATTAATTTTATATCAATAAGGATAAACTAATTCCCATAACAAATCCCTCGAAGTGCGGTTTAGCAAAGCTGATTGTCACAGATATCTTTGTCGATGTAGACTTATTTATTGAGTTTTCTAGAAGGTATGATCCTCTTTCTAAGATGATTAAGAAAAGTGATAGGACAACCCTAGTTACTTTGGATAGGGCATCTTTCATAAAGGCCTTTGATATTTATCATCCTTACACCACAGATTTAACAAAGTTATAGAATAGATATGTAAGAGAAACCACCATCGTTAGAAAATTAATCCAAGCCCATGTGCCCAAATCAAATATAAATTACATAGTTCATGTGTCAAATTCTACCATGCCATATTTCTACAAATATTTGAGCTTCTATATGAAGTATATTTCTTATGGGCTTTGTAGGGTTTTGTGAGTAGATGGGGGCAGTGAAAGGTTGTATGCAAATATTTTAATGATTATCTTGGACCTCCAAAATTTGCATGTTAAAACTAAATTTAACCATATCTAGTATGTCATTAACAAGATACACCAAGGTTTTATAGATATCCAAAAGAAATCCAACCCCAAGTTCTTACATGATTCATTTTAATGTATTTGATCTTGTACTTCAACATCAACATCATGGACACACAAAATTTGAGACCTAGGATACTTTTCCACAGCCCACCAAACCTTGTACAACTCTGGCTTAGGGTTTGGAACTACAACTTAAATGAAAATAAGTTTTGTGGTTTTCAAAACTGGATTGCTTGTCCAATTTGAGGACTGCTAGGTGTGAATGTGACAATATTACCACTAAAGGTGCTACAACTTCTCAGGATGTGTCAATTTGTGGATAAATGGGCAAGAGACCATAACTGAGGAGATTTTTACTATGAGAAGACCTTTACTTTGATAAGGGTTTATGGATCTTCCCAACCCCCATATATACTTCCCCAATATGTGCCTCTAAGGATAGTTGTAATGGAATTTATCTAGCAATTGATGTGGAGAGATAAAGAGCACCTGGCTCCCTAAAGTAAGGGTACTTTTACACCCAGGCATTTCAAGGTTTATAATTTCACAATTGGGAAAAGATCCATGGAGTGAATGAACAAGGGGTTGGGTCAGTACAGAATGAACATGACCTTATACAGATATATAAGCCCAGAGACCTCATCAAGATTGCAAATAAATTGTTTAATCCATCCATAACTGCTATCAAGGAGCATGAGGAATGTGTGGAAGAAGACCTCATAAGAAACATCTTGGAAGAAGGTGAAGTACATAGAATGGCTGATCAATACCAACAGTTAATTAGCCTGGAGAAACAAATGAAGAAAAAAGGGATCCCCTTTGGAGGTTTCTTTCCAGGAGTACCTTATTTACAAAGACTTACAAAAATGATGGAGTCTTTTAACACACTGTACAATCAGCTTAAGGGGCTGATTAAAGACAAGAAAAGAGGCCCTGAGAAGTATTATTCCTTGGAATATAAAGAAGATAGTGAAGGAGGTTACTCAGGTCATAGCCCTCCTCCCATGGATCAGCCACCTGCAATAGAGAAGAACATTGAAGTAGATCTTACAGAGGTTCCTGATACCGAGGTAACTAATGAGCCTCAAAAGAAGAAACAAAGAATAGAAATAGGGGAGCCTTCTGATGCAAAGGAACAAGAGAAAAATAAAGATAAAATAAGTGCCCTAATAATTGGTGACATGAAGTATGACCACTAGCTAAGAAACACAATTAGAGAAGGGAAGAAAATAAAAAAGGACATACAAGAGGAAGTTTAATTACCCCTTTTGATATGTCGGGATGAAAGAGAAGTGCACCAAGAAGAGTTCCTGAATGATGATTCTTTTATCAAGATAGATGGGTTCAAGAAATTCCTTATTTGGAGAAAGAAGCAAGAGGTGGTGTCATAATTATAGTTGATAGAGGGAGATTCAATACCAAATAAAGCTTTTCTATCCCTGTAAGATTATGACCCCAAAATAGAGACCATTACACTTGAAGAGGCTAGGAAACTAGTCAAGTCTAGTGGAATGTTTCTAGTGCCTGGTTGGGATCTAGCCCCTGCGTTTATAATTGATAAAATTAGAAGGAAAACTAATCCAAATCTATCTTCAAAGACACAATTTGTGGAAATTATTAGGGGATGTGGATATGATCCATGATTCCAGACTCTGGCCATGTGGTCTTTGGGACCCAAGACACAAAATCCATCATTCATCAGTGTGCAAGAGAATATGGATGGGGATAAGATCATATGGTCTATCCACATTAATTTTGACTTGGAAATTTCCTAGGCTCTTACCCACTTTTCACACCTCAATGAGGCTAAAATAGAGGTAATTTCCAAAAGATACCAGAAACTATTTGATGAATCAAGTGTTGTAATAAAGGACAGTGACAAGTGCTTGATTAAGATCAAGTGACTAGAAGAGAAAGTGGAGGAGTTGAGAAAAAAATTGGAAGAGGCCCCCAAAGTTATTCTTGCTCCACACAAAGAGGTTGTGGATGCTCAAAGAGAGACCACAAAATATTTTCCAGTTGGAACGAAGAAAGTTGACAAAGATCAGAATAAAGTGGCTTTAGAAGCCCTATGAAGAATCTTGCAACATAGGATAGATGTCTTGGAAAGTAAAGTCGAATTGATACATAGTTCTTATAGTAAGCTACTTTTCCTAGAGATAGAGGTCAACAGTCATATCACAACTCTGAATCCTTATTTTGGCACTTGGTCAGGAAGGACATCATTGTTTGAAAGGTTCGAAGCCTTACAACCACTGAGGACAGATCTCCCTAAGATTGTTTGTCAAGTTGGAGAAGTGATTCAAAAATTTGGAGCAAATTTGTCTTTCTTTAAAGGAAATGCCAATCAAATATAAGTAAGGATACATATGTTTGGCCCTGGTTACAATAGAATTATTCCTCCGATTAAGGGAGAAGATGATAAGATCAAAGCAATGGAAGATTCGAGAAGTGAGTTTGATACTTTTTTCCCTATTAAGGAGGCATTTATAACATATAATATTGTCCTAGATATGGAGAGATTAAATAAGACCTTAGATGAAGCTTTTAAAGAAGAGACAAACTTCATGAAGTTTGTTACAGATGTCAAGGTCATAACAGATGCCATATGGGACATGAAGAAGGCATAATTATAGAGTATTCATAACTTTAATTAGACTACAGAGGAAGCGGTTGCACATGGGGATATCATCACAAATCCCAATAAGAAAAATCCACCAACCATTGACCTAGATGTGTTGGACGAGGAGTAAAATGGCACCTGGCATCTGATCAATGAGCACAGGGAGGGTAATCATCACCAAGACTAGTGTAAGTTATCCTGCATTGGCAGTCACTAGGTATCACAACAACCTTAAGAGGCTACCCAGAATATCTGCACACAAAGGTGCTAGCTACCAAAGTTTTGGAAATCATATCAGATCATCTACTCCAGTGATTTTCCATCGACTGAAACTATAAATTTAATTTTGTCTTCTAGCACTTTTAGGTTTATCCTATCTAATTGAATATTTTTGCATCATTGATATTTAAGGATTCCAAGATGGCTAGTTCTCTATATATATAAATATGTAACATATTGTTAAGGATGGTGAATTTACAACTGCGAGGAAGACTTTTTATTTTTGTCTAGTTTTCAAGCTTTTAGTCTTTCTGAATGTATTGAAGTAGAAGTATATTAATAAAATACAATGGAGTTTCCTGCTCCATATCTTTGATGTCTTCTTTTATTTTTGTTTATGCTCTTGTATTTTTAATCTGTAAGTCATTTTAAATATACATGTTATAAGGTAACTGTGTGATTATTTGTAAGTTTCTTTCAAGGCGGGAGTAAATCTTATAAGTAGTTGCAGAGGGTTAAATTTTAATGTGAGAGTTTGATACACGGGTACGGGAATGAGAAGATAGTTGTAAGGTACTCTATATGAGCTTCATGTGTGTTTATATTAATTAGTTTTTATGAAAATATATTTCACTTGACTCTTTTCCTGAGATTTGGCACTAGTCTAGGTTTGATAAATGGTTATCATCATCAATCTTAAATCTAAAAAATCATTTATATTTTTGTTATCAAGAACATATATGCTTAATCAGTTGTATTGAATAATACAAATCTAATTTCTTGATTCCTTAAAGAGAGAATCATTAGGTTAACCTTCCTAAGTAAAGAACTCTAAAATGAAGAAGGATGAGAATCCTTGTCTCACTATTATTTGGTATTGTCAAGTTTGTAGTCTAGCTTTTTAAGCTCTGCGTTAAACTGATCATAGTCTCCTATAAGATGTGCTATTATTTGTTCCAGTATAAGGCAATAGGTAAATCAGTGTAACCCTTGATCCATTGTTAAGATTACTGTGAAGTAGTAACTTGTAAAAGGCACACCTGCCTAAGTTTGTGGAGCTCAAAGAAGGAGGATTAATCCTCATTAATTAGACTTTTACTTGCATGAGTCAAGAGTTTAGAATCTAAGAGTCAAGCATTGATGCTATATTGAGATTCTGTAAGAAAAATATCTAACACATTCCATTGGTAGCTTAAACTGAATACAATAAACATTTGACTAACCTAAACTAATCTATTGCCTTCTAGTACGTAGGAGTTTGAATCTTGCTCTTAGGTCATCGCAAGAAATAGTGACTAAACCTATTCTAAATGAAGGATTTTGAATGAAACTAAATGATTATTCTATATGAATATGCATATGCAAGATTGATTCCTAGCTAATTAGATTAATATTAAAGCAGAAAATCAAAATGTTTGTGTGTTCTTTTTAAACACCAAAATGAAATCTACTCTAGATTATGGTTTGCATGATTGAAAGAAAACTAACAATAATTAATAAAAAAGAAATGAAATACCAAATTCTTGAAAACTTAAGAAATGAAAATTGCATGATAACAATAGCTAAAATTTGGTATCCTTTGTGAAGGAAATGAAGCTCTCTTTTATAGAAATATCTCTCAAATTGATGGTTGAGATCAAAAGAAAAGAGTGGCTCAGATTCTATTGAAGAAGCACAATCCATGTGCAAAGATGATGATTGGTTGAAAGATCTAGTTGACTAAACTAACTAATTAGTTATTTTGGAAACTTCCATAATCATTTTTAGTTAACAACTTTGTTTCCAAAATGACAAAAGATAAGAATAAGTTAACTGAATAGAACAGATTTGTTTCCATTTTGTAATTAGTTAACTGAAATTGATGACAGCATATGAATTTTTAAAGATTTAATTAATTTAAATGCACATTTTGTTTTTATTAATTAATTTAATTTGTTTTTGGATGTTATTGACAATTTAGTAATTCTATTTAATTAATATATTAGAATATCAATTAAATAATTAACTTAAGGTTTATTTGCCAATATAATATGATTTTAGGAATTAATTAATTGATTAATTAAGTGCAATGATTGATTGGGACCTAGGGTTCAGGTCAAATTAGCTTGAATTTGATATATTGCCTATTTGATTTAGGACTTAGGGATAATCAAGGTTAGGGTTTCTTGATGAGTAATTGAGATTAGGGGTCTAGGGTTTAGGTGACCACTTTTATGTCATTACAGATGTTATATGTCAACTTTATAGCAAGGACTTGACAGATTGTTTCTTTTTCAATTGGACCAACTCTAATAGGTAAAACAACCATTCCTATGGACGATCTTTCCTCATCATCATAAGATTTGATGGTAATTTTTATTTTTGGATCAACAACATATTCATAAAATCCTAAAGCTTTAACAAGACTCAAGGTACAAATGTTTAAACTGGCACCACCATTAATTAAGACTCTTTTGACACAGTGTTTATGTATCCAAAATTCTATATGCAATGGAAGATTTTGAGGATGATTTAGGGACATATCAACTTGTTTAGAAAAACATAGACAATGAGGTGCAATAAGATGTCACACCTTGTTTTGGAATCTATGAACATCTAAGTCATATGGAATGGTAGTCTCAAAAATATATTTTTCCAATATTTCCTTGTAATTTGGTTAAATTTTTAACAACTCTAAAATTGATATTTGTGCCTATGTATTTTGGAGCTGATCCGCAAGGTTATTTTATTTTGATGATGAAAGTGACTGATTAATCCAAATGATTTTAGGGGCGGTACCTTACAATTTTAAACTTGAAGCTTTCCCCCTAGTTACGACATTAGAAGTTTCTTTTGATATTTTTTCTTAGATCACAACAACATTAATTGTATTCTCATATCCTGATAAGGAATTGATGACATTGTCATAGGTATGAGAAAAATCAACCTTATCATGAATCCTTTTTTGTTTTGGTTAAAATTTGAAGATTCACCCTTTTCATGATTGAAAAAAGTAGTTTTGAATGTCAAATTATCCTCATTATTTTAAGGTCCATTTACCTTAATCACACCATTATCTATCAAATCTTGAGTCAAATACTTCAATCTCATGCATTCATTCATTTTGTGCCCCTTTTTCTATGATATTGATAATGATGGGCATCATTCCACTAGCAGGGTTTACCCTCATGCTCATATGGTTTCTCCTTCACTAGTGTAATGATATTTTTGGCAATGAGAGCCCTCAGTACATTTTTGAGAGGTTTACCCAAGGGTGTGAACTTCCTCCTTTGTATTGGATTAAATAAAGGTCTTGACTTATTAGCTTCTTTATTTTTAAAGATTATTGTTAATGAAAGGGATCTTGGATGTTTGATTAACATTATTAGATTGATTTAATCCACTTGAGAGATTGAATGGAGTAGCTTTAAGATTGTTTTCCTCTACAAATCCATCATTAACAAGGTTCTTATTGGTGTTCTTTAACCAAAATTTATTGTTGTTATTGGAAACCCTGTTGTTGTTAGAATTTTTATTATTGTTAGAGAAACTTGTATTTTCCTTGTAAAGTTTTAGTTCTCCACCCCTTACTAAAACTTCATCTTTTGTAATCAAATTTTCAATGATCTTTTTGAAAGTGGGTGGACATTGAATATGTAATTGGTAATTCATAAGTGTATTTATATTGTTCATAAAAAATGTCCATTTTTCTTTATCGGGCACACTTTTAGGGTAATGAGAAAAAACCGCTCTCCATCTTGATAAAAAGTTAAAAAAAGGCTCCCCTTATATTTTTATAGTGTTACATAAGGTTAACATGGTGACCTCATGTTTGATATTATATGAATAACGAGTAAAAAATTTTGAGGCTAACTCTTCAAACGTTTGTATTCCCTTGGGTGTTTCAAAAACCAATCCATTGCTTGCCCTCCGAGGATTCTAGGAAATAAAATCATTAAATAAGTTTTTTTATGCCTAAACTCTAGGCATACCGTGCAAAACTTACTTAAATGGTCTTGTGGGTTAGATGCACCCAAATATTTCAGATATTTTGTAAAGACTGCACACAATGGTACCATATTTATTTTTTTATCGAGCCGAAAGGGACATATGCCTTCAATTGAAAATTGTTTTAGAGCCAGCAATTTCTTCATGTTGTCCCATTATGTTTGGAAAATATTAAATTTTTTAGTCATCAAACCGATTTGATTTTCCTCTTCTTCATCTCTCTTGAGTGTTGTTTTGTCATAATCATGGGCAAGTTTTACTCCTGATTGACTTAGGTTAAAGAATTACCTCTCTTTATCCCTTTCTAATACTTTTTGCATAACTCTCATGAAGAAATGATTTTGGGCAGCTTTATCCACTCCTTTATTCATTATCTCTTCATTTTGATGATCTTTATTGCCCCCATTGTTCCCATTATTTCCCCTATGGTTGCCCTCGTTGTCTCCGTCATTGTTACCACTGTTATTTCCATTGTTTTTTCCACCATTAGTATTATCATTGGGGTTGTTATTTGAGTTTTTGACCTCATTACTATTATTGAGATTGTCAAATCCAAATATATGTGTCATTGCTTCTTTCTCATTTTCCTCTCCTTTAAAAGGTGGATATAGAGAAAAATGTGATTTGTTTAGATAAGGTACGTCTTGCCGAAGGTAAGTCTCATCTTCTTGCAAAGAGGTTTTGATATAATGGGATCTAGTGAAGACCAACATTAACATGAATTTAACATTTTTAATTTATACCTTTGGACCTACAACCCTTTGACAATTTCTTGATACCCTGCATTTATATGAACTTGATCCAACTTTTAATTTACACAAAGAGTAGTCTGAAAAGGGTGTTTAAAATTGTCCTCAATTTTTCCTGACAAACTATGGAGATACCTATTATTTTGGGATTTTTCTCTATACGCGGTAAAATAGAAATGGTAAGCATCATAGAAAATCCTGCACTCGCTAACTAGAAAAGGGTTGCATGTTATTTTAACCTTTATAAGCATCACTTCTATGTTGAGATGCATCAATACACTTTTCAGATGTGCTACTTGTGTGTTCAAAAGCATTGAAACTATGTTTGTAGGAGTTATAAGGGTTTTTAAATGTGTTATAAAAATCATATACGTGTCAGAAGATGTATCATGAACTATTTTTTTTATCTTCTTGGTCCCAATGTGATTGATTTATAATTTAAAATTGATTTTCCGATCTAAATGGATTCTTCCTATTTGTAACCATGAACTTTCAACAATCACAATACCCACAAAATCACTTATAAGCGTCACTTATAAGCTAACTAGAAAAGGGTTACACATTATTTTAACCTTTATAAGTGTCACTTATATGTTGAGATGCGTCAATGCACTTTTCAGATGCATTACTTATGTGTTCAAAAGAATTGAAACTATGTTTGTAGGAGTTATAGGGGTTTTCAAAGGTGTTATAAAAATATTTATAGGTGTTAGAAGATGTATCATGAACTGTTTCTTTATCATCTCAGTCCCAACGACATTGAATTAAAATTTTAAATTTATTTTCCAATCTAAATGGATGCTTCCTATTTGTAACCATGAACTTTCAACCACAATACCCACAAAAACACTTGTACTTACCCTCAACTTGAAAACACAAAGTGTATGTTTGAGATCATTTCCACAGGTCTTTTTACAACAAATCAATCAAAACGAGGTACCTAAGGTCAATTTTGGCATTTAAATATGGATCTACAAGGTAGGAATTGCTAGATTAATCAGATATTTAGTTTTGGTTCCAAAAAAATATATAAAATCAATCAAATAAGGAGTATCTAGTCATGCAAGAATGATTGTGACGTATAGCCCTACGAGTCCAGGCATTTGATAGTTTTCCCTCTAATTATTTCAACTTAAACGAGGTCTTTATTTATAGTGGGTGGAATATGGTGGCTTAACCTTGTTCCCACTTTGGTTCATCCCTCTCACCGACGTAGATAAGGTGCATTCTCAGGAGGTAGGCCCACTAAAGATCTAGCATATGTATATGAAAATGAGAAATTGAAATGCAACAAGTCTTAGATTTTGATTCAAAAAAAGTGAAGACCATATTCCTATTGCTTCACTTCACAAACACATTTAACATTTTTTCTTTTCCGAGACCTTTAATCTAGATGGATCAGAGAAACTTTGGATTTTTAATTTACCAAAAAGGTGAAGAGTATATACCTAGTACTTTCGTCCACAAAAAAGAAGGCTTTGTTTATGTTTGGTAAATATATTAGCTTATCTTCCTCTCAAATTTGACACATTTAGGAGTTTGATTCAATAATAGGCAAAGAGAATATCCCTAATGTCTCACTTAAGATTCCAATTCACTTTTCTAATTATGCTAGGTTTCAAATATAATGCCACAATTTAAACAAATACATAAGGTTTTAGACTTACATTATTCGTATCTAGGAAAAAGGCTAGACATATTTTTGAATTTTTCTTTGTTTTTGCAACTTTTTACTTACCAAAAGAAATTTATCCTACTCCTTAGCATCCCCTTTCACAAACATTAGTCCATCACAAGCAAGGAAAATATGAAGAAAATCAATAAATTTAAAACTCCTTTTTCAAAATTGATCAGAGATTTTCTAAGGAGTAAAGATCCAATTGAGAGAAACATATTTTGATTTATAAGTTTGAATTACTCTCAAAGATCTTTGATATGCTTCTATTTCTTGTGTTGATTCTTCAAAATATTGTTTAAATGAATTTTCCTTTCATACCTCAATTTATTCTCGGCTTGTCTTTCTTTATTTTGAACTTTGATATGTGGTTTTTGCACTTTTTACGATCTTTCATCAGAAAACAAGAGATTTAACATCATTAAAATGACATAAATTAAGAATTGACATAAAATAGAGCTACGCGCTACAAAATTAAGCATACACACTACTTTTCTCTTGTCTACGCACTACATAAAGTATTGCAAACATGATTTAAACTCTAAAAAGATCTATTTGAATTATTAAACTGTCAATAAGCATTAAAAAGATCAGGCAGAGGTGTTATAAAGCTTTCGTGTACGCGCTGAGAGAATTATGACAAAAGATTAGAATTAATTTTAAATGTGTCAATAGGCCATGTAAACGGATCAGAATTTGCTTTGGAAACATTATTTTATTGTGCAAATGCATCAAACTTCAGTGTATATGCATTGTTTAGGCTTGTAAATGCATCAAACTTTACTATGCACACATCATTTCTCCTATTTGAAGGTGTCATACCTGCAATTTTTAAACCTCAAACATGAACAACTTCAAAAGATTAAAACAAGATCACATTCCATCAGATTGATGTCTCTACCCCCACGGTGGGCGTCATTATGTGTATAAGAAATACCTCCATGAGGTAAATATGTGAATTTAACTATTTAAGGTATTGAATTGAAATCAATAACCAAAAGCATATCATAACTCTATCTAGGAAGCTAAAGAAACACTCTCAGGCTAAGCATTCAAGAGTGAAAGTCATAGAATGAGAATTTAAGCTTTAAAATTATACAATTCTATCTTTGCTAGCTTAATTATACTAAAATGACTCCATTATGATCACTTTATCATGTAAATCCTAGAATTGATAATGCTATGCTCGATGATAAAAAATGTCTATAGTAATGAAGCTCTAATAATAGATGTTTTTCTCTTATAGATGCACTCTATTTATACAATTTCCAAATTTAGGAGGTGAGTTAGATGTGAGTTACGTTGGCCCATGATTATGGTTGAGTTAATTGAATGGTTTCAAATGTTGGGACAAGGAGACAAAATGGAGGGTCAAGATGCAACTCCAAGATGAGTGGTGTAAAATTGGTTTGTCCTTGATCCATGCAAGTTCATTCCTTTATTCTCATTGGTTTGATTGATTTTGCCCCATGTGGTGGGTGACACTAATTAGCTTTATTAATTGATTTAATTAGTTTATTTATCCATGTCTCTCATTTAAATGTGTTGGATTAATTGATTGAACTATATAATTAATTGATTTAATCAATCACATAGTTATTTGATCTTTTAATTTAACTAATCCTTTTGGATTTTATTTTCAATTAATCCATTTTTTGACTTTTATTTCTTTCTTTGAATTTGTTTGACTTTTCTTGACCAATATAGGGTGTCTACAAAGAGGATCTAATACTCTCTAATATTGCATTGTTAGGAGTATAATCTCTATCTTCATTAGAAAAAAACAACCTAGGAGAGGTACCAATGTTTTTATATCAATATCATCTTTAGATTTATCATGGTATATAAAGACTCTTATGAGATTTACATATCTCTTGAATTTCTAAGAATTTTATAGAATTACCACATGAAAAATAATGAAATCCTCGAGAAATGATTTGCAAGTAAGATATATATTGGAAACTCTCATGATGCCATATGAGAGAATACCATGAAGGAAAATAGGAAACATGAAATAAAAGAAGCTATCATCTACCACAGGACTTTGATAAATGTAAGCAAGGAGGAATGTAGTTGCGGGGGAAATAGAAAAATAATGTAATTAAGCGATTTATATTCTAAAGTGAAAGACATTGAAATCAGATCTATACATCCAAATTAGAAAGGAGATGTAAGGGAATCAGGTTCACCAAAATGTGATGAAGGTGAACGTAGATATCTGAATGCATAAAATGTAGGAATGATATGATGTAAATAGTGATTAATGCAATGCATACAAATCATATCTAAACATCCAAATCTGAAATAAAGGAAATCTAAGATGTGTCAGGCTAACCAAAATATGATGAAAGAAAGTAGGTGGAAGGGTCTTCACTAAGATGGAAAACCAAACTAGGAAGATTGTACCTAAATGCTCTCACAAATTGGAAGGATGGCTAATCCACTAGGCTTGAGGAGGCTCAAGTGCTACGAGGCTCCAAGGATTCATTCACTACATGAATTTGGAACATGAATAAATGCAAATTAGAAAGGGAAGTGCAAAATTTAAGGAAAGAAATGAAATGAAAGAGGAAAAGATAAGCATGAAGAAAGATACAGACAGTAAATCCAATTCCACAAATAGATCAAAATTAGAAAAATGAATGATCTTTTATTTAAATTTAAATCCAAAATGGCAGTTATGGGGCACTTATTGTTAGTCCTAAGATCATATTACTGAGATGGGGGTGAATCACTAATGTACCAAATTATCCAATATTTATAACCTCTTATACTTAAACCACCATTCACAAGATTAACCATACATTCAATAAATGAAAATGATAAACATTCAAGTCCATCCACACATTTGACACATAAATTTATCTCATGGAAACCCAAATAGGGAAAAAACCATGGTGGGGATTAGTACCCACTAAATGATATACTCTTTTGAAGTATGCCTTGTGAGGATCTTAACCTTGTTATGATTTTACAACAACACCATTAGGTGCTACCCGATTAAGGGATTTTCCTTAGGACTGTTAGAAACTTTACTCTATTAAGATTATCCTTGTTAGAGGAATTTAAACACTTGTTAAAGTGTCAGCATGTTAGAGGATTTATAAAAAAAGTATGTTAGGATCTACACTGTTAAGGGATCTAACTTGTTGAAACTATTAGGGAAAAAATAAACAAGGATCTGTGAAATACCACTACCTTTCCTTGATTAGATTCACTGAAGCACACAATATCTTCTTAACACACTTAAATCTTCTCTGGCTTGATCGCAACTCGCACTTTGTACCACACTTGTCTAACACAGGATCAACACATTCAACCTTCAACTTCATCCATTATATTGAACCTTTAAGTTCACCACCTTGATAAAACCCTCAAATAGATTTTTAAACATAACTCTCAAATCCAACACGCCACATAAAAAAATTAAATACACAAAACATATTTCCAAGGCTGGATTGGCCAATACAATGATTTACATAAAAAAAATTCATCAACGATTCAAACACATTTTGACCAAACACAAGCTTCCTCAGGAATCTTCTCCACATGCTAGTATCGAACAATGTGATTCTAGATCATCACCTCTAATCATGAAAACACGTCACTAGATTAAGACTGGCTTAACCGATTTTATCACAACCTCAACAGGAATGACCAATCAAGGATTTATCAATTGTTTCTGAATAACATAAACTCTATAAAATGATAACAAATTTGTCTCTACTCATCAATTATCTATCCTTCAGACTGATCACTAAAATTATTTTTGGTTGGAACTGTAGCATCCGAACACTATTGACCACCATATCATGTAATCACATCAAAATATATAACAAATATTATACAAGACATTCAAATCATCTATAACCTATCATTGATTATTCTAGCATTAGCATTGTTGTACTTCAACATATCATAGCTTCCTCATAACATCACTTCAATAGTAGACATCATGCTTTAGAGTTCTATAGATACACTTAAGTCTACCATAAAGATAGTAGCCACTGAAACTCACTGCAACTCATCATTCATCACAACTATGATTGGAAACATACTAAGAACCCAAAGTCAATAGTTGTCATCAATGAAAACATAGTATATGATCATCCTATAATAAAATATTCATCATGACATCTCCAAAACATACCTACCATCATTACATCTGATATTGTAATAATCCCCCACTTTGGTATTGATGGAAATACTCTATGCAACACTTTCTACCTCACGAATGATGGCAACACTTTACATTAAAAATGTTTCCACTTATGTATTTCATCTGTTATGCAATTAATCATCCTCTGTCATACATACATTCTCCCTTAACATAAATTCTCCCATAACATACATTCTCCCGCTTTGACCAAAATTCCAAAGGCGTAAATCACACCTGATATCTACTCTATTGTTTTTGACTTCATAGACTGCTCCCCCTAAAGAGTAGCCCCAAAACATCAATCCAATCATAAAGATATTCAATGAATAGTAGGATTGGTGCAACTACGTCTTCTTCTAATTCAACTAAAATAGGAGAATGACCCCCAGCCTACCTCTTAGATAATCAAAGGTGATGCAAGAAGAATGGCAGGAGGGGCCAAAGGCTCTCCCAACTACCAAACTAGCTTCCAAACACAATGCGAAAACAAAAAGAAAATAGTGAGAGAAGAAACAATAGAGATCCTTTTAATTAATTGATCAAACTCATTACATGTCAGGTTGAAAGGCCTTCCTAGTTTCAGCCATATATATTCAATGAATTATAGATTGATATTCATACATGCGAGGTCACAGACCTGCCTTCCAGATAATTCAAAACTTAATCTCTATCTTCTAAAACTGCCCATAAACTAAGAACATATAAAATAATATATACAAGATTCCACCAAAGAGGTCAGTAGTCAAATCCATAAGTGAGACCTAGATTTAGGTCCACATAGATCCCAAAGAGAGACCCCATATTAACTAAGCCACATAAATTAAATGTAGAAGTCGGCCACCAGATCCAACTCCAAGATAAACAACTCGGACAAAGGATGACCAAGCAATAGAGTGACTCAGGAAAAGAACACCCTAAGCAACAAAACACGACTCGGGCCAAGCATACCTGAGCAATAGAAGAAAAACCTGAGTGACAAAGAATTTCACCGAGTAGCCTCCAAACAAACTAAAGAACAAAGGAAAACATATTTTTGGTTGAGCAGGATTGTCAACGACCCAAGATGCTCTTGCATCAGACACCTGAGGTTACAACAAATGATTCCCCAAATCATGTATCAGGTTCAACCTGAAATGAATCCAAATTAGATTGATAAATCCAAGATGATTCCTCAATTGATCTGTTCTTCCACTTTACAAGATATTACATGTATTCCTTTCCCCTTGTACTTCTGCTAACTCTTTGTTTCAAAACCTTCTCAACTTCCTCTATCTACTTCTTAAGATAATGGCTTGGTACTGTCACTTCTTCATCAAGTTCATGATATTCATACAAGTCTAAAATATTGAATATAGGTGATATATCCATGTCATCGGGTAATTCCACTTCATAAGCATTTCCACCCTCAAATCTTCTCAGTATTCTGCAAGGACCAAATTTCTTCATCTTCAACTTACCATATGTTCCAATAGGAAATATACCTTTCTTCAAATGCACCATTAAATCATCATCAACTTCAAATGTTTTATGTCTTCTTTATCTATCTGCACTATCCTTGTACTTCTAATTACTTTTCTCTAGCTTATGTTTTACATACTTATGCAATGTCTTCATAAAATCAGCAAATACTTATGCTTCAACACTTCTTTTCTCTTCTCCAAAAATATCTCTCAAGTCTGATATACCTCTTGGTTGTGTTCCATGAACAATCTCAAAATGTGTCTTTCCAGTACTTCTATATACTAAACTATTGTATGCAAACTCTGCTTGTCCCAACATCAAATCCTAATTACTTGGTGTGTCTCCAACTAGGCATCTCAAAAAATTACCCAAGCTTTGGTTTAAAACCCTTGTTTGTCCATAAGTGTGGATGAAATGTAGAACTATACTTCAACTCAGTATCCAACTTTTTCCAAAGTGTTTTCCAAAAATAGCTTACAAACTTACTGTCTCGGTCAGAGATGATACTTTGCGGTAATCCATGCAATCTTATAATCTCCTTAAAGAAAAGATCTGCTATGTGTATTGCATCTGATGTTTTCTTAGATGGTAAAGAATGTTTCATCTTATAAAATCTATCCATAACAAGAAATATGGTATCATTACCTCTTGTTGTCCTAGGTAAGCCAAGAACAAAATCCATGTTGATATCACTCCAAGGTTTTTTAGGAATAGTAATTGGTATATACAAACCAGTATTCTAACTTACTCCTTTTGAAACTTGACAAACTCCACAAATTTTCACAAATTTATTAACATCCTTATACAACTGAGGCCAAAAATACATTTCCTTATGAAAACTCAATATTTTATCAATACCAAAATGTCTAGCCAATCCACTACTATGTTTCTCCTTAATCAAATTAGTTCTCATTAATCCTCTTGGTATGCACAACTGAATACCTTTGAACAACATATATTCCTAAATGAAATAGTCTTCATACTTACTTGATTGATTTGAATTAGGTGCTCTTCACACTCTCCACTGGTTACAAAAATAAGGATCACTTTCATACAAACTCTTCATGTCATCAAAACCAAGAACTTCAATTCTCATTTTAGTTACCAAAGATCTTCTTCTACTCAAAGCATCAACAACTCAGTTAGAAACTCCACACTTATGCTTAATCACAAATGTGAAACTCTACAAATACTCTACCCATTTCATATGTCTCTGATTCAACTTATTCTGACTACCCAAATAATTTAAATCCTTATGATCAATATGTTGGTACTCCTAAATTTGGAACAAATTTGGAGTGACCATGTTGAAATTTTCAGTTGAGCAAAGTAAGTACCCTTCAAAATTTTGTGTAAGAGGGCTCATTTGGAGTGATTGAAAAGGTGCCCGAATGATTTTTATGAGATAGAAATTGGGGAGAGGCTTTAATGCCTTCCATTTGACATATGCAGTGGGTCCCAGCTCCTGAATTTCAGTTCTGACATGTTTAGGGAGTAGTCATTATGAGGGGGTCACCCAATTCTGCATTTTGCTAATTGTCAATTTACTGTCGGGAGCCTACTTTGCTGCTGAGTATCTTACACCCTGTTGAGTTTCATAAGCCATCACTTTGGGAATGTGTTCCATACATATCAGAGAGCTTATGTTTTAGATCTTAGGTCATTCCAAATCCGTTTGATAAGTTTTCATACTTCCCAAAGTTGGTTGCTCAGGACTGTTTGCATTTTTGTCCTGCCTAGAAGTTTGATTAGCCCAGTTTGACACATTATAACTTTTGACCAGTTGTTTCAATTGAGAAAATTCCTTTCGTACTATTTTCCAGTGGTCATACACTCCATATGTTCCAGTCTGTAGATCTTTGTGATATCAGATGACAAGTTTTCAAGAACCATTCTGATAGTGATTAATTCTGATTTCATGTGTATTCAAGTGCAGAATTGGTATGTGACCTACTTTGGAGTCTTGAAAGTATATACGCGGGTGAAAATTTTGGACGATTGGATTGTCCCTCATATTTTATACATAGGATTGCACCTATTTGAATATTTACAGACTCCTACCAATCCATTTGTCCACTTTTCCAGAGCCTTTCTGTTTCCAATTTATTAAGGTTTCACTGAAATTGTAGAATTTAGAATTAAATGGCATACTTTGTCCTTTCCCCATTTGCACCCAGTTCGAGGTCAGAAATAATTGAAAGTGGATTTGCACTATATACCTAGGAATGAACTCCTTTAAAGATTCCCAAACCTTGACCAATCCGGTTGATCACTTTTCTTTGCCGATTCCGAACCCGATTTATGCATATTTACTGTGTTAAAATTCAAAAAGTGTTAAGGTGCTAAGTTGCAGATTGGTATCAGTTCAGTGGTTTGTTTTCAGAGGAAGAAAAGTGAGGGGTCATGTTCCACATATGACATTCAATCAGGCTCCAGAGGTTGAGTTTCTAAAAGATCTTTTTGATGACCCTGTGGGTTCTTTTTTCAGAGGCGGTTTATTCTGTTTGTAGTGCGGAAAAGTGTTAAGTTTCAGACTGGCCATTTTGCAAGAGTAATATCTTTCTATCTGAAAGATGTTTTCAGGATCTGATTGTGGGAATATCGTCATTACATATGAGTGTACTCTCTAACTTGATGGAAAAGTTCCCGAATGTGTTTTTATCATTTTGCAATGGTCGATAAGAAGGGGATTTATGGTGATTCCACAGTTGTACCTATGTAGTCTTCTGGGAGGCTAAGTTTTCACTGTAATATCTAGTGCCTGAAGATGAATTTGGTGAAGTCCTTCTGGATATGTATTCAATGGTGATTAATGAATCTTTTTGCTGAGTGCCAGAGTCAGATTGTTTGTTCCAATCAGTTTTCAAAGACAGTTCCAAATGCCAGTTGCCGTAGTTGTGATCAAACTGCATAAGTGTCGAAATAATTATAAATGTCACCGGTTTGTACTTAATGTTCGAAATTTAAAATATGGAATTGTAGGCAAGAGGCAATAGTGCAAGAGGACTTTCAAATAATACAAGGCAACAATTAATGCCATCCATCCGGTGACGAGTTTTGGTGGAGATGTGTGTAATATAAAGGA
>MU213116.1:542393-567684 GCA_018584345.1 Thuja plicata | reverse complement strand
GCTCAAAAATGAAGAAGGACCTTATCCAGTCCTTAGCAATTAGGCTTTTCTTGTCTCTGAATCAGTATTAGAAGGCATAGTGTTCAAGTAGTCATTTCAAGCACTGTGATTCATACAAGAAAAATCCATAACAAATTGGTGACTCTACTGGGGATAAAATAAAATTACTTTCCTGAAATATCCCAGAGTCTGGTTATAGAGTCATGTGTTACAAAAAATAGAAAGGATATATACCTTATGTTTTATAAAAAGACTCAAGTCTGTGTGTTGTTTGCTACAAAAATGTTTAAAATTTTCTACCTGATCTCACTAATAGTGAGTGGCAACTCTGAGCTCTGATTTACACCAGTGTGCATGTGAAAGAAAGATTACAAAGAAGGTGAGCTTGCAGCGACAGTGACAGAATATATTTTACATGTTTTGATGTTGATTTAAAGGTGTCTTCAAAGCACAAATGTTTTTCAACAGCTCAAATACATCCAAGTATTTTCAAAAGTTTTTATAATTTTCCTTATCAAGTGATTACAACACTAAAGAAAAAAGGAATCTGTTAAAAAGGAGGTTTACATGTTTCAAGTTTTACTTGCATCTATGAAAAATTCGAAGGAAATATGTAAGAGTGGCGGTTTGTAATATTTATAACTGCTGAGATGTCACAATCTTTTAATTGTAGGGGTGGTAATATGTATGGGGAAATTAGTTTTGCGGGTATCCCTGGATACCCAAGCCATATCCCATCAAAGGTTAAGGAGTATGTGCCAAAGTTCACTGGTTTTGGAGAACAATCAGCTGAGAATCATTTAGAAAAGTTTGCACATTTGATTGATGATCATGACATAACACATGAGGATGTACTAATGAATTTATTTTCAATATCTCTAGTCGATAATGCTAGGGAGTGGTTTAAGAATTTACGTCATGATTCAATAGGATCTATGGCTGAAATGGAAGAATGTTTTATTGAACAATATGGTAACACAGAGGACAATAGTGTTTCTTATGCTATATCTTATGTTGAAGAATCTATGTCACATTCAGATCATGATAAAGAGGATCTTGAGGAGGAACTTATCAAGAAACTATCGGCCGTCCAAAAGCAAATGAAAAAAGAAGAGGCCAATAGACAAGCTCAAATCAGAATTGACCAATTAAAATTGGAATTGTTGAACCAAATGGCAATAAGTGATGATGAATTTACTGATTTTGAGTCTGAGATTGTTGAAGAATTTGATGATAAATCTGACAGTGAATCTAAATTTAATGATATTCAAAGTGATGAAGATGAGTATATGTTTAGTGATGATGAAGAATCTACTGCTGGTGAAGATATTGCTGATTATGATATTGATATAAAGCTTTATGAATAGCAAGAAGATGAAAAAGATATATGCAACCAGAAAGATAACAGTTATGATGCAGACATGAGTGTTTGTAGTGAGATCATTACAAAAAGTGATATATTTTCAGAGGTTTCACTACAAGACTATAACCAAGAAGAAATTTGCAACATTATGCAAGAAGACAGTAAGGAGATAAATGAAGAAGATGACTGTTGTTCCCTTCACAGTGAACAAATTGCAGAGATTTTATCTTTTGAGTATCTCAGATATTCAGGAAATAGAATCTTTGAACTTTCATGTCCAACACATATTAACTTTGACAAGGAAAGTGAATTAGTGCATTCTGATTTTGACATATTTGATAATGTTTCTTCTTGCACTCCTTCTTCATTAGGCTATAATAAAATTCAGTTTGATTTATCAGATGATGAGGTTTTCAGTATGGTTTCAGATTCAGTAGATGTGGAAAATCTAAGTATGGAGTTGAGTACTGATTTAGAGAACAGTGTGGATTTTGAATCTTGTCTTGATTTTAAATCTACCTTTGAACTATTAGATGGTGGTCAATCAGTGGCTCAAATTTCATTGGAAAACAATCAATGTGCTGGTATTTTCCCTCCCACCCACCACTTTTCTTTGAGCTTTTTTAATGATGATGAGTTGCAAGATGCTCCTATTTTTGATGATGAGATTGTTGCTCCATATCCTAAGAAGATTTATCACATTATATTTGATGAATCTCCTAGGTTTGATGATCATTTTCCAAATGATGAGGCCTCTGAAATTTTGCATGGAGATCAAGATATGTTTTTTCTTGAGATGCAAATGATGGATGTGAAGGAAACTAATGATGCTTGCCCAAACAGTATGATGGAAGTTGAATGTCCCCCCTTTCAGTTGAATGGTGAGTTTTTAGGTTGTGGCTTACAAATCAAAGATGATAAAGGTCACAAGTATCAAAGTATGTTCTTATCTAACGAATGTGACACATATATGCCACAAATTTTTTATGATGAAAATCTGCCTAATGTTTGTGGAAGATCATATCAAGAATATGCAGATTTGTTGTCGTATGATGAGTTGATACATGATGACAATTGCTTGAATCAGACAGTTGACAGTGGCACTGTTATCATATTCTTGAAACATGGGGCAGAGAGCTTTGTGTTTGACAGAGGTAAGAATTATTCTCATTTTTGGGGTTTTGGGCCTCTTGTAGATAATATACATATTGTACAGTTGCTTTCCCTTTTAGTTGTGTGTTTTCTTTCAGTTAGAGGTTTCCCCATTTTTGAGAAGAGAGGAAATTTTCAAAAAGTGAGAAGAAAGAGAAAAGAGTTAAAATCTAATTTTTGAAGTTTTGGGATGGTCTGCTACTCCAGAGATGTGTGGTTCTCGGTATAAAATTGCATTTAACCATCCTCAGTCAGAGCCTATGTTGGTACTCCTAAATTTGGAACAAATTTGGAGTGACCATGTTGAAATTTTCAGTTGAGCAAAGTAAGTACACTTCAAAATTTTGTGTAAGAGGGCTCATTTGGAGTGATTGAAAAGGTGCCCAGATGATTTTTATGAGATACAAATTGGGGAGAGGCTTTAATGCCTTCCATTTGACATATGCAGTGGGTCCCAGCTACTGCATTTCAGTTCTGACATGTTTAGGGAGTAGTCATTATGAGGGGGTCACCCAATTCTGCATTTTGCTAATTGTCAATTTGCTGTCCGGAGCCTACTTTGCTGCTGAGTATCTTACACCCTGTTGAGTTTCATAATCCATCACTTTGGGAATGTGTTCCATGCATATCAAAGAGCTTATTTTTTAGATCTCAGGTCATTCCAAATCCGTTTGATAAGTTTTCATACTTCCCAAAGTTGGTTGCTCAGGACTGTTTGCATTTTTATCGTGCCTAGAAGTCTGATTAGCCCAGTTTGACACATTATAACTTTTGACCAGTTTTTTCAATTGAGAAAATTCCTTTTGTACTGTGTTCTAGTGGTCACACACTCCATATGTTCCATTTTGCAGATCTTTGTGATATCAGATGACAAGTTTTCAAGAACCATTCTGATAGTGATTAATTCTGATTTCCTGTGTATTCAAGTGCAGAATTGGTATGTGACCTACTTTGGAGTTTTGAAAGTATATACCCGGGTGAAAATTTTGGATAATTGGCTTGTCCCTCATATTTTAGACATAGGAGTGCACCTATTTGAAGATTTACAGACTCCTACCAATCCATTTGTCCACTTTGCCAGAGCCTTTCCATTTCCAATTTATTAAGGTTTCACTGAAATTGCAGAATTCAGAATTAAATGGCATAATTTGTCCTTTCCCCATTTGCACCCAGTTCGAGGTCAGACATAATTGAAAGTGGATTTGCATAATAGACCTAGGAATGAACTCCTTTGAAGATTCCCAAACCTTGACCAATCTGGTTGATCACTTTTCTTTGCCGATTCCGAACCCGATTTCTGCATATTTACTGTGTTAAAATTCAAAAAGTGTTAAGGTGCTAAGTTGCAGATTGGTATCAGTTCAGTGGTTTGTTTTAAGAGGAAGACAACTGAGGGGTCATGTTCCACATATGACATTCAATCAGGCTCTAGAGGTTGAGTTTCTGAAAGATCTTTTTGATGACCCTGTGGGTTCTTTTTTTAGAGGCAGTTTATTCAGTTTGTAGTGCGGAAGAGTGTTAAGTTTCAGACTGGCCATTTTGCAAGAGTAATATCTTTCTATCTAAAATATGTTTTCAGGATCCGATTGTGGGACTATCATCATTACATATGAGTGTACTCTCTGACTTGATGGAAAAGTTCCCGAATGTGTTTTTGTCATTTTGCAATGGTCGATAAGAAGGGGATTTATGGTGATTCCGTAGTTGTACCTATGTAGTCTTCTGGGAGGCTAACTTTGCACTGTAATATCTAGTGCCTGAAGATGAATTTGGTGAAGTCCTTCTGGATATGTATTCAATGGTGATTAATGAATCTTTTTGCCGAGTGCCAGAGTCAGATTGTTTGTTCTAATCAGCTTTCAAAGACAGTTCCAAAGGCCAATTACCGTAGTTGTGATCAAACTGCAGAAGTGTCGAAATAATTATAAATGTCACCGGTTTGTACTTAATGTTTGAAATTTAAAATATGGAATTGTAGGCAAGAGGCAATAGTGCAAGAGGACTTTCAAATAATACAAGGCAACAATTAATGCCAACCATCCGGTGATGAGTTTTGGTGGAGATGTGTGTAATATAAAGGAAAATTCAGAATGTTTTCAAACAATTACAAATTGTAATTGCAAATCGAAGTCTTGCAACACATACGGAGGACTCCACCAGAGTTATGAAAGGAGGATGCTGAAAACACTAATAGTATTAATACAATTTAATTCTAAATGATAACTTGTGCATATCCTTAAAGTGAATTGCAAATTGAAACATTATGAAGGGGCCATTGTAATATGTAAATGCGCAGACAATAAAGAAGTCTATGCTGCTAAAGGAATTGGGAGGTTGAAGTGAAACTCACGCCAATGAAGGGAGAGCTTGAGCTATTTTTCAAAGGCTGTGTCAATGTTTTTCTTTGCCAATAACCAGCAGCCACCCTTCCAGTGAAAAACGCAGCAAGCAGAGGAAGGGTTTTTGAAATTTTTTTAAGTTAAAATTTGCAGATATTACTCCATAGCAGGGGGTGCCTTGGTCCATGGAGGCCATTGTTTCTATTCTTTCACACTCAAATAGCTCCATTAATGAGCAGCACTCAAGAAAAACCCAGAAACATGAAAAACACAGAGTTTGCAATAGAAATGGTGGAATGGTTTGATATTTTGAAGAGTTTTTAAAGCAGATTTTGCAAATGTTCCTCCACAGGAAGTGGTGCCCAAGGCATTAAAAAAATATTATGCTTTCCATTTGTAGAGTTTCAACCCCATTAAACAGCAGTTTTTATGGAAAAACCCAGAAAGATGAAAAACAAAGAATATGCGATGGTTTTTTGGGAAAAGTTTGAAGTTTTTTGAAATGTTTTCAAGTTAAAATATGCAAATGTGCCACCATACAAAGGGGCACTCTGGCCATTAAAACACAATAATTCTATCCATTTGCAAGATAACAGAGATATTAGTGAGAAGTTCTCTTCATATTCCCAGCAAGGATGAGAAACTATGTATTTCCTTTGTCCCACATTGGCTGGGCAGTCGCATTTTTTGGTCTTTATAAGCTAAAACACTAACATCCAAGGTAAATAAGAAGCCCAGAGGCTCTTGGTGAGCTCCTACGGGCTGGAGGTCGAATTTCATGGGTAATACATAGTATTTTGAAGTGAATTTTGAAAATGACTTAAAACCATGAGATGATTAATCCCACATTCATGCCTCAAGTGGATTTCGAAATAGATATAAGCAAAGACACAAACATATGAGTTTGAATTTGAAGAGGAGGCTATCCACATGTGCGCCCTCATTTGACTGCCTCGGTTTCCATGCCCGAAAATGAAGGAGATGAAATTTTGACAAAAGTGAGCACTTGTTGTTGGTCGCAAAGTCGTGAGATGCACTTGGTCTCCTAGTCGCTGAAGGCTCCGGTCGCCCAGTTGGGAGATAGTTTGAGGATAACTACCAAAATTCAAAGACCTAGCGACTGATCGCTAGTGGTTAGTCACGCAGTCGCCAGACATCAAAGTTAACCGCCGAGACTTGGCGACTAATCGCTAGCGGTTAGTCGCAAAGTAGCCAGAAGGAAATGAAAGGCTGTCACGACATGGATATTGCTGCTGGTCGCGCAGTCGCGAGATGCGAACAAGCCACCGAATGCCAGTCGCTAGGTCACCCAGGAATGAAAGATAATGAGAAAATTGCTCGCGACTTTGATTTCAAGGTTGTCACGTGGTCGCTGAATGTGACTGAGGTTAAAAATGAGTTAAGCACAGTTTATGATAGCGAATAGGAGGATGCCACTTGTCAAAATCTGGTGATTTCTGGGCTATGTATGCATAAATCTGAGATTTTCAAGGATTTTTAAATGTGCACAAAGATAATTTTGATAGGGAATTTAATAGTTTTATTGCAAATTTTATATGTTTATTCCCGGAGGTTTTTGAAGGCACTGGAAATCTGATTTTTGCATAATAGAGGATAAATCAGATTTTCTCAGGCATGGAAAGGCCAAATTTTGAAAAGGTAAACAAATCAGATTTGCACAAAGCAAAATGAGACAAAATGCATAATATTTTAATTGCAAAATTTTCAGGAAAGGCTTTCCCGGAGAGTTTTTAGTCAAATTTTGAAATCAGATTTTCAAAGGGAAATAGTATCAGATTTCAAAGATATTTTGCAGATGAGATCAGATTTGGTGGACTTGTCAGTGGAAGAATGGAAGAGATATTTTAAGGATTAAATCAGATATTTTCTCAGACAAGTGGAGTTGAAAATTTATTAAATCAATTAGATATTTTGAAGAGAGGGAGAGGTGTTTGCTAGATAGATTTTTAGGGTTTCTTCTCTTCTATATCTTTCTTTCTTTTCTCAGCTGTAAGGGTTCCTTTCCTCTACTCTGTTCTAGTTTTTTCCTGCAGATGCCCAGAGCAGGTCCCTATTGGTCTTGCGGAAATTTTATTGTAAGTTATACTTCTGTGTCTTTGTGTATTCATGAAATCTTATTGTCTAGATGTGTTGAAGCATAATACAGTAATAGAATACAGTGTAGTTCTCCCTCTTTCATATTATCTTGTCTCTTTGCATTCTGTTTGTGCTCTAGTGTGTTTCACCTGTAAGGCATTTGAAATACACCAACTACAAGGTAGTTTGTTTAATTATTTATGAGTTCCTTTCAATGAGAGGACTAAGTTTCATAGATGATTTCAGAGAGAAAAACATTCTGATAAGGATTTGATGCAGATGTATGTATATGAGAGGATAGTTTGTAAGGCACTCTATCTCAGTTGCATGTAGTTTGTAAGGCACTCTACAGTATCTCTATTATTTTATCTCTGTTGATTCATGTTTTCATTGACTCTTTTCCCAAGGGATAGGCACTGGTTTAGAGTATATTTTGTAGTTTTTTCCTCATCCAATATCAAAAATCATTTTAATTAAAATACTCTTGTTACTAAGAATAAACAAACTGAACTCAGTAAGGACCTATGTCAGTAGGACAGTGTCCACTTTAGTGATTCCTTGGAGATTGAATCATTAGGTTATCCCTCCTACATCAAAAGGAAGAAGGATGAAAATCCTTGTATCACTAGCTTTTTCTATATTTAAGACCATAAGTTTGTATGGTTAAATCTTGCATTTGGTTATGCTTGGTCATTTGCAAGGTGATTTATCAGTTGGTTTAACAAAGGTACATAGAAAATCAGTGTCCACATAATATAACATACTGTGTAAATAGAAATTATAAAAGGTAAAACCTGACTGAGTATATGTGGAGCTCAAAAACAAAGAAGGACCTTATCCAATCCTTAGCAATTAGGCTTTTCTTGTCTCTGAATCAGTATTAGAAGGCATAGTGTTCAAGTAGTCATTTCAAGCACTGTGATTCATACAAGAAAAATCCCTAACACAATATACAACACAAATTCATTTGGCATCAATTAATGTCTCCACGTCTTCATAGCTTAAACAATGACATAGACTTATTGATCATAGACCTAATATTTCCTCTTAGCATCATTCAACTTTTCACTAAAGAAAGCAACAGGTTTACCATTTCGAGTCAACACAACTCTAATTGCACTTCCACTTGCATCACTTTCAACTTGATATACCTTATTGAAGTCAGGTAATGCTAACATAGGTAATTTAGCAACCTTCAACTTTAAATTCTCAAAACACTTATCATCTCCATGTGTCCATTTGAATTCTCTTTTGTCTCCTTTCATTGTCTCAATCATAGCATTACAAATAGAACTGAAATTTATGATAAACTTCCTGTAAAAAATTTCCAATCCATGAAATGATCTTTACCTCAGTGACATTCTTAGGTGTAGGCCAACTAAGTATAGCTTCAACCTTTTCAAGATCTATCTTCAAACCATCATCTGAAATTACAAAACCCAAATACACAAGTTATTCTTTCATGAAGGAACACTTTTTCATACTTATCAGCAACTTTTCCTCTTTCAATCTCGGTAACACTTGCCTAATATGCATCAAATTCTCTTCTATAGTCTTACTGAATATCATAATATCATCCAAGTACACAATCACACATTTATTCAATAATTTTTTCAAAAATTCATTCATTAACCTCATAAATGTACTTGGTTCATTAGTTAAACCAAAATGCATAACCAACCACTCATACAAATCTTCCTTTGTCTTGAAAGTATTCTTCCATTCATCACCTTCTCTGATTCTGATATGATGAAATATCTTTCTCCACTCAAACAATCCATTATATCATCCATTCTCGGTATAGGAAACCTTTACTTCACTATGATCTTATTGATTGCTCTGGAATTAGTGCATATTCTCCATTCTCCATTCTTCTTACATGCCAATATAGCTAGTACTGCACATGGACTCCAAATTTCTTGGATCAAACCTTTTTTTAACAATTCATGAACTTGTTAGTTAAGATCTCATTCTCGATCGATGTTAGCCTATGTGGTGCTTTGTTTGGTAAAATAGCTCCAAGAATCAGATCCATACAGTGACTGATATCTCTCATTGGTGGAAAACCATTAGGTACATTATCTGAAATGATCTCCTTGTACTCAGTCAGTAACTTCATAAATTCTATAGGAATGCCATCTTCTATATTCTTACTCATTTTGTTAGGAATCAAAGCATGACAGATATCATTTCTTTTAAAATATTTAACAAACTGTCTACCTTCCATAAAACAAAATTTCAAAGATGTACATATCTCACCAACAAATTCTTCAACCAAAGGTAACAAAAATTGTTTCTTTCCATCAACCTAAATAGAATATCTATTCAATCTTCCATCATGTATAACATGTCTATCATATTGCCAAGGTTTACCCAACAAAATATAACAACAATCCATTGGCATAATATCACACAAGACCTTATCATAATACTTTCCAATTTTTAGATTCACAAAACACTGCTCACTCACCATTAATGTATGTTCATCCTTCATCCATGAGATCTAATAGGGCTTCAAATGCTTCATTCTCTCCAAGTGTAATTTTGTGACCATTTCCTCAGATGCCAGATTCTATGAGCTTCCATTATCGAAAATCACCTTCCAAACTTTTTCTGCAACTCTACATCTGGTCTTGAACAAAATTTTCCTGATAGGATCTTGCTTATTTTTTTCACTCCATAGTATCCTTCAAATAATGAGATTTCCTTCTCAGCTTCATTTGGTGACTCCTCTTGCACCAAAGCATTTATGTTATTTCAAACTTTCTTGGTTGCATGTGTATATTCAAAGGATTTATGTCCTTCCTCTCTACAATTATAACAAGTTACATGGATTCCTCTTCTGCTATAACCACCTTGGGAGTAATTTCCTCTTCCTCAGTATGAACTTACACCTTTCCATTTGGTCTTTCCCTTGTCTTGAGATGTGTCTAAATTCAACTTGTCTGGTTCAGATCTACTATTTTCACCATGAGATCTACCTCTTCCTCTAGGAAATCTACCACCTCTGCCTCTTTGTCTTCGCTCATATCTTTTTTTCAACTTCTCCTCAGCTTTTAGGGAAAATTGATATGCTTCCTCAATGCTTTCCATCTTGACCAAATTTATCTCATCTTGTATAGAACTTCTCAATCCGTTTAGGTATCTTGCTACTATTTCCACTTCATCTTCAACATGTCTAGATTTGATGTCCAATCTATAGAATTCCTCATTGTAGTCTTTAACTGATCTATCTTTCTGCTTCAAAATTTACATTCGCTTGATTAGGTTAATATTATAATTACAAGGTAGAAAATCGCCTTTCAATTTGTTTACCATCTTATCCCATACCTTCATTTTGTCTTTACCTTTCTTCTTTTGATCCAATTGCAGATGTTCCCACCATAAGGATGCATGACCTTTCAAATTTGTGCTTTCAATCTTCACCTTATTTTCCTCTGATACATTCTCATATTCAAAATAATTTTCCATCTCAGTTATCTAGTCAATCAAGTCATCATAATCAAGCTTTCCACTGTACTGAGGAGGATTAAATTGAGGTGTGGATTTCAAACTTGCCAATGCTCGGAGGAATTTTTTTTCTTCCTGATCCATCACAGGTGCAGGTATAGATTCACCTTGAACCTCTTCCAGTTCATCATCACTAACATCCTCAAGATTTCTTCCTCTACGCTAGGCTATCTCAACAACTTCCAATCTAGCATCCATTTGTCTAAGCATATTAGCTAGACCTAGATTTGTATTTCCTCTCCCACAAACCATCTTGAATCCGTCTACAATTGTAGGTTAGATCACAATCTGCTACCCCACAAGAATATCACCAACTAGATTTAGGGTTTACAATAAGGAACTTAGATCTCACCAATGATCTGGTACTACCTAACGCAAGGAGAATGGTAGGAGAAGCCAAAGGCTCTCCCAACTACCAAACCAGGTTGCAAACACAATGTGGAAACAACAACAATAGAGTGAGAGAAGAAACAATAGAGATTCTTTTGATTAATTGATCAAACTCATTAAATATCGGGTTGTAAGGCCTTCTTAGTTTCAGCCATGTATATTCAATTAATTACAGATTGATATTCATACATGCGAGGTCAAAGACTTTCCTTCTAGATAATTCAATACTTAATATTCTATCTTCTCAAACTTCCCCTACACTAAGAACAAAAAAACTAATATATACAAGAGTCCACCAAAGATGTTGGCACTCAAATCTATAAGTGAGACCCAGATTTAGGTCCACATAGATCCCAAAGAGAGACCCCATATTAATTAAGCCATGGAAATTAAATGCAAAATTGGACTACGAGATCCAACTCCAAAATAAATAACTCAGACAAAGGATGATCGAGCAACAAAGTGACTCGCGCAAAGAACACCCCGAGAAAAAGAACACGACTCGGGCCAAGCATACCTGAGAAACAAAAGACAAACTTGAGTGATAGAGTATTTCATTGAGAAGCCTCCAAAAAAACTAAAGAACAAAGGCAAATATTTCTGGTTCAGCAGGATTGCCAATGACCCAAGATGCTCCTGCATCAAAAGGTATCCTTAGGTAATAGTTTTGTGAAAATATCAGTAACCTTCTCTTTAGTTGGCACATACTCCAACCTCACTTCCTTTTCCTTTACCTATTCTCTAAGAAAATGATATTTGATAGCTATATGCTTTGTCTTAGAGTGCATTATTGGGTTCTTGGAAATATTAATAGCACTTGTATTGTAACAATAAATAACTACTAGTTCAGTTACCTTTTCATGGAATCCTTCCAAGATTTTCTTAATCCAAATTACTCATGTACAATTAATTGCATCAGAAACGTACTCAAATTCAGCTATTGATTGAGATATATAGTTATGATTCTTACTTTTCCATGATACAAGCCTCTCACAAGGAAAGCATGTACCTCCACTTGTGCTCTTTTGATAATCAACATTACCTTCCCAATAAGCTTCAGTAAAAACATTCAAAGATACATCAACTTTATGTCCATATCAGAGACCATAACCTGTAGTCCCCTTAAGACATCTGTAGATTCTCTTTACTACAACCAAATGTGATCCATTAGGATCAGAAGAAAACCTTTCCACTAATTTAACGAACTATGCTATTGATAGTTTGTTGTGCACTACATATTGTAGCTTACCAATCATGGACCTAAAAAGTGTTGCATCCACCTCTTTAGATTCATCTTCCTTTTTTTAATTTACAACCGGTTACCATAGGTGTACCAACTAGATTTGAGTCTTCTAACCCAAAAGTCTTCAATATTTCCCTAGTGTAGTTGGATTGACTTATGAAGATACTACTCTTCATCTATTGAAGCTACAATCCAATGAAGAATTTGATCTCTCCAATAATATAAATCTTGAATTCCTTCCTCATATCATCTGTAAATAATATTCTCATCTCTTCATTTCCACCAAAAATGATATCATCTACAAATATCTCAGCAATCAGTAATCTTTCACCTTTGTCAATCTGTAAATACACATTACTGGTATGACTAGTCCTAATGAAACCAAACTGAATTAGATATGAATGCGGTCTCTCATACCATGTTCTAGGTGCTTGTTTAAATCCATATAAAGATTTTTGTAATTTGCATATCATGTTCTTACCTTTTAAATTATAAAATCTCTCAAGTTGTTCAATGTATACTTCTTCTTCCAAGATACCATTAAGAAAATTTGAATTAACATCCATTTGATATACATTGAAACCTTTATAAGAATCACATGTAAGAAATATACTTACACATTAAAGTTTGGCCACACGTGCAAATGTTTCACCATAGTCGAGGCCTTCCTCCTGTGAATATCCTTTCCACACCAATCTCACCTTGTTCCTTACCACTTCACATGTCTCTTTCATCTTGTTTCTAAAAATCCACTTAGTACCAATAACATTCTTGTCCACCGGTCTCAGAACTAATGTCCAGGTATTGTTCTTCTCAATCTGCTCCAATTCTTCTTCCATAGCTTTCACCCAATCTTCATCTTTCACTACATATTTATTTTTTTTAGGCTCAAATTAGAACAAAAAACAATTACCTTCTCTTCCCCTCCTTTTTAGCACACCATCATTTCTCTCACCAATAATTTGATCAGGGGAGTGATTCAACTTTACATATTTTGGCAATAGTGGTTCATTTCTACGAGTTTCTCCAACTGCATGTAATGGTTCTTATTCAATGACATGTCTCTCCATAGGTTCTTCTGTAGTTTATTTCTCCAACAAATGTACATATAAAAATACATGATAGTCTTCTAGTTCCTTCTTCCTAGATTCATCATTTTTCTAAAAATAATCATTTATTTTTACACTAGCACTTTTCACTATCTTATTTGTTATTTTCTTCAAACACGTATGGATTTACTCTTAAAGGGGTATCCTGAGAATATCCCCTCATCACTTCTTGGGTTAAACTTACCTGAGTTTTCATCTCTTTTTATATAACCTCTACTACCAATTTTTTTGAAATAACTCACACATGATGGTCAACCATACCATATTTCATACAGAGCTATCTTTGTACCTTTCTTCAACTGAACTCTATTCAAAATGTAAACAACAGTGCTCACTTCTTCTCTCAAAAATATTTGTGCAACACCTTTATGAATAATTAATGTCCTAGCACAAAAAATGATAGACTTATTTCTTCTTTCAACAATACCATTCTGGTGAGGTGTTCTAGGAGTTGATATTTGTATTTTAATTCCTATTCTTCTTAATATGTAGTAAACTTGTGTGAATTAAGCTCACATCCTCCATTAGATCTACAAAATTTTAGGGTCTTATCGGCCTCCTTCTCCACTCTAGCTTTGTAAATCTTAAACATGTGAAAATCTTCATATTTTTCTCTTAAAAATATAACTCACATCATTCTAGATTTATCATGAACAAGAAACATGAAATATCTATCACCGTAGTAACTTTGAGTTCTCATTGGATCATAGATATCGGTATGAACCAAATCTAAAATACTTTCAGAAGACTAATTTTTATAGATGAAACTAGAATTAGTTAAATTAGCAAGCTAACATTATTTGAACATTACATTATCTAGTTTCACTAGGTTAGGGAAACCTCTTATTATCTTCATCTTACTAACTTTGATCAGCTTATCAAAATTTACATTACAAAACCTCTTATGCCATGAACAAAAAATTTCAACCTTATCAATCAGACAACACTTAATAGTGTAATTCAGATGGACCAGTTACCTCTAGTTTGTTCACCTGTAGCAATTATTTATCTTGATTTCCCAATCATCCTGTATATACCTCTATTAAACTCTAATCTAAAACTTTGGTTATTCAACTGAGCAATACTTAAAAAATTATATCTCAAATCATCAATCGAGTAAACATCATCACAAATTGTTTTATCATTCAAAGTAATAGATCCTTTACCTTTCACCAAACATAGAGCATAATTCCCAAATCTTATCGAGCCTCCATCACATTCTTCCAATTTTATGAATTTTCTTTTACCACCGTTTAGGTGATGAGTGAACCGACTATCAATAATTTAGTTACCACTGTGATTATTTTTAGAAACTAAAGATTTCTCACTTTCTTATAAGAATTTTTCCTTTACTACAAAAAACACAATCTCTTCTTCATATCTTCCATTAAATTCTTCATTACTAACATCTTCCTTAGCTAGGTAGCATTCTTTCTTGTTCTTATGCTTAAATATTCTTGAGTTTTCTTTCCTTTCATTGTCAGGGAATCTAGAATCAATATGTCTAATTTTGTTGCATACAAAGAACTACAAAGGCAACTTACCTTTATATTTACCTTATCCTCTAGGCACTCTTCTAGAAAAAAAACTTCCAATTATTCTTGTTCTCTTTATTTAGACAAGATAGATTCATAATCATTAGAGTAACATGCAGGAATAACTATTAGATATCTCATTTCCTTTCCTAGATGGTGCAAGAGTCAATGATGACTTGAAAGGAGCTTCAACTTTTTGCATCCTATTATCATAATTGCGTAAATCAAATATTGTTACTATTAATGCATCAAGAGTAATAGTAAAAGTTACTAGAGATCTGATCTCTTGAATAGATAAACCCTAATACCATACCGAGGCAATAGAATTATCAACATTTTTCTCACCACATCCTTTCTAGGAATATTACCACTATCACCACGGATAGACACAAAAACTTCTTTGATTCTCTGACTGTATTGCTCAATATTCTCATTTTCTTGCATCCTCATATCATCATATTTCCCTTTCAAACTATCAACCTTTTACTTCTTCACATGTGGATCTCCACCATGGAAAGTCCTTAAATTCTCCCACATCTCATTAGCAGTATCCAAGTTTTTGACATTAATAAATTATGCCTCTGAAATAATACTATAAATAGCTTCCATAGTAGCATTATGTTCTTTTCTTAGCTTTAATTGGTCTACAATAACGGTTTGTGAAAGGAAAATATACCTATTTACCAAACGATCCTAAGATTGATCACCCATACCTTTAAGATAGAGCTTCATCCTACCACACCAAACTGAGTAGTTTTCTCTTGTAAATTTAGGACCTTCCTTTCTCATCATCTTTAGTAATTTAACACAAGCTATTAAGCTTCACCACAAAAAGGTACAAAATATTAGATATTATTTGTTCATCCTAAGATTAGATTACTGAGAGGGGGTCACTCAATAATGTACCAAATAATCCAATCTTTATAATAACCCCTTGTATAGTTAGAAAATGGAAGCACTTCCATGGTAGAATTGTTTAGCCTTTTGAGTAAGTGGTTTAAGGTCATATTAAGCACCTTGAATGGGTTCCTGACTTTGACCTAGCTTTCCTCCTATTCTGCCTCTCTTTCCACTTCTTTCCATCTAGTTTTAGGCATCCTGGACTGCTGATCTGAGGTCTTTGACCTTAAGGTCAGGGTCGACCTTTTGGGTCTATGTCGACCTCAACCCTAACCTTGGTCAAGGTCAACCTCAACCCTGACCTAGATCAAGGTTGACCTTGACCTCGACCCAGGGTTCAAATCTCAGGGTCCCACAGTTTCTGGATGTCGGTCTTTGCAAAAGTTATTTCACGCTTCTAGGTCAGCTATTTCAGGTTTCAAAGCGGTGATTCCTTAATTATATTTAACATAGGTCCTCTCCTAGGGGTAAAGGCTCTAATTAGGATTTAATTATCCTATTTCGGCCTCCTTAGGAGATTGTGCCCTAGTTTCATATAAAAGGGAGCTTTCTCCTCTCATTTTCTCTAAAAAAAGTCTTCTAAGTGCAAAAAGCTCTAACCAAGATTTTTTCAAGAAGAAAAAGGTTCAAGCATCCATTGTTCTACATGTTTCAAAGATTTCAATGTGTTCAAGTCTTCCTTTCAAGCATCCAAGTTCTCCATTGAATATCAAGGATTCAAGCTTTCAAGCCTTTGAAGGGATTAGGTTCAAACATTCAAGCTTCATCATTCAAACCCTAGATCTAGCCATCATGGTGGTGTGATCTTCCTTCAAGATCCTTTGTGCATCCTCAAGACTCTTTCATCATCTCTTCAAGGTGGATTTCAAGCATACAATCATGGAGGTTTATGGTTTCTATTGATTCCAAGCTTTCATATTTACATACTTGCTTAAATTTGAATTGCAATTGCATATCTATTAAATATCATAGCTTCATTCCTAGATTCAATTATACTACTTGCTAGCATTCTATACTTTATTGATTTCAAGGTTAATTCCAAAACCGGGGTTTGACTAAGGCAAACCCCTCCCTCTCAACAAACAAACATATTTTTCTTGTAGGTACAGGTTTGGGACTGGGGATTTGGACTCAGATCTGGATACCCTTTTCAGCTTTCTTTCAGGCTCCATCAATAGATTTTCTATCGACGCTGTGCAGGTCAGGGTCAACATTATTGGGTTAGGGGTGACATTTGTGGGTCAAGGTCAAACTTTTTCATAAGAAGGTGTCGGATCAAAAAAATATTTATGGGTTTTGTTCGTCTCTGTGTTCCGGTTCCGGATCATACTTCAGATTTTCCAGAAAGAGTCTATAGACCTTAGAAAACAACATTCTTTGATCTAAAATTCTTTAAGGTTGGTTCTTCTTCTCATCCTTTTCAATTACTGTCATCTATCATATCTATATAATCAATTAACAGAATTTAAGATCTTCTTCTTTACTCTCATTCCCAAATGGTTGATTCATTTGTGCATTAATCCCACTTTTGGGTTGATCAACTTGGATCTTGCATTTGCGAATTTGGGGATAAGGGTGGAACATCTTATCTTCCTTATAATCACATTTTAATACAAACACAATTTAAATGTAAAGGTTAGAGAAATACACAATCAAACCCTAATAAAACTAAATAAACAAAATATTTTTCTTCCTTTACATTTTTGTGAACCCCTAATAGACAACTCCTTCTCTTTGGTGTTATATTTACATCTTAGATTAAAATTTTCATTTATAAATACAAAAATAAAAATTTAAATATTCATAAAATATACAAAAACACTTCTCGCATTTCATTCATTATGAAAATGTTTTGGTGTATGGCTATTTTCCTCATTATTCTTCTCTTAGCATCTCTTTATAGTACTTATGATGTGTATGAGACTATTCTCCATTTTATTACATTCCTCACTCTTCATGGTGTGCTTGCTTATGCCATTATCAGATTGACCAATACTAGTCTCCCTACTTTTAAAGCTTCTATTAAAGATGTGTGTAATGGACTCATTACTCTTTTGGATTATGTGAAGAATTTGGTAGATGATACACCATTGCCTAATCTTCCTAATCTTCCTCTTAACCTTCCCAATCCAATTCCTAATACTCCTACTCCTATTCTTCCATCTTCCATCTCTAGTTCTTCTCACACTTTTGTTGAGGCTCAAACTATGGTACAAGATGAGGATGTGCAAGAATTCCTAGATTTACCTTCTCCTTATTATCTAGTCTATGATAATATTGAAGGAAAATCCCAAGAAACTTCTCCCAAAACTATTGTTCCACCTTACACAACATTTTCTCATGAACACAATAATCAATCATCTCCCATAGAATCTTTGCAAGATAGATACACTACGGGATACACTATGGTTGATAAACAAGGTTATAAGGGTTTAGGGCTTGGTGTTAATGAAAATGGCATTAAAAACCTGATTCATGTGTCTCCTAAACAAAATATGCATGGTATAGGCTTCGTGCCTTCTCAATTTGAGGTAGCTAATCTTAACTGTCATCCTCCTCTTCATATTCTTCTTCCAACACCTACCTTAGATCACCTTGATACTCCTCAAGATGTGCCTAAAAAGGTGTATGTCCAATTAATGAATTCCAAGAAAGAAATCTTCAAAAACATTCTAAGAAATGCTCTCTCTAAATATAAATGTCCTTTTCATTATATTAATAAACATTTACTTGTTGATTGTGTGCATTTCAAGCTATATGTTAATGAAAGAGCTGCTTCGGGAATTATATCTCATTCCCGTGCAGTATTATAATTTCTTTATAATTTTGATATAGGGCATTCCCCTCATTCTTCTACAAGTTAGATTGCATTTCTCCTCTTGTCTATTCACTAGGGGGAAAGAGGAATCTTATTCCAGTCTTCTAGGATCCATTTTACTCTTAGCATATCTTTTGTGTTGAGTTTAATTGGTTATTCTTTCTATATTCTATCCCTATAAATCATCCATGATATCTTTTCTAGGAAATTTGTTTTTTAAGGATATCTCTTTGCTATGAAATGTCTTGATATAAATTGATATATCCCTTGCCTTCACACCTGGGGGCAAGGTATGTTCTTTCTTCCTCTATCTAAGGAGCTAGTTTCCTTAGCTTAGTGGCTTGTGTTTATCTTACAACATTATTTCTTTATAAACATTTGTGTTTTGACTATTGATACCCTCTTATGTGAGAGGTGATTGTCCTAGGTCATCACCTCTTCTTTATTTTTCAAACTATGTTTCTGATAAACTCTTGCTCTTGCTTTGGGCTAGAGTTTGATATCTTCATCCGAAGATTCCACTTCCTCTTGATTACAGGGGGTTTGTTGATTGAATCTTTGGTCCCTCTTTTCTTGAGAAGATGACAGTTTTATCCTAAGAACTCCTCTATGGTGAGGCTCTTGTTGATAATATCTCTTCCTCTTTGAGGATCCTTTTTCCATAAGTGGCATATCCATTTCAAGATTATCTATGTTCTTGGATGTAAGTGTCAAGGCTCTTCGCTAAGAATATGGTATATATTGTTGTTAAGCTGGATATCTCCTTACCTTGCGAATTAGGTATCCTCTTCCCCTTCCTTATACTGCCTAGTAGGTAGTCATGATAAGGAGGGGGTATATATAGGGTCTCCCTTGTACTATAGTTTACATTTATTTACATTTTACAGCATGCTAAATCCTCAGAAGGTAGCACACATAAGTTGCTAAATCCTAAGAAATACACATTTTTACTTTTATTTCTGCTAAATCCTCAGAAGGTAACGCACATAAGTTGCTAAATCCTAAAGAGATATGCACCCTTTTATTTTACAATATGCTAAATCCTTGAAAGGTAAGGCACCTAAGTTTCTAAATCCTGAATGGACACGCATTTTATATTACATAGTGATACAAGAATGTAGATCTATGGATATTTTTAAAGCCGTCAGAAGACACATTTACAATTACAAGCATAGTTTATTGGTGAACCTATTGAGCTCTCCCTCCTTGGTGATTCATAGTAAGGTGGGAATCTTACTAGGCGAGGTAATCACTTTCCCATTTCTCTCTTTTCACTTTCATGCTAGTAGGATTAGATCATGAAGCTATGTTATCTATAGTGTTGCTCTGGTCTTGCTTATGTAATCATGTATGTTTTCTATGATTGATTTCTCTTTACTTTCATATCTTTATGTATGTATGTTGAGTAATAATCCTTGGTCTAGGGGATCATTTCCTTAACTTAGTGATAATATCCTTCGTTGTGAGCCACTAGTGTGTTTCTTCTAACTTTACCGTGAGCATGTTTGATTTCTTTACTCCCGCTAAATTGGGGGCTAAATGTATAGTTAGAAAATGGAAGCACTTCCATGGTAGACTGGTTTAGCCTTTTGAGTAGGTGGTTTCGGGTCATATCAAGAACTTTGAATGGGTTCTTGACTCTGACCTGGCTTTCCCCCTGTTCTGCCTGTATTTCCACTTCTTTCCATCCAGTTTTAGGCATCCTGGACTGCAGATCTGAGGTCTTTGACCTCCAGGTCAGGGTCAACCTTTTGGGTCTATGTTGACCTCGACCCTGAGCTAGGTCAAGGTCGACCTCGACCTTGACCCAGGGTTCAAATCTTAGGGTCCCACAGTTTCCGGATGTCAGTCTTTGCAAAAGTTATTTCCCGCTTCTGGGTCGGCTATTTCGGGTTCCAAAGCGGTGATTCTTAAATTATATTTAACTTAGGTCCTCTCCTAGGGGTAAAGGCTCTAATTAGGATTTAATTCTCCTATGTCAGCCTCCTTAGGAGATTGTTCCCTAGTTTCATATAAAAGGGAGCTTTCTCCTCTCATTTTCTCTAAAAAAAGTCTTCTAAGTGCAAAAATCTCTAACCAAGATTTTGTTAAGAAGCAAAAGGTTCAAGCATTCATTGTTCTACATGTTTCCAAGATTTCAAGGTGTTAAATTATTTCTCTCCAGCATCCAAGTTCTCCATTGAAGATCAAGGATTCAAGCTTTCAAGCCTTTGAAGGGATTAGGTTCAAACAGTCAAGATTCATCATTCAAACCCTAGATCTAGCCATCATGGTGGTGTGATCTTCCTTCAAGATCCTTTGTGCATCATCAAGACTCTTTAATCATCTCTTCAAGGTGGATTTCAAGCATAAAATCATGGAGGTTTATGGTTTCTATTGAGTCCAAGATTTCATATTTACATACTTGCTTACATTTTAAATACAATTGCATATCTATTAAATATCATAGCTTCATTCTTAGATTCAATTCTACTACTTGATAGCATTCTATACTTTATTGATTTCAAGGTTAATTCCAAAACCAAGGTTTGACTAAGGAAAAACCCTCCCCCCCCAACAAAAAAACCTCTTTTTATTGAAGGTACAGGTTTGGGACTGCAGATTTGGACTCAGATCTGGATACCCTTTTCAGCTTTCTTTCAGGCTCTGCGAACATATTTTTTGTTGATGATGTGTAGGTCAGGGTTGAAATTATTGGGTCAGGGGTGACACTTGTGGGTCAAGGTTTACCTTTTATATAAGACAGTTTTAGATCGGAAAAATGTTTCTAGGTTTTGTTCGTCTCTGTGTTTTGGTTCCGGATCATACTTTAGATTTTCCAGAAACAGTCTATAGACCTCAAAAAATAGCATTCTTTGATTTATAATTCTATAAGGTTGGTTCTTCTTCTCATCCTTCTCAATTACTATCATTTATCATATCTATATAATCAATTAACAAAATTTAAGATCTTCTTCTTTACTCTCATTTCCAAATGGTTGATTCATTTGTGCATTAATCCCTCTTTTGGGTTGATCAACTTGCATCTTGCATTTGTGCATTTGGGGATAAGGGTGGAACATCTTATCTTCCTTATAATCAAATTTCAATACAAACACAATTTAAATGTAAAGGTTAGAGAAATACACAATCAAACCCTAATAAAACTAAATAAACAAAAGTTTTTTCTTCCTTTACACCCCTTACACTTAAACCACCATTCACAAGATTAACCAAATATTCAATAAATGAAAACCATAAAAATACAAGTCCATCCAAAAATTTGACACATAGATTTATCTCGTAGAAATCCAAATAGGGAAAATGCCACTATGGGGATTAGTACCCACTAAATTATGTACTCTTTTGAAGTATGCAATGTGAGAAGCTTAACCTTGTTTAGAGTTTACAATACCATTGTTAGGTGCTACTCGATTAAGGGATTTTCCTTGGGATTGCTAGAATCTTTATCCTATTAAGAGTATCCTTGTTAAATGAATTTAAAAATTTGTCAAAGTGTCACCTTTATAGAGGATTTACAACAAAGATCTATTAGGATCTACCCTGTTAAGAAATTTTACCTGTTGTAACTGTTAGGGAACAACAGAAACAATAATCTATGAAATAACACTACCTCCGCTTCATCGAATCCACTAAAGCACATAATCTCTTCCTAACACAATGAAATAGTCTTTGGCTTGATCACAACTTGAACTTTTCATTGCACTTGTCTAACACATGATCAACACATTCAACCTTCAACTTCATCTATTATAAACTAAAATTTTAATTCCACCACCTTGATCAAAACCTAAAATAGAATTTCAAATATCCCACTCAAATATAACATTCCACATAACAAAATTAAATACACAAAACATATTTCCAAGACCGCATTGGTAAATACAACGATCTACATAAAATGTTGTGTTAAGGAGTCAAACACATTTTGACCAAAAACAAGCTTCCTCAAGAATCTTCTTCGCACGCTACCATTGAACAATGTGATGCCAGATCATCACCTCTAATAATGAAAAAAATTCACAAGTTTAAGATTGACTTAACCGATTTCATCACAACCTCAACAATATTTATCGACTTTCACTGAAGAACACAAACTTGTAACCTGATAAAAAACTTTGTCTCTACTCACCAATCAACTTTCCTTCACACTAGTCACTCAAATTGGTTGTGATTGCAACTCTATCATCTAAAAATTGTTGACCACCATATCGTATGACCACATCATAAGATATAAAAAATATTTGACCAAACATTCAAATCTTTTATCACCTATGATTAATTATTCTAGCATTTGCATTGTTATACGTCAACCTATTATAACTTACTCATAAGATCAATTCACCAGTAACGGTCATGCATTAGAATTCTAGTGACTCACCTAAGTCTCCCATAAAGATAGAAACTACTAAAACTTGATGCAACTCATCATTCATTACAGCTATGCATGGCAATATACTAAGAACACAAAGTCAATAGTTGACATCATTGACAACATAATATTTGATCATCTTATAATCAAATATTCATCATGACATCTCAAAAAATAACTTACCATCACTGTATCAAATATGAAAATACTTATAAGGATCATGGAAATTACAAAGTATATGTAAATTGTAACTTTAATTATAATAGACAAAATCTGATGAAACTTCAAGAAATTGTAGGTCTCTATTAGGCCTTCTTTTAGCCATCTCTAAAACTATGTCACTTATCATCTACACAAAAAATAATAAGAGAGGTTGTGGAAAGGGATTTTCCTTGGTCAAACCCCATTTTAGGAATTAACCTTGAAGTGAAATTAAGAAATTTGAAATGAAAAGAAAACATGTTGTTAATAGTAGAGGCTTGATAAGAGGAATAAAAAGTCTTATACCTTGATGATGAAAATACTTTTTGAAATGAGATTAGAAGTGTGTATGCAATATATTGACTCCATAAAGACATAAAATAACATAAAAAATGACATGCTTTCATTAATAATTTTGATAATTTCCAAGCAACTAAAGTTATGCTGGGATGAAATGCCTTCAATGCTTGAAATGTTTGATTGATTTAAAGCTCCTTGCATTGTCTTAATTTCCCTTTGAATGCATAAATATATTGAGATTAAAATTTATGGATTCCTTCAAGAACGAGGGAGATAGAATTTCATTTATACCTCACCTAGGCATTTTGGGGCTCAAAACCCAGAGGCCAAAAAGTATTTTAGGATCCCACTCAAAACTCAAGAAACTTCTCCAATTCAAATTTGGGCCTAAACTATTGAGTGTGGATAAAGTCCTAAGTATGGGACAAGTTTGATATCCCTAAACTATCCTACTTGCCCTATACCAAAAATCTCGAGCTTAGGTTTTGTTAGTTCTTTTTCTTGTTGATCTTGATATACCTGCGCCTCAGGTATGTTCCTCTATAAACCCATGCACTTATTTAACAAGGAGAAGAAGTAACGTTCAAAAAGGTCCAGAAACCTTCTATAGTTTGAGCCCCATAGACTCAGGTGGGCACTACCTATCTTCTTCCCTCAATAATAAACTCATAAGCAAGCATGAATGGTGGATGTAGTATAACACAATTAAAAGGTAACAATTTTTATAAAATTGGACAAGAACCACAAATCTAACACTTTAGATCAGTGCCCTATTCAGTGGGTATGAATTCCCTTTAAATACAAAGAATCTTAATAACAACATACATAAAATTTAAATCCTAAAAATGATCACTGAACTTGACTATACCTTACATACTCAATTCACACTTCCTAGAAGCAGATGTAATTATCCGATTCACTTCAATTATTTACCCACTAAAATTATTTAAGGATATTTAATTCTTTCTGAAAGAAACTCTAAAGAAGTTAGAACCTCTTCCTTACAGAGTGATAGATTGAAAGTCCTTAACAAGAAACCTAAATGATTACAAGAAATGAAAATGAAGATGTTACAATTCAATATGACTTTATAAAATGCATGGAAATACAAATAAATCTCATTGATAAAACATCTAAGCATGAAAAATCAGAGCCAAAAATACTACTAATAGTCTTAGTTTAACATGAAGAGCTTACAAGGCTTGGTGTGGAATCAAATTCCCTTCCTTTAAAAATGAACAAAAGAACCCTAGATATACCAGAATGATTCCACAGGTTTGGACCGCCTTAGGGAAAAATAAAACCCTAAAACACAACCACCACAACTCGAGAAACAAGCCAACATTAATGCAAAAATAAAGAGGGAAGCAACAAAGGTTAAAATATTATAGAATCTGATCAAAACCATGATTCTTTGTTGGAGAGTGATCAATTTTGTGTGTTAGGATTCAATTTTTTGTTTTCATTTATGGTAAGACATCTTTCATATTGATCAATTGATCTGGAGTTAAGTTTTGGTGATTCTATTTTGGAATTGACTAAGTATAGAGCATAAATACAGAGGTATTTTGGGTATCAAAAATTGAGATTGATGAGTTAAGATGAGAGAGCTTAGACGGAGATACTATGGGGTGTGTATGACCTACATCTAAGATCAATTTGATTTTGGTAAAGTTTTCAGAGAGTTACAGTGAAATGAAGATAGGCAACAACAACAGAGGACTGATACAGAGCAGCTGAACTGAAGCGATGATTTGGGGAGTATGACGTAGACTCTGAGAAAGATAAGATAGATTATGATTTATGATAATATATATTTTGATTATGTAAGAGCGCTGACTATGTATTTGATTTTTACTTTATTAATTGTATTTTGTATTGAGAGCCGACTATGTAATATTTGGTTAAGAGAGACGACTTGGCAAAGATATATATATATATATATATATATATATATATATA
>MU213116.1:493429-507716 GCA_018584345.1 Thuja plicata | reverse complement strand
TATATATATATATATATATACAAGATCTACACGAGATCATGTTTATCTTCATTATTATTATACAAACTATAGATAATTAAATTATTAGGACACCTTGCAATATGAGATTGTGTTTATCTTCATTTATCTAAATAAACTATTTTATAATTGTGGAGAATGTAACTTTATTTATAATTCAATGATTTGATAATTAACGTGATTCTTATTTCTAAATTAAGCTTTTGGTCTCCATAGCCTAGCTCTGTTTTGTGTGTTACATATCTGATTGAAGGTGAACGTCAGTTGTTGTGGGGTTGAGGGACCAACTCCAACAATAATATGTGATATCAACATGATACAAAATTTATCTAGATAGTTGTGGAATAAAATTAAAATTAGATACAATTTTTTATATATTCATAGATATTGATCATATCAAAATAATATATTTATATGTATCCAAATTATACTAGATCTACACAATATTACATTTTTTTGCATTCTTATTCTAAGAACTATAATTCATAGTGAAAAATAGAATTATATGCACTCGAGATTGATAGAATTCCCAAGAGAAGAGTCTACCCTTGTGCAACCTCACTTATACTAGTGCTCTATTGATCTAGGGTGATCAAGGCAACATAATTGATGGAAAATGTGTATTAATATTTAAATGGAATTCTATGTGAAAGAAAATATATTAAGACCTTAGAGACCTATGCAATTATAAGACTACAGGATGGATGCAAGACATAATTGTACCACACTTTAGTCCTATATGGATAGGACATAGAGAATGAGATTTAAAAAAAAAACATACTAACTAGTTTAATAGAAAGTGAACAAAACTAATAATATTAAATAAAAATGTACAACTATATAGAGGATAATGTAGACCTTATGGAAAGACATATTGTCAATTAGTGTCAAAACACTTAGTCATTCAGTGTTGCTCGAGTATTCAGTGTTGTCTGAGTATACAGTGTCGCCCGAGTATACAGTGTCACCCGAGTGTTAAGCATCGCCCGAGTGTTAAGCATTGCCTGAGTGATAGTTTATCACCCTGGTAGTCTTTTGGACCTGAGTGATAGTTTGAAGCCGACTTTGCATATATTGTTAAATATAATTTTGTTTATTGCAAGTTGACTTACAAATTTATTTCTTGGATAAAGATATATATGTAAGATAGTTTGTTTATCCAATATCTATATAATGATTATGATTATGTGAAAAGTATATGAGTAATAATGTATGCATAAGGCATTCAAATGGCAGTTTGATTTATGTGTAGAAGTATTCAGGACAACAAAGTCTCATCTATCACATTTAGGTGATCAGTGATATTCAAAAGGGTCTTATTCAACAATCACAGTTGCACAGAGAAGATCATCAGTTGGTTCATTCTCATAGATGGATCAACAAAATCCTTTAACAAGGTGGACCTAACAATCCTTTCTATAAATCTCTTAACCAAGTTGCATTACTTATTGTACTGTACAAAATCCTTTAACAAGGTGGACTTGACAGTCCTTTCTATGCTCCTAACAAGGCAAACCATTAGAAGTGGTCATTGTAAGCTCTAACAAGATACATTTATACTGCAGTACTAAATATTGTGGGTATCATCCCCGCCCCAATTTTACTTTCTTTTGGAAGGTTAATGGGTAACCAAATATTGTGTTATGTGTTTTGTCTAATTCTTTACTTTCAAATTATATGCATGCAAACAAATAAGTTAATCTAATTGTGGATTAAAAGGATTAAGTTTTGTTGGTTCTTGATTCACCCCCCCTCTCAGTCACTGGGCACATCATATAATTCCAACAATTGGTATCAGAGTGGTGGTTCTCTTATCACAAGTTTACCATCTTGAGAAAATATCAGATGATACAGAAACATACAGACTAGAGAAAGCCATTGAGAATGAAAAGATAGATCTTAAAGTGGCCATGGATCAGATCATAATACTTAAGGAGAAGCTCTATCTTTCCCTGAAGAGAAGAAAATAATTATCAGTGCAGATAAATGACAAGAACTATATAGAAGATCAAATTGAAGAATTTTTCAAAGACAAAAGCTCACAAGAAGCTGATGCAGCCATTGAAGACTTTCTTGCAAACAATCTCACTTTACATGAAGAAGTCAGAAAATTGAAAAGAGAATAGGAAGTTCACTCAATTAGAATGTGTGAATTCATGGAACTAAAGAAAAAAGCAGAAGATGAAAGAAATATAGCACAAGAAGGAAAAATACTACTGAGTACAAGATTAGGAGAAAAGGAAAAGTAAATCCAACACTTGTCACTTTAGCAAGCTGATTTGGTAAGTCAACCCAAAAATGCTACGCAAGAAGTTGTCAATCTAAGGACAGAAAATAAAAGACTCCAGAATGATCTCTATATTGAAAAGAAAACAAATTAAAGTATGATGAATTCACAAACTAGCATGGATCAGGCAATAGGACTCAGACATCATGGACATAATGTATTAGGTTATACTGAACAAGGTGAATCCTCACAAAAAGGAGCTCAAAGGAACAACAAACCTACATGGAATTATTGTGGTAAGACAGGGCATACATCAAATAAATGTTGGAGCAATGGAAATTCAAAATTTAATGGTAAATTTTACAATTTCAACAAACATGGGCATAGAGAAAGTGAATGCAAAGAGAAACCTAAGTTTGAAGTTAAATGCTACAAATGCAACAAACAAGGTCATAAATCTTCCCACTGTAGAACTAAGAAATGGAATCCTGTTGAACAATTAGCCAAGGTAGTTTTTGGTCGGAATTAGAACACTTGCTACATATGTTTTCACTCTAGTGAATATGGACATATTGGTGCAAATTGTATAAAGAATCACTTCAGAAAAAGAGATCCTAATAAGAGATGTTATGTGTGCAAGCAACTCAGTCATGTCCAAGCAAGAACTATATGAACAGAGAAAAAGTTGATACTATTTTTGAGAATGGAAAAGCCAAAGTCTCTGAAATCAAAACTCAGATATACACATGATGAGTGAACCAAACTTACATGTGTTTGCCTTTGCATACCTGATTGTTGTCATATTCTCATCAAGTTATTTCAACATGATCTCACAAAGATCCATCTATATTCCCTTCATTACTATCTTGTAGGCTATGCTTACTGATGTTGATGTAATTTTGATTAGCCTGCTTCCTTGGAAGATATTGTAACCAATTACACATGCACCGAACCTCAGTTCCTCATCGGTGATGGTGTTCACTTTAAGACCTCTTTTATCCCACATAACATTTGTGAGTTTTTCAACTTGTGGTCAGGAGGGATGCTTTTGTGCCTTAGGCTTGTCAATTATGGGGTAACTAGTTACAACATGTAACACATCCTTAGTGATTTTCTTAGATTCATCTAACCACAACTTCTTCTCATGCATTCTTCTCAAAACAAACCTAATCCAGTCGGTATTGAAAACCCTCAGGAAATATAGGGCATTTGTTATCCCTTTTAGTTGCAAATGCTTGTGTTCTTCTTTCAGGTTTCCTTCTGCATCACACAACTTCTTGTAATCTTGGTCTATCTCTAGATCACCTATTTCAGCGATCTTGCAGTGAATGTAGGACCTTATGTCCTCTATCAGCAAAACCCTAGAGCTAGAATTTTTGAAAATGTACCGGAATCATCAGGTTGCAATGTGATCTTTGAGAATATCTTGTACTTAGGTTCCATACAAGTGCTTTTCTTTATTAACTTAACTACATTCTTCTTATCATTATTCAATTTCACAATTCTTGAAGTGGTTTCCACCGTGTTTCAAATTTAGGGATTTTTCGTAAATGATATCAGATTTCTTTGGTATTTCTAATACTTATTTCGATCCTTGTAGTTGGTAAGTGATCTGTGTGGAGTGAGTTGGATTGAGTTGAGGTTTCTCTGCTATCTTATCTATTTTCACTCTTTTTTCTCTCTACTCTTTCTTCTCAAATCACGTGTGCAAAATGAAGTGCTCTCGTCGAGTATTTATAGACTTTTTCCCTAAGTCTGTCATAAATGCTCAACAACTCATCGGGTCATGAAGATGAAGTTCATCGGGAAGACTTTCAAATAACATTCTCGGTGTTGATAGAATGCTCAGGATGGTTGTTAAGTTTGTTTCTTTCACCGACAGATATCAGTGTTGTGTCACGACAACTTTGTAACTTTGCTTCCTTACCAACGGGTGTCGGGTTACATTAGCAACTTAGCCATTTTATGTGTTGACCGACAATTCTCGGTAAGTGTAAACAACACATCCTTTATATTCACCGATGACTTTTGGTATGTGTTTACTGGTGGGGTTGATTTCTCAGAATTGTAACAAGTAACATAATATACATATTTAATCATGTAGCTTTTGACTATCTATCAATTTGTATAATGGAACTGATGTCAAATATGACTTGGTGTAGTGCAGTTCCATACTTACTTGTTCATCTCTAGGCAGGGGTAGTGATGTCACCAGATCCATGGGATGAGGTGTCACCTATTGCATTGCTTGGTCCATCTTCCTCAGTGGTTGAAGCTTTCCTCCACATTTTCTTTCTCTTTTTCTTAATGTCTTCAATGGTGTTACCATTTGCAAAAGTGGTGGTTTCTGTTATTCAGTCTTTGTAGTCCTTCTTTAAATGTCCAACCTTATGACAGTACAAACATGTCATTCTTGGGTTGGTCCAATCTCTAGACCTTTTGGTCCATAATCTCATGCATTTTGCAGCTATGTGACCATATCTTCCACATGTTGTGCAGTTTATCCATGTATTGTAGTCCCAAACATATGAGTTACCGACTCTTCTTGGTTTATATGCATTTTCTTTATTTTTGGGTTTCCATGCTTCAATTTTATTCTTCCTACATTCAAGAGATGTGTGCCCATGCATTTTGCAGGTGGGACAATACTTTTCCATATAGGTTTCCTGCTTTGGTTCTTCCACCTTAGATTTACATTTATGTGCTTTATGTCCTTTCTTGCTTGAATTATAAGAATGTCCAATGAATGTAAATGTGGATTTAGGAATACCTTTTTCTTTTTTCCTGTAGACATTTGAGGTGTGGCCTTGCTTTCCACAGTGATTGCATGTCATCTTTCTTGGTCTAGGATTGGTGTAGGGATATTTTGGATCAACTTTATTTGATGAATCTCCATACTCCTTGTACCCTAGTCCAATATTGGTATTGGGTCTTCTTTGTGCATTCAAGAATTCATCCATCCTTTTTGTACTCTCTTTAGCTCTCTTAATCATATCATTATGTTGTTGTAGAATTCTAGACTCATGCTTTATTTTTTCATTCTCTTCTCTTAGTTCACTGATAATCTGTATTCTTTCAATGAGTTCCACTTTCATTATGTTTCCTTCTTGACTCATAAGAATAATATTATTAGTTACCTCATGGTGATGCTCTGTAATTCTTTGTATCTAAGACTCCTTTTCTTGTAGCTTGTCTATGATCTTTCTTCTATCATCAATAGCTAGAGTTCATTCTTGTTAAGCTTGCCTTGCATTATTCATGACACCAATCATTCTTACCATCTATGTCTCTTGACCGATTTGTAGAGATTTGACTTGACTAGCCAGATGTAGATTGATCTCAGTTAGACTTGTGATGCTTTCTTCTAATGTATCTGATGCCTTGCATGTTTTTTTATCCTGAAGACTCAAAGAAATCTGGAATCTCCTCCTCAAGATAATCTGTCTGATTATAGCGAGATTCCATAGTCTTTCTTTCATCCAGTAGTTGTCTCATACCAATTCTAGCTTCTTTATACTATTCATAGAACATTTGTATTTCAAGATTTTTATTCTCAATATTTTTATCAAGTTTGTACTTCTCCATTGTATGATCTTTTCTCTTAAGCCTTTAATCTTTCCAAGAAGAAACTTAGCTTTGATACCATTTGTTGGGATTAGTGGGAAGTAGTACAAAGAGGGGAGGGGTGAATCAGTACCTCTACAAATTTCAACACTTTCCACCTTACATCATTAGTAAACAATCTTTACTGTATTACCGACCATATCTGATGTTCTTTGTTATGCATGTAGTATTAATTCATAAACTTAATTGTTTGCAAAATTCATAGAAGCATTCATGAAAGTAATAGACACATAGCACAAGATATGATATAGGGGAAAACTCCTGTTAGGAAGTAAAAACTACAGTGGGGATGGCACCCACAAAACTTCACTATCTGCAAAATGGAAGGGAGCTGGTAAAGGCTTACAATTGATCACTTCTGATGATCTACCCTGTTAGGAGTATTAATGTGGAGACCTATTAGGATCTACTATGTTAAGATCTTTTATCAATACTAATGAAGTGTGCACTCGGTTAAGAGATTTACAATAGGACTGTTAAGTCCACCTTCCTTGAAAGGATTTCTTAAGTGTACCCAACTTGTTATAATGTGTATAATATGTTTGACCTGACTATATGCAATCTATAATTGCTGATTACAAATCCTTTAAATCTCACAGAATATAAATATCACTTATAGTGATTGATTAATACCTTTTCCTGCTTGTCGGTAGCCTGTGTTCTATTCTTGACAACTGATTTGGTCTTTGTCTGTGTTATTGCATGAATTCTATCATTTGATCCTTATATGGTCTCAGTGGATACAATCATCATTGAACAACATGTTCACAATTGATTGAGCATCTATTTAGACAAGTATTTGACCTATTCTAGAATCACGCATTACAACGTTAACTCTAGATCTAAGGTATACAAATTGACCTTGATCTTTAGTTTGCATGCTTTAAAAAAGTTATACTAATAAAAACAATAATAATTACATTGCTTTCTCCGCGCATAATGGATTTTAAAAAAATCAAGAAGCTAAATATAAAACTTCAGTGATTTATCTGACGTGGAAAGTCAGATCCACTTTTTGTGGGATGTAACTAACTGTTAGTTCTTGATCATCGGTGTGAACTAAAATTCTATCGGTGTTCCTTCATTGAACTAATTGTCAGGTTCCCTTTATCTATCGGTTTCCACTCTTTGATTGTTTCATCGGGTTGCACTGTTGGTTACTCATCAGGTTCTCTTGTCCTTTTTGTCATCGGGTAACACTAAATAGTGTTTGTCAGGATGCTTTGTACTTGGCAATATTGGTATCCTTGGCGTCAAGTAGTGTTGTGCCCTATTTATAAGTGTAGTATAAACCGATGGTGTTCATCATGTTTTTCATTATATATACTAATGGAAAAATATAATGTCTTCAGTTGTTCCAAGGGGAAACCCCTAAATTATTATGAAGCTACATCCAATATGCAAGTTGTAGTCAAGAATGATAGGTGAAACAAAGATATTGAAAACAGATAGAGATTGATCACTCATAGCATGCTCATATGGATAGAATGTTGTGCTATGATACAAAGTATTTTGAGTGTGCTAATTCAAGTAGTAAAAAGTAGATAGTTGCATTATAGGGATACTTTAGACATACAATGATATGAGTAGAAAAGTCTAGATAGTCATATGATACTGTGACTTTGATCATGCCAGTATTTGTAGAAATGACTATATAGTTGTATGATAGGGAAAGATATTATGACAATACTGATATGAGTAGTTGTACTAGATAGCCATGCAATATGGTAAAATATATGTTGATATGGGTAGAAATTATAGGTAGCCATACAATAGGGTGAAAGATCTAATCGATAAGTATATTTTCCACCTAAAGGTAGATAAACAGATCAAAAAAGTTAATTTTCAATAAACTTATGATGTAGAGACAATCAGATAATAAGACAACAAGATAATAAGAAATAATAACTCCTCTTAGAATGAACCCTATTTCTCAAAGGAAGACATTAAAAGGAGAGAAAGTGATAATGTAGCATTTTAAAAAACTTGTGATGTAGAGATAACTATTTAATAAGATAGCATGATAATGAGATATAAAAACCAGCTTAGAATGAATTGTGTTTATCAAATGAAAAAATGAAACATTCAAAGGAGATAAATAGATATTGTAGCATGCCAACATACAAAAATTTTCCATGGAATGTCACAACAGACTAGGTGACACATGATATCCACAATATCCATACAAGCAAGTAGAGACAAGGGATTTTATTATTCGATGTCATAACCCATAATATTTAAAAAGATATATGATATAAGACTACTTATGGGTATTTCACTAGGACCGACATGTTTAACATCTAAAGAAGAGTACATCAAGATAATAAAAAATAAAAATTTGGTTTAACATGGAAGGATGGCCTGAATGTCCCCAATATTCTACATCATCTCCAGATGTTTAAAGTCAATAGAAAATAAATAGAGGAACATGATGAAAAATAGAAGTTCACAACATAAAAATCTCTATTTCAAACTACCAATAGAGTAAAATGGCCCTCTTGAGTGGAACAAAATTTAGAAATAATCATGGAGAAGCACATACATGTACACTCTAATTTATAGATGTAGGAGCATGTACTACCTCATAGATTATCCACTAACTAGTCATCATATCCTGAATCTTGATCATATAGGGAAGAATATTGAGAAAATAATGATATGGATGTTATAGAAGTTCTAGGTTCCCTACCCACAACTAAAGATAAGGATGAAACTCTGATGTAGAGGAACATACAAACCAATCAACTTATACAATTTTGTTGATCCAATATCCTTTTACCAAATAAACAACTTGTTAGAGGCAAATTCAATCTCTAAATCATTGAACCATATATTATAGGTCCCTCTATCAAAGTATCATTCAACACCTATAGATCATCAATCTAAAGATCCATTCAAGTCCCCTTCAAGGCTCATACAAAATTAACCATCAACACAACTTCTCAACTTAGTTTAATCAATCTTTGGATTCAACCATTACATTAGATCCAACTTAAAGCATTATCCATAACTCAATTTCAATCCTTCATCTTACCTTACTCATAACATTCTCATGCCTTGTCTCTCACCATTTGAGTCTACCTGTAACTACTCCTGCATATACCATTATTAATCCAATCTGAAACAATCAATGTCTTCAAGAAGAATAGTTATGATTACTCAACCAGACCTTTGTTGGGATTAATGGGAAGTAGTATTGAGAGGGGAGGGGTGAAACAGTACCTCTAAAACTTTTAACTCTTTTCACCATTCATCATTAGTAATCATTCATTACTATATTAATGACCTTTACTGTTGTTCTTTCTTGTGCATGTAGTATTAATTCATAATCTTTAAATATTTGAGACATTCATAGAAACATTCACAAAAGTAATAAATACATAACACAAGATATGATATCACAGAAAAATCATGTTAGGAAGTAAAAACTGCAGTGGGGATGGCACCCAAAAAACGTCACTATCTACATAATAGAAGGGAGTCAGTAAAGGCTTACAATTGATCACTTATGATGATCTACCCTATTAGGAGTATTAAAGTGGAGACCGGTTAAGATGTACTATGTTAAGAGCTTTAGCAACACTGATTTAAGTGTGCACTCGGTTAAGAGATTTACAATAGGACTGTTAAGTCCACCTTTCTTCAAAGGATTTCTTAAGTGTACTACATTTGTTAGAATGAGTACATATGATTGACCTGACTGTATGCAATCTACAATTTCTGATTACAGATCCATTAAAGCTATCATAATAATAATATCACCTTAAGCGACTGATTAATACCTTTCTCTGCTCATCGGTAGCTTGTGTTCTTGTTCTTGAAACTGATTTGATTAATTTCTATCCTTGTGCATGAAATATCTTGTTTGGTCTCTAGATGCTCTCCATGGCTACAATCTTCACCCAAAAACAACTGTTTAAAATAGATTGAGCATCTATTTATACAAGTAATTTACCTATCTTTGAATCGCGCATTACAATGTTAACTCTTAGATCCAAGTTGTACAACTTGACCTTGATCTTTAGTTTGCATGTTTTAAATCAGTAAAACTAATTAAAACAATATTAAATTCATTTTTTCCTCTGCACATAATGGATTTAAAATAAAATGAAGAAGATATATATACAACTTCAGTGATTTATCTGACGTGGAAAGTCAGATCCACTTTTTGCGTGATGTAATTGATTGTTGGTTCTTGGTCGTCGGGTTGCACTGTTGTTACTCGTCGGGTTCCATTAACCTTTTTTTCATCGAGTAACACTGAATATTTTTTATTAGGATTCTTTGAATTTGGCAGTATTGGGTAACCTTGGCGTCAGGTAATGCTATGCCCTGTCTGTCAGTGTAGTGTAAACCGATGGTGCAGATCATGTTTTTCCTTGTTTATACTAATGGAAAAATATAATGCCTTCAACCTTTAGTCAACCAACTGTAGGAACATAAACTTAGTATTTACCAGTGCATTAAAATATGGATATACTTTATTTCACATCACTGACCACCATTTGGACAAGGACCAATTCTTACAAGTAGAGCCTTACATGGCTGTGACTGTCACTGCCATGATGGTTTGACTGTACATTCACAACATTTACAATGAGAACTTCACACCTTTTATTAAATCTACCTTCAATGCATATTTAAGGGGGATATTAGGGTTTTCTAAATCCTTCTTTACGATTACATATCAATGCAACCCATTAAAATACCAAATAGAAATCAAAATGTCAAGTTTCACAAGAAAACCCATGAATTTCATTGTTGTAGTCCGTTCAAACATCCATTTTCTCACTATTTACACAACCATTAAAAATAAAACCAAATGAAAGTGAAATCTTGATGAGTCTACTTTTCAATTCACCAAAAATTATATTTTTCCATCAGTTCAATCAGCAAATAAAGACAACCCTTGCCAATTTCTCGTTATCAGGGGGTTTCAGATAGTTTCCTACAAAGTCTATTTCATCATTATCCATTCCTCATGACTAATCTTCCAAATCACTTTAAATAAAATCTAGTTTATTAGAAAATATCCCTAAATAAGTTGCAGAAGTCATTCAATCCATTATATCATACAAATCAATGTAGAAAAATACAAAATTTGGAAGCCTCACATAAACTATCAACACATATTGCTTAGATACTTTCAAAAACTCTTCCATTTCATAAACCACCAATACATTACATATTTAGAGGTTATAATACATGCTTATATTTCATATTAATCAATGAAGATATCCATTTCATGACTACCAAACCTATTGTTGTCACCAAAAATTGTGACGGTCTATTACAAAACTAATTTCTATGGAATATTAACCTCCAAAAATTTGAACTAATCCTTGCATGTCGACCAAGGAAGGTTTATATAGACCTCCTTACTTCCTCTTGGTGATTATAAACTGGTTTAACTTCTCCCATATCCATAAAACTTCTCCTTCACTATTCAACTTCCAAACAACTTTTAAATGTTGCATTACACCTTTTACGACTTTTTCCATCATTGGACAAAATGAATTTCTAAACATGTTCGAATGGATTATTTATTAATTATTACATAATATTTACCCTTCCATGGGTGAATTTACATGATTTCACCTAATAGACCAATCTAGGACCTAAATAGGACAACTTGACAACCTTGTAAAAATTGCATTCCACATTGATTCCCAATTGTTTGAAATGACTCTCATTACATCATCATAAATCATATTAACCTTTTAGACTCTTGAAAATAAAATTGATCATGTTATGAAATTTAGTCTCATGTAGCTTATCCTTGCACCTAGGTGCTCCTGCACCATACTCCCGAGATTGAAAAATTTCCAATTCTCTTGGAAATGAATATGCAATAACCTGCAAAAAAATTGGACTGCAAATTGCATCTTCAGCTTTGGCTTCTTCTTTATCTTTATTTTTATCATTTCCTCTTTTCCTTCTATTCTTCTTATATTCTTATCTTCTTTATCTTCTTGATACCTATGTTACATCTTTCTTCAACCAAAATATCTTGACTCCCTTCAATGGAGTTCATCTAGATGCCTTTCATGGTGCTACTACAAAAACTCTCTTTTCCTCACCTAGGAGTTCTCCACTTTTCCTCTTTCCCAAAGACCTTTGGAAACCATGGACCTCCTCTTCAGGCCCTTGGACCATCTCCTATGGCCCCATGAATGAACTCTATGTATGCCCATCTGCAGCTAGTGGACATGCACCTGCAACAAAAATTCTATCAACAAAAATCAAATAAACAAAATTTCATGGGATAGGTCTTGGTGTGGAATCCTCACACTCTCAGGAGATTCTACCTATGATACCAATATAATAGATAGGAACATAAAAAAAAATCAACTTATAGGATCTTGTTGGCACAATACCCTTTCATCAAATAAACAACTTGTTAGAGGAAAATTACATCTCCAAATTATTGAGCCATATACTATAGGTTCATCTATCAATGTATTCTTCAACACATACTTTCCATCAAACCAAACATCCATTCAAGAACTCTTCATGATTTAGAGGCTAGGGATGGATTTATAATCCTCATAGGAAAATATGTGTTCTCCTTTTTCTTTTGTAACAACACTCTCTTCTTCTCTTAGTAAAGAATAAATCCAATGTACATACCTCTTACCATAGACCTATCAGAGGTCAACTCAATCGCCTTTTACCATCCTAGACTCCACAACATGAAATTCACCTTCCATACCCTTCACATCCAAGATTTCAATCAACTTTCCAACCCCTATAGTTATACCTATAAGGACATATATTAGCCTTAACACCCTTTCAGGGTGCTCCCCAACTTCCTAAGGTTGTCAAGACCTTACAAACACATTATCTCACTCATCCAAACTCTCAACTTGCATTGGTCGGTTCCATACTACCAAACTCGTATTCCAGGACTATCTCTAGTAGCCCTAACCAGACAGTAATTTGCACTTTTCTCCAAATATTTCAAAAGAATATCCAAACAAACTAGATATTAAAATACATTTTTCAAATTTCAAAAACATATGTTAAAACCAAACCCACTTGTTTTGAGACATTAACCTGTAAAATTGTTCCTTCAAGTTTGTCATATAGACCTAATACCCCCATTTAAAAAAGGAACCCTATCATGGTTAAACTCCCATACATTTACACTATCCACAATATCACAAAATGACCCCAGTTAGAAGATTTCATCATCAATATAACTCTATGACACTTCTGGATACAAAATCCCCAATTTGGTTTCAGAAACCCCTAGAAACTAGGGCTCACTCAGGGTATGACCTCCCAACACATACCAACCAAAAAAATTTGTTTCACCCTCTTGGAAACATCCTCTGATGGATTTAATCATAAAAAGACCCCCTCCAATGGCTAGATCTCCCACTGCTACACCTATGGCTCAATTCCATGTCCCTTGTTCAATCTTCAACCCCATCAAACTCTTCCAATCAACACATGTCTGCAAACTCTTCCTTTTTCCTACATTCACATGGTTATAATTCTCTGGTACAGAGTTAGGATCCATCCCCAAGTGACAACAATTACAAAAATGGGATGGGTCTAGTCATCTACATCTTAAAAGAAGACAAACCCTTGCCTGTTACAGACCAGTCAATTAGAAATGTACAAAATCAATGAAATGACAATAAAAACTAATTCAAATGAGACTTTGAAAATGTATCTCCACCATGCACAAGTATGAGTTTCAATAGTACATCTAAAATCTCTGAGAAATTGCAAGAAGTTTGTTTTTTATTGCACAAAGGACACAATACGTACAATCCTTTCCTCCAAGTCATCCTCTCCCAAATATCTTACCTCTAAGGGATTAAATAGACTTTAATAAACTTCCTCAACCGATCCAATTTAGTTGGAACTCCTAACAACACAAACATATCCATTTTTATGATTTTTCATCCTTTGGTAACTGTATGCACCCTAAAATGGTCGCCTAGACTTTGGGCCCCATTCATTATTTTATTAATTTATCAAATTTCTAAATCAATGCTTTGGAATATTTTCAATTCAAATCAATTTCCTTGATCAAATTGTAATTAATTCAATTATTTCAATATTTCCTAAGGTTTGATCATTTTTATCTAATTAAAAGATTTAATCTCCCTTTTAATTAAATTTCTCTTATTTAATTAAATTCAATTCCTCCCATTTAATTAAATAAAATTCTTCTAATTTATTTAATTGAAAGAAAAACTCTCTTTTAATTAAATAAATAAAAATCCCCACTTAAAGCACTTTATTTGTTGAAAAAGGAAATAAATTAAATGAAAAACGAAATGAATTAAATTAAAAATTAAATTAAATCCCTTTTTCATCACATCTTCCTAAGTGGTGGGTTTTTGCCTCTTAATCTCAACCATTGATTATTTCTTTTTGCCTCTTAATCTCAACTGTTCACTT
>MU213116.1:442827-468181 GCA_018584345.1 Thuja plicata | reverse complement strand
AGTGACCTGGTTGAACTTAAGAATAGATGCATCAAGCTGGAAAATAAGAGCTCTATGATTGAGGAAACTATGACTATTCTCAGAAATGACTTTCCTCAAAATGTCAATGTCCCTGTACATGATCACGACTCTGAAATTGATGAAAAAATTAAAAAAGCTGTCGAGATAGCCATGATACCTATCCAGAAGAAAATAAGCGGGAATGAGGAAATGCTAAAACATCTGCTTACGCTGGTGAACACAAGTATGAAGGCTACTATGGAGAATTTGATGTCTCTGAGAAACTGGCTGGAAGGAAACAAAGATACCATTGAACATCCTGATCCTTCCCAGCAGATGGGACCTGGCACTCGCACCAGGTCCAAGAAGCAGAAGGTTGAGGATCCGGATGTCCAGAAGCTAAGAGACAATGTGAAGACTATGAAGACTCAGCTGGAGGATTCTGAGAGTTTCCTGAAGACTCTGTCCTGATCTCGGTGCTAGCGGCTCTTCTCTCTGTTTTCCTTCCAGCATTTTATTTTGTTTTTTGCATTGTTTCTGCCTATTGTTAAATCTGGGATCTGTCCCTTTGTAGCTTGCTTCCTTCCTTGGGGCAGCCTGTTGTTCTCTGGGCTTTAATGTCTTTCTTTCCTCAGCTTTGTTAAAGGGTTTCGGGGTCCCTTCAAAACCTGTTTTTACCGTAATCAAAAACATCTACATGACACAAAAATGATCTATAGTTGTGGAATCAACCTAGAATTACTTATGATCTTGGATAAAATCCTAGGCATTGAACATATCTAGATAACATATTTATTTGTATCCAAACATAAGAGATCTATACATGATTACATTTATCTGCATTACTATTCTATGAACTAAAACCCCCATCCATCTACATTTAATTTCCTATGATAACAATAATATGAAAATACCATATCATTGCCACGCCAAATCAAAGCCAAACATAATAGGTCATATCTACATGACAATAAATTTATATAGTTGTAGAATCAAACCTTTGATTAGTTATAATTTTTGATAGAGTCCTAGATAATGAACATATCTAAATAATTTATTTATATGTATTCAAACATACAACAGCTACATGAGATCACATTTATCTTCATTATTATTTTAAGAACTAAAAGTCCTATCCCTATACATGTAATTTCCAGTCAAAACAATAATCTAAACATACCCTATCATTATCACACTATATTGTAGCCACACATAATAGTTCATATCTACATGACACAAAATTGATCGATAGTTATATAATCAAACTAGAATTAGTTACAATTTTTTTGAGTCACAGATAATAAACATATCTAAATAAGCTATTTATGTATCCAAATACAAAAGATCTACACAAAATAGTATTTATCTTCATTACTATTATGAGTACTATAAACCCTATCCTTGTACATTTAATTGTATATCGTAATACCCAACTACCATTATAATCAATCTTCAACAATCCATACTATTTGATTACACTTACATTAATCCTAATTCATATGACTAACCCAAATTTATTTGGACTTAAATCATTGTACCGACTCCCAAACAATCATGGCACCAAGTAGAGTCCTAAGCATACACTAGAACCCCCCAAAAAACAAAAATAACTGCTCCCCCCCAAATCTCCAATCCCTAATCCCCACTCCATACAATCACCAATCAAGCATATCTAGCCAAATGGGTTTCACCATCACCAATCAAGCATATCTAACCAAATGGGTTTCACCATCACCAATCTTATCTTGGGCCTCTTCGAAAGCTCGTGGGCCAGCATTGGCCAATCTTGGAAAATGACCATGACAAGGATTGCTTCTGAAATCCACGTTGATGATGCAAAATAATATATAAAATATCTTTCCCCCCATCAAATCGAAAGTGATTTCGACCTCTGATTGCCAATTGCGGTGAATGCGATGGTCTTGGGGGATATTAAGGGCAGGACCCACCTCTAGCAACGGAACGGAAAAGCCGACACGTCACTTCCCGTTTATCTTTTTGCTTTAGCAAATACACCTCAATACGCAACCCGGTCGGTTGACATCGACAACCTACAGTAAATCATCTAACGGCTATAAAAACGGCTAATTTTTAAGGCGTGCTGTAAAATTAATACCGTTGAAACGAAACGTAGAAGTGACGTTTCCATGATCTCAATCAAACGACGACAAATTTACAGTAGAAATTTAACTCATTCTTAGCATTATATGGTGGATACTTTTGACGGGCATTGGAGAGGCGCGCGCATCACGCAACGTTGTAATTAATGGCCATGTTAGCTCAATTTTATCTATTTCAGATTCGAAATTCATCAAATATTGTTTAGTAACAATGGAATCAGTAAAGTTTGTTTAGTAGCAATGGAATCATTAAAGTTAATTGTACATTGTTAAGAAATAATATAAATATTCTCTCGAATTCTTTAACCACGACCAGAGCGGCTGGCTGTCTGTTGGTTTTATCACAACGGGCAGTGTGTGCTTCTGAAGTACAGAATTTTCCCACGAATTTTTTTCACCCACACGTCTAGAAGATTGCTGCCCTTTGGTTTGGGATGCGGTTAAGCTATCTACAAATGTATCATTGATCAAATTTCAAGAATTAGAAAATCTAACAGATTTTTTGTGAAATTTGTGATTAAAAATCATTAAAAAATTGCAAAAAAATCAGTGTTTTTGCGAATTTGAAGAAAAAAAATGTAAAACTTTTTTTTTTAGGGGGCGGGGGTGTGTTTTGTCTCGAGCTTAGCCCGAGCCGTTGATTTCAATCTTAATGCTGGACTCTTTGACCCGTTCCTTCCAATTATTATTTAACACAATATCTAATCAATGCTGAGGCATTTTACAAATGTAATAAGAAGAGAGTTTAATGGGATGTGTGTTGGTGAAATTTTCAATTTTTATTATAAGTTTGGTTGTTATTTGTATAGGATATAATTGGGAGGCTACAATTTGTCCCGGGTGAATTTGACGGACTGAAAACTTCTCAATCCTTAGTTCCTAGTGCAAGAGATCTCAGCGTACACAATTTTGATGACGATATAAATCCTCCATAAAAAAATTAGTATCAAGGTGATGTCTTTTGCACTTTTTTAGATGCATGTATATAATATATTTATCCTAATTTTATGTTTGATTTAGTATTTTAGGAAGATTTTTCTATATAAAAAAAATAAAATTAGAATTTTTAATATCGATAAAAGAAAGATTAAATGGTCTAGAACCTATTTAACAAAATAGTCCATGGGGGAGAGAGTTTGAGTCTTACGAGATGTGAGATAAAGGTATATAAATAAACAATCTATAAACATTGACCAAAAAGCATGTCAAGGTATAGAAGGGAACTAATCAGGAAACACCAAGAAAACAAAAAAAACCAGATCAAAGGAGATAGTGATCCACCATTGTGTATAGACCGCTAGTCATCTATCATGAACATCTAGTTTTTCTGTGAAGGAGACCTCCTCAAGAGCCTTGCCCTCATCTTCAACTTTGTCCTTATGTTCATTTTCTTTCCACTCCATTATCCTAGCTATGGTTCTTCCAACTTGATCTTCATGGACATCCCCTTTCCAATTTTAGAATTCAAATTGCAAACTATATATGTTAGTGCCCATGGTTTTAATAGTTTCTATTTTGAAGACCACCACCTTGTAGAAATAATTTCTTATTGCTTCTTGATTATTTCTTAATTCATCTATGTTTTGTTCTAGAATTTCCCCATTTTTTGAAACTATATTGTTAATTTATTGAAAACAATCTCTATAATTTAGAATAATATTTTTGAAATAATTTGGAAATCATATTATGTGAAACATCATCATGATTACAAGTGAGATAAACATAATATTTTAAATAAATAAAAATTATAATGAACATATTTATGATGCTAATAAAATAATCTAGTAATTGTTGTATGTTAAGTTTTAAATAATATGTTATAATAAGTATATTAATTGATACTATTTTTAACTATTGTAAATATAGAAAAAAAAATGATCAATTCATATTGAAAATTATATATGTAGTACAAAAATACTCAAAATTCAATTTTAGATTAGATTTTTTTAGTAATAGTTGTATCAATATATTTAATTTTTTATTTTGTGTGTCTTCTATTTTATTAAAATTGATGAGTTTTAAGCAATATTAACAAATTCAATGGTATGTCTTCTTTCTATCTATAACATGCGGGTCCTAAAATGGTTTCTACTACTAATTATTCTCAAATAAGACTACAAACATAGATGATGAAAATCTATTGATTTCAAGGATGAAACACAAAAAGTGGGTTGATTTACGCATAACAAAAGTGGTCAAAGATATAATTATACTTGTGCGATCAAATCTTATGTCTCAAGAAGTCTTGAAATACTTATGCCTTAGGCTCTTACAAAGTGATAGGTTTAAGATTACAAATTCTAGTTCTCTTACATTGTATTAGTTAGTCAAAATAATTATTGTCAACATCGGCCCATAAAAAAATAAGGACTATTTGTGTGTCTTAATTTCAAGATACTCATGTCTAAATATGCATTCATCAATTACAATATATTTAAAAGAACTTAAGATTTCATCTAATTCCTTTTTAACTCAATTTAATGTATCTATAATAAAATAAATTTCTTTCCTCTTACATACTCTCACATGTCCTTTCAAAATCTCATTTATTTTTATTTTTTTAAGCACCACATCATATATGATATGACAGTTCTTTCATCAAATAATGTCGCAAAATGTAAACAATTCATCAAAGGTGGTTGCTAAATCTTTATATAGAATATAAGATATACAATTGCAAAGCATCACTTTAATTAAAACAAGGCATCACTTCAACTAAAACAAAGCATTATTTTAAAAAGTATAATATTTTACAAAGGGATTATGAAAGATTGTATTGATTTAAAAGTAAAGGTATTAAGAAATCATGTTATAAAAAATCATTAATTTAATTTGTTTATGCTTTTTAATGAAAATTAATAATTATAAAAAATTAATCAATAAATGTTATTTAATTTAATTTATTTTATTTTTTAGATATTGATATTATATTATTTTTTATTATATAAATATTTTTTTAAATATTAAATTTACTATTTAGTTGTAATAAACATAAAAATTTTCATTAAGATCAGTTTTAAAAAATTAATTGGTTGGGACCTAGCTTGATTTGTGAGAACTTTCTATGGTAAAACATGAAGTCATGAAATATATTCAAATTTTTTTTCCAATTCATTTAGATATTTAAAAAGCAAAAAAAATCCCCTCTATATTAAATAAAGAATTGATAGTACAATACTCTAATTTGGGTATTCTACATGTTAAATACTAAATTAGTTGGCTGCATGTAGGCTCTTATGTAAGTTAGGTGAATGTTAAAAAGAGAAAAATTATTATTAGAAAAAAATATTAGAGTAAAAAGAAAAAAAAAACATAATTGAATTGGATATCAAAACTTTTCTAGCTATAACATAAAATACTTAGATTAATTATTAGCTGAATTAAATTGATTCAAATCCAAACCTATAAGTCACCACTTAAAAATTATAAAAGGTCATTAATGACGAAAAGTTCCTTATTTTAAAAAGTTAATTAAAATAAAACATAAATAACAAATTATTTTAAACTTTAAAAATAATAAAAATATTGAACACAAAAATAAACAAATAATATGATAAACATATTTTTAAATTATTAAATTTGAGTATGAGTCATATTTATATAAATTTTTAAGTTTTGAGAAAATATTAGAGTTATGAAATTAAGAATTAATCCATATGATATGTTTATAAAAGATTTTGAAAATTGTAAATTATGTAATTTAATTTTAACAAACAAATAAAACTCGGAGTTGTCAAATTGTATATCTAAGAAAATATAAGAATCAAGAATAATTTTTAATCTAACACCTATCTTATTTTAAATTATATATTAAAATTAAAGAGTATTTAAGGAGATGATAGAGAATTTAAAAGGGCATTTTGCGACATAGGGGCCCAAAATAGATATGGAAGATGGAATATGTCTTGATGGAGGATTGGAGGAAATCATTGGAGTAGAAAGCTTGGATGTCAATTTTGATTGTTCTCTAAGATTCAAGCCTTCTATATGTGATTTGGGAATCCAAAAGATATTCTATTTTCCTTTTATTTTTGGTTCTTTGGAAGGAATTGCCTGAATGAGAGATTTGGGAATCCACATTTCATTTGATTTTTATTTCTTCTTGATGGGCCTTTGTGTCCTTTTGGATATATTTTTTTTCTTGTTTTGAATCATTTTTTTCTTAGTATTGACATGTCTCTTAGATGGGACATGTTAATCCTTGAATGCATGTGGATTTTTGGACTTATGTCTTTTATGCTTGCCCTCTAAATTGTTTCCAAGAGTGTTGGAATTCATGGATGCATAGGAATGATGTAGAGAGTTTAGGTGGATAAGTGCTTGGAAGGTTCTCAAGTATGTGTACCTTTGTTGATCTTGATTTATGATAGGATGAGTGCATTGTGAGCTATGATTGATAGGAATATTTTGCTGGAAAAATATAATTGGTTGTCTGTTGTCATTGATGTGAAACATTGTGATCCATAGGTCTTTGTGTTTTCTCTTACACTTCTATCGAGAGCTATATATTTTGGTATATCTGATAGTCTGGAAAGAAGTAAGGTTGTGTGTGGGTATGTGCAATAATATGAGGGGCCAAAAAGTAGCGATGTTAAAAAAATCCACTTTTCACTCGTCCAAAATTGCATGAAAACATTTGTTGACTTTTTAGTAGACCTCGGTGTGAGTACACCTGGGAAAACCTGACACCAAAGCACAAGCCTAATCGGGTACCTGAAACCTGTGGCATAAATCAAAAACCGTGAGTCAATTTTCTTATTTCTCTCATTGCCTACAGATTGAAAATGGCTAGGTTTATCTCGTACAAAATTTTTTTGGGTACCAAAATTCTCCAACAACAAATTCGTCTTCACGGTATATACGGTAAGTGAATTATTTATATATTTTTTCATATTTCTTTCATTTGATGTTAAATGAAGTTTTTTGGTTGAAATAGGGTTTTCTATTGATTTTTTTAATAATATATGAAATCAATTTGAAATTTATATTTATTTTTTATTTAATCAAGCATGGCTGACAACAATGAAGAAAATATCCCTCCCCCACCAAATAATGATCCCCAAAACAATCTAGAAAAACTTCAAAACCCTCGATCTTTAGAGGATTTGATACAAGACAATTTGAACACTATACGGGGCTTCCAAAATACATATCTGAATATACCTACATTAGGTCCCATGCTTGCCACCCTAAATACTATTGTTGAAAATATTGACACACTTACACAACAACATAATGTTTCTCTTCATTGTCGTGACGATATGCATGCCCAATTTGATGATAGGCTTGACTATGATGGGATTGCATCCCTTAATATAACTAAAGCCAATATATCCTCCCTTTTTGTTAATCCTAAAATTGGATTAAAATTTGACACCAAAAGACCAAATTATCAATTAAATGGTGTACAAATGATGCAATGCGTACACGCTTTTGGGATCGTCGGCGGATGGTTTTTGATAAACCACCCCACAACAATTTGGAGCTCCCTTTTTGTTTCATAAAAAAATTGTATGTTGAGTTTGTGCTTGGTCACAATGTAAAGTATTGTAGCATAAGGCCCAACATGATCATAGGCAGAGGAGCTCCTCAGACTAGGCCATTTTCCCAGCGCAAAAAGGCCACTACTTTTGTCCCCTCACTGATGTCTCACCCCGTCCTCCTATGCAACATCTTGATATAATTGGAGAAGTTGCCTTACAGAGTATTAGGGTCATTCACACACTGAGTGATCAGTTGATTGCCCAGGCCAGGTCATCGTTGCCTCATGGTGTGGATGATGTTGGCGCATCGACATCTGGCAACTGTTCAAATGTTTGCATCCTCCATACTTGCATTATGTGTAAGAATTTGCGCCTTGAACCACTTACTGATGCTGATACATATCAGTATGTTATTGATGAGGAGGATACAGGACATGCAGCTACAGAGGTTTTGACATGTCATGGAGCATCTGCGTCTCATGAGAGTGATGAGGAGGGACATGCAGAGCCATGGACTCCTGTTGATACGATAAGAGTAAAAATTATTTAAATAAATTTGTCACATGACCTATTTAATTTAAAAATAATTTATTTATTTAGATTCTTTTTAATGACTGCATGCACTTATGTATATATATTTGGTTCATTTATATTTAGGTGATGACATAGGAGGAGTCGAGACAGGTGGATGACTCCACAATTTTTGTCATTTCATTTGGCCTTGACACCTATACGTTATATTGTAAATTATGTACCCATTAGTTTTTTTTATATCATTTGGTGTACATGCTTAAATCTCTATCAATTAGAGAAATAAAAATCATACATTTATTAATATATTTTCATCTTATTGTACTCTTGCAAGTATCACTTGATGTCAGTGGTGGGCATGAAGGGGTTCCTTCTTCATGTGTCGACAAAGGAAAGGTAATTAAGTGTTTAAGATTAATTATCCATGCATAATGCCACTTGTGTGTAGTAATAAATATTTTACATGCACTTTATTGTATTAGGTGTGCCTCTTCACGATGTCTCGACACAGGTTTGGGAGCCTAGGCTTACAGGCATCTCGATTCAGAGCGATAGCCTGATTGTACGTATATTTATATATTGTTATTTATATTTTGTATTCAGGGTTGTTGTGATGAAGTACATTTATATATAATTGACTATATTTTTTTTACTCTCATAGGTTACTCCCAGTGTGAGGGAGGCCCCATGAGAATTTTTCATATCTTTGTTGACCCAGCCCACAATTCCAGAGGAGAGATCAGCGGACGTAAGTTTTAATTTTAGTTCAATCAATTTATAATTTTATTACGTTGTCATCCTATTTTGTAAATTTATTACTCTATGTTTCACCTTGGGCCCCTGCACCTCTCTACTAATCTCATTATTGCAAATATATATTTATAGGTCAGAGTTGGTATTGGTGGCATTGTCCCTTTGCTACCAAGGGCTTATGTTAGGATACTTTATCGTGGTAGGTGACTGAGAGGCTAGATACAAATGTTTGGTTTCAGTTATAATTTATAATTAAATTAGTGTTTGAATTATGAATTATATATATTATTACAAATCATATAAACTAAGCAATCTAACTTGGGTTTAAACTCTTTTTTGATGCAGGATCAATCAGAGCCAAACAGTTCTTCAAAGAGGCTAAATTTTGATGATCCCCCTACGACATAGGATTTAGTTTTAGTTTTGGTTATTTAGAGATGCCACTTGGAACATCTTGCGATGGCATATATGCCACATTGTACACCTTGAAACATTGATTTTGTAGATATTTTCAGATGGCATGTGCCATATTTATATATATAGATACTTTTGATACTTTCTATATATAGAACATTTTATTTTTTATGTTATATTTGTGTCATCTTTTGTATACACATGTATTATTCATGTTTATGGAATGGAATGGTTAAGTTATATCTTGACTATGATTATGATTTTTATATCTTGAAGTTATATTTTGAAGTTATATTTGATTATCATTATGATTTAAATTATATCTTGTTTAAGTTATATGCCAATTTGTTTTAATTTGTTATAATAGATGCAATAAATTACCAAGATCACTCAAATTCTCCTTTATTTTGTAACAATACCCAAACCCTTCCTTCAATAATGCATCAACTTCTAGACCCAACCCACTTTAATAATAGCAATTTTTTATTGAATTGGAACTCATGGTTTTCACTATTAAACCCAAATGAAACTCATGGTTTTCACTGCTCAAAGAAGCCTTACAAATCTCTTATTCTAAGACAAAGTACCACAATTTAATTTTCAAAATGGATCCAAATTATAAAAAATTTCATGGTCAATCCAATGGCGTATATACTTTGAGTTATAATAATACCAGATGAATTTTGACATCAAGATTTAATCTTCAAACCATAAAATCTATTTAGTTTTCTAAAATATTCAATGATCTAAGTACAATTTCTCTTTGCAAACAAGCTTCAAGAGGCCACACAACTGTAAACTGCAAATAAGGAACAATGCCTCCTCAAGTATCCCAAATAGACATTGCCTTCTTTCTACTCATATGTAAAGTTAATCAATTTGTTCTTTAAGAAAATAATTCATAAAATATGGACACTATAGTTATATCATACATTGAGTGAAAATAGATCTTACTAAAAATACTTCTTACTAAAGACAAGTATCATACATTGAAAGAAGACAAATATCGTTGTGCATAAACAACAAACATTAATGGTGAACATCCAAAGGGAAGGAACTAGAAAATATTTATGAGTAGCAGATCTAATTCTTTCAGGTGAGCCTTGCTCTAATTTTGCCTCTATTTGTTTTTATAGAATACCAAAGAATCATTTCCATGTTTCTTCAGAGCTTTATGGACATAATTGTGGTATGAAAAAAATCACTATGATAAGTGAGTTATAAGAGTCATAGGAGGAAAAATAGCTCACAATTTTGATAACATGTATTGGTTCAAGTATTGCCCTCACTATTTTTGATAAGATGTATCAATGCACAATGATTTATAAAGGAATCAATGACAAGTGATCTATTTGTAAGGAGAAATGTAGAGTTTAATGACTATTTCCATGTGTAAAGACCAAGAATAGAGTATAGAAGATGTTGTCATGAAAGATCAAATTGGACCAATTAAATATGAAGACAATGATTGTAGTCAAATACATGATTTAAGAAAATATAGCACAAAACAATGGCATAGCAATGTATTGTTACAATGTAGCAATATGAAAAGAGCCTTGGGAATCAGAATAATGAAGGATGATGGTTTGCAAAGATGAAAAAATAGAGGGCTTTCATCACAAAGATTAGAAGAGAGAACAGTGAAGTTTCATTACATCACAAGGCACAATGAAGGGTTTTAATGCTCTTATAAATTTAGAGATATTCTTTCATGGAGTCACAATGTGCAAAACATTTTGGGTAGGTTTGTGAAAAGAATCATTGAGACCAAGGAACAGATAAAGGGAAGAAAAAGATATGATGGTTTGATAGACCCTCACTGCAAGTTTTGGCATCGACTGAGATTGCCTTTCAAAATTCAAATGAAGTTGAATCTCCCAAAAATGAGAGATTTTGTTGTAGACCTCGACAACACGATCTTGTAGCCCCTTATATTTTTTCTATACCTCTAATGAGGTCCAAGATACAAGCCTTGGAAGATCGTTGCCCAATCATGCTTAGTGCACCTTGGGGACACTTGGGTCTGGCATGGTCACGAGAGTTCTAGTGACTCCGTGGATGGAATGGGGTTGTCAGTTGTGTTTACCTGGCCAACCAAAGTTGATGGAGCAAATGATTCGATGCCAGGAAGGACGGTTTGAAAGATACACTATGGAGCTACTTTCAACTAACCCTCACTGCAAGTTTTGGCATCGACTAAGATTACCTTGCCAAATTCAAAAAACTTTGAATCACCCAGAACTGAGAGAGGTTGTTTGAGAAATTGACAACATAATCCTATAGCCCCTAACAGTTTGTCGATACCTCTCATGATGTATGAGATATGAGCCTTGGAAGATTGCTTCCCAATCGTGCTTAGTTCACCTTGGGGACACTTGGGTCGAGTGTGGTCGCAAGCGTTCTAGTGAATCCATGGGTGGAATAGGATTTTCACTGGCATTTACCCAGCCAATTGAAGTCGATGGAGCAGATGGTTCAATGCTATGACAGAGGGTTTGAAAGATACACTATGGAGCTGCTTTCAACTAACCCTCACTACAAGTTTTGGCATCGACTGAGATTGCCTTTCCAAATTCAAACGAATTTGAATTGCCCAAAATTGAGAGAGGTTGTTGTAGACCTCAGAAACATGATCTTGTATCCCCTAACAGTTTGTCGATACCTCTCATGAGGTCTGAGATACGAGCCTTCAAATATCGCTGCCCAATCGTGCTTAGTGCACCTTGGGGACACTTGGGTCGAGCGTGGTATCGAGCGTTCCAGTGACTCTATGGGAGAAATGGGATTGTCACTTTCATTTACCTGGCCAACCGAAGACAATGGAAAAGATGGTTTGATGCCAAGATAGATGGTTTGAAGGATACACTATGGAGCTACTTTCAACTCACCCTCACTGCAAGTTTTGGCGTCGACTGGACTTCCTTGCCAAATTCAAACAAAGTCAAATTGCCCAAAACTTAGAGAGATTTTTGTAGACCTCGGAAACACAATCCTTTAACCCATAACAGGTTTTTGATACCTCTCACAATTTCCTAAATGTGAGCCTTGGAATATTGTTTCCCAATCATGCTTAGTGCACCTTGGGGACACTTGGGTCTAGCGTAGTCGTGAGCATTCTAATGACTCTGTGGGTGGAACGGGTTCTTAGTCGTGTTTACCTGGCTAATCAGAGCTAATGGAGCAGATGGTTCGATGCCATGATGGACGGTTTAAAAGATACGCTACAGAGCTACTTTCAACTGACCCTCATTGCATGTTTTGGCATCGAATAAGATTTCCATTCCTAATTCAAATGAAGTCGAATCACCCAAAATGAAGAGAGGTTTTCTTAAACCTCAAAAACATGATCTTGTAGTCCTTGATGGTTTTTTGATACCTCTCACGAGGTCTGAGATACAGTACTTTGAAGATCGCTGCCCAAATCATGCTTAGTGCACCTTGGGGACACTTGGGTCAAGTGTGAACATTCCTATGACGTCGTGGGTGGAACGTGGTTGTCACTAGCATTTACCCGGCCAATTGGAGCTCATGGATCAGATGGTTCAATGCCAGGATGGGCAGTTTGAAAGATACACTATGGAGCTACTTTCAACTTACCCTCACTGCACAGTGAATCCTCTATATCTATCATGTATGTATCCATCTGCACTTATGATGTAGAGGATTGGAGAACTCAACAAATCAGACAAAAAAACTCCACACCTTTGTAAAACAATCCCAAGGTATCACCGTGTACCCAAGGGATTCCACTTTCTCCAAGAGGTCAAATGACTTCCAAATGACACAAGGCTAACCACAAGACTTCCTAGGGTCCCAACAAATCCCAAAAAACTTGTCTTGAGAGGTTACAAGTGCATAATGGCATCATTCTAGAAGATCATGTTAGAAGAATATTATACAAGTCATAATGGCATCATTCCATGAGAATCAGAGTGTTGTCATTCATGGAATGATCCATTTCATTGCAAAAAGACTAAATTGTCAAGTAAAATCTGTGACTTTCAAAGACTAGTCAACACCTATTGATGAAATGGTCCAAATGAAATTTCAGAGTATCAAAGATTGTTTGAAATGATGAAAATAATATCCTTAAAGCATTGGAAACAACAATCAAACTTGTAAGAATTCAAACCATGCAAATGACATACGTAAATAATAAAAAATTATGAGTTTTCATTGCCTATTTCTAAGAAAATATGTACATAGATCCCTTGTTGGCACTATTGGCCTCCCATACATGATTTTGGTCCTAAGTCCTTATCAAGACTTCTAGGACATTTAACTTTTAAATCAAATTGATTGTTACAAATTGCCATTATAGGCTTCAAAAGATCCTAATTAACCTTTAAGGATTCTTTTGTCCTTCTATCTCTGATTGGATCCATGGTGACCCTAGGTGTCTTCATAGGTCCTCCTGTACCAAGCTACAATCCACATTAAAAAGTAAGTTAATGACTCAAAAATAGAATCTAAGAAAGACATAGAATTTATGTATTGAATTTAAGCTTAACAAATATAGAAAACCTTACACTGAGTTAACTTATTACCTAGTCAAGTGTTCTTATAGGGTCATCTCTTTGCTTCAGGATCTCCAATAGTGATTCAAGATCAGTAGTACTAATACTTCAAAGTTATTTTTTCTTTAGTCTTCCTTGATGCTTTGACAACTTGAAATTTGTTGCTATAACAAGGTGTGAATACATGAGAATAGTTTTGTGCTTCTCATAGTATTCAAATGAAGGAATTCCATTCTTTCTAATCATGTATGTTCAAAACCATGTTCCCATAATAACAACTAAACCAGTAGGATACGTGAACCCATCACCATCTATAATCAGTTGTGAAAGCTTCTTTTTACCTCGTACACAACGTGCTAACCAATAATCTAACCTCTCATCATTCCTCTACGGTGCAACCAATGCAAAAAAATCTCCTGGCTGTAGAAGATCTGAAAGATGGTAATACTCAACTCAAGTCTCCATGTCATCATTTCTTATAGAGAGTGTCAAAAATAAAGGAGATAGATAGTGTGCAACACATGTATCCACCCACTCACTTGACTCACAATGATCCCAATCATACTAAAAACACATGGGAAAAAAAATCCAGCTCTCGTATCCAAATGGTCCGTGTACTACTATCAGAGCTTCATAATGAATGCATTTTTGAAGAGTCTTTCACTGTTTAACAGTCCAATCTATCTCCTATAGTTCCCTCCTCAACCAACCAAAATAATCTACAAACTATAGAATCAAGAGTCCCCCCTCTGACAATGCTAAAGTACACCAATCAAGAATAGAATGAGCATCAAGAAGAACAACACCTAAAATCGTCAATTGCTCCTTAACTAGAGCTCTCTTCACACACACACCTGCTCCATCATGCTTCCGTTTCCCATGCCCTAACTCAAAAAAACTCAACATGTGAGGTACATATCTCTCCACATGCATTCTACACAACCAATAAAACATTCTGGTATTCTTAAATTGACCGGTGCAATTATCCGACCAAATGAGATGCCTATCCATAACTATATCATTTTCCTGCAAGAAGTCAAAATAGTTCTCAAAAGAATGTTGGAAAAACTCATGAGAGTGAGATCTATCATCGCTCATATAAAAATGGTACTCTCTGATTATCTTCCTCTCATCTTGTGTGCTATAAGGGGAATGTCTATATGTGATGTGTACAAAAATAGCAACCTGAATGGAATTGTAATATTGAGCTTGAGTCCTATTTTGGGGTTGCAATGTATAGTTCTCCACAAAGTCTACAACATATATACCAGTTCCAATGGGGAAAGTGTCCTTACACATCCTGAATTGTTGATCCAACCATTGAGACCTGTGACTATGCCTTGCATACTTGTAAAAAAGATTTGTCTTGAAATCTGAAATAAAATCAGCAATATTGTATTCTTTTGCAACTAACTCACATCTAGAACCTTCACCTCCACTCTTCAATGTATATTTCACTGTTTCATATACCTTTTTTTGGATGAGTGTCTTTCCAAAATCATGTTCCAAACCCTCATGAAAATAGGTCCTAAACTTAGACAAGCCACCACATTCTGAGCACTTGTTATTTAAGCAATCCTTTTTATAAAATAAACAACCATCATCTCTATGACATAAAAATTGATCTAGCAAGTCTCTTGGTGATTTGGGAATACCACTTGCACCACAATCCTCTAGCATTTCATTAGTATGAAAACTAGAATGAATGGACCGTAATAATTCATGATGCATTGAAAACTCAACATGATATTTGCAACAACATGTATTCCAAATATTAAGGGGTACACAATAAAATGACTTCACAGATTCAAAAGACCTTGGTGATATTTAAAATTTTGGATGTGTCTCACAAATTTTTTTATACAACATTGTTTGACTTACCTCCACATAATGTTTAGGATGTGGAGTGCGGTCTCGATTGCCAACTCTCAACTTCAAGACATCCTTCACATTTGGCACAACACTCTTGAGTTGGCATGCCAAAATTTCTAAATTTCATCCTTGACAACATTTATTAGCTTCTCATCAAAATGTGGAAGTCTCCCACCATAAGCCCATGTATCAATTTGAAGTTGATCATCAAGTCTTTCTCTTCTTGTATGTGCTCTATCCAGGGTTTTTTGGTCTCTATTTAAGTCAACACAAGTTTGTCTCATCAAACGAGCCTTTCTCAACTGATGACTTACTAAGAAGGTTGTAATAGCCCTCCGAGCAGCTCTCTTGTCTTTTTCTCTTCTAGTCTTCCCAATGCTATTGAGAGAATTTAAAAGATTATTTACAACAATGACATTTCTCTCCATTTTATTGTTCACATGAATCTTCAATTTCACAAGCATAGGTCTCATCTTTATAATCTTTAACAACTGCACAAAAATTTGACATTGCTCAACCAATATCTTGTTTCAAAAAAATTGATCATAAAGTCTTGAAGCCCACAACCTAATGGTTCTATCTGATCTCTTTCCTTCCCAATTATTCATAATGTTCTCCACAATTTCAATTAACCATTTAGGTGTTCTTGAAAGCCCCAAATTTGAAGTTTGATTATCTTTATTGCAAGGGATTTCATTTCGCATATAATTTGGAGATATGTAACGTTCATGTGGTTCTTGTGCAACATTTTAATTCCCCAAGTCTACATCTTCAATCTCCATCGGTACATTTTTATCTTCATTCTATTCATTGTCATTCCCCAAGCCTACATTTTCATTCCCCAAGTCTACATTTTCATTCTCCATCTCTACATTTTCATCTTCACTCCATATATTATTTTCAAATTCAACCTCCTCTTCACTTGCAACTACATTTGCGAGGTCACCTTGGTTAATGTTTAACATACCTTTTCTCTTTCTTTGGTGATTTTCCCTATATGCTTTAATTTCTTCATCCATCACCTTCCTCTTCTGTTTGTACTTTCAATGACTGTTGCTTCCCATTGTGAGACCAAAAGTTCCCAGAAAATGGCTTAAATTAAATAAGTTTAAAAAAATGGGCCCCAAATCACATTTTTTATCAGCAACACGTCTGAAACCTATGAAAAATTTCTGAAATTTCATGATTCTTTGGTCTATGGGGGTAGGTAATATTTGGGTAAAAGTTACACCAGTTTAATATCGAGTACCCGAAATTATCAGGTATCCGAACAAATGGAGGGACCTAAATAAAATGATTCAACGTTTACATATAAAAGGTGGCGGGAAATGCATAAATACAAAAATTATATATAATGCATATTATTATATTATTTATATACATTATGTTTATCTACATATAAATAAATAAAAATAATTTATATACTCTATATAAATATAAATATTTATTTCTTCAATTTATATATACTATATCTATATATTTATTTGTAAATAAATATTATTAAAATATATACTATATATAAAAAAGTATAAATTGACATTCTCATTATTTATAAATTAAATTATATATAAAATGTTAAATTCGGAATAAGATTCATAACAATTTAGACTAAAGTTTAAAATTAAGTACAATTTATAAAGCAAATTAAATGTTGTTTAAATTTTAATTTATTAATCAAATAAGATGTACATATGTGAATAGATTACTAAATAAATTAAAAATATAGAATGAAAATTAAATCTCTAAATTAAATTTATGAGAATGATAATTGAATATTTAATTTTTTAAGGGGTTTTAACGTGTCCTTGGGGGTCAATGAGGGATCTAAGGGGTCCTAGTACACCTTCTCACACGTTAGGACCCCTAAGAAGACCCCATGACCCCTTTTGAAACATTGGAATGCTCAAGTGTGTCCTAAGGAGTCGTAGGACCCCTTGGGACACACTTGAGTGTTTCAATGTGTCCCTAAGGGGTCCTAGTACACCTTCTCACGCATTCAGACCCTTAAGAAGACCCCGTGACCATTTTCGACACATTGGAACACTCAATTGTGTCCCAAGGGGTCCTACGACCTCTTGGGATACACTTGAGTGCTCCAATGTGTTTAAAATGGTCATGGGGTCTTCCTAGGGGTTCGAACTAGTGAGAAGGTGTAGTAGGACCCCTTAGGACAATATTTCCCCCCTGGGGACACATTGGAACCCTCAAGTGTGTTCCAAGGGGTCCTACAACCTCTCGAGAAACACTTGAGTGTTCCAATGTGATGAAAGGGGTCATGGGGACTTCCTAGGGGTCCTATGACCATGATAAGGTGTACTAGGACCCCTTAGGTACCTCTTTGACCCCTGAGAACACATTGGAACTCTCAATTGTATTCAGAGAGGTTGTAGGACCCCTTGGAACACACTTGAGTGTTCTAATGTGTCCCCGAGGGTCAAAGAGGGACATAAGGGGTCTTAGTACATCTTCTCACGCGTTAGGACCCCTAGAAAGACCCCATGACCCCTTCTGACACATTGGAACACTTAAGTGTATCCCAAGGGGTTGTAGGACCACTTGGGACACACTTGAGTGTTTCAATATGTTACTGGAGGTGAAAGAGGGACCTAAGGGGTCCTATTACACCTTCTCACATGTAAGAACCCTTAAGAAGACCCCATGACCCCTTTCAACACATTTAAATAATCAAGTGTGTTGCAAGGGTTTGTACGACCCCTTTAGGCACTCTTAAGTGGTCTAATGTGTTCCCAAGGGTCACAAATTGACCTAATGGGTCCTAGTATACCTTCTCATGCATTAGGACCCCTAAGAAGACCTCATGACACCTTTCAACACATTTGAACACTCAAGTGTGTCACAAGGGTTCATACGACCCCTTTGGACACACTTTAGTGTTCTAATGTGTCCTCGGGGGTTATTCCTAGTACACCTTCTCACATGTTAGGACCCCTTGGAAGACCACATGACCCTTTTGACACATTGGAACACTCAAGTGTATCAAAAGACATCATAGGACCCATTGGGAGACACTTGAGTGTTATAATGTGTCTCCAAGGGCCACAAAGGGACCTAAGTGGTCCTAGTACACCTTCTCATGTGTTTGGACCCCTAGGTAGTCCCCTTGATACCTTTCGACACATTGGAACACTCAAGTGTGTCCTAAGAGGTCATAGGCACCCTTGGGACACACTTGAGTGTTCTAATGTGTCCTTGAGGGTCAAAGAGGGACCTAAGGGGTCCTAGCACACCTTCTCACCTATTAGAACCCCTAGGAAGACCCTATGACCCCTTTTGAAACATTGGAACACTCAAGTGTATCCCAAGAGGTTGTAGTACCCCTTGGGACACACTTGAGTGTTCTACTGTGTCCTCGAGGGTTCCTAAGGGACCTAAGGGGTCCTAATAAACCTTGTCATGAATTAGAACCCCTAGGAAGTCCCCATGACCCCTTTCAACACATTGGAACACTGAAGTGTTTCCCAATAGGTTGTAGGACCCCTTGGGACACACTTGAGTGTTCTAATGTGTCCTCGGGGGTCAAAAAGGGACCTAAGGAGTCCTAGTACACCTTCTTACATGTTAGGACCCCTAGGAAAATCCTATGACCCCTTTCGACACATTAGAACACTTACATGTATCCCAAGAGGTCGTAGGACCCCTTGGGACACACTTGAGTGTTCCAATGTGTCATCGGATGTCAAAGAGGGACCTAAGGTCTCCTAGTACACCTTCTCACGTGTTAGGACACCTAAGAAGACCTCATGACCCCTTTCAACACATTTGAACAGTCAAGTGTGTCGCAAGGGTTTGTACGACCCCTTTGGACACACTTAAGTGTTCTAATGTGTCCTCGGGGCTTATAGAGGGACCTAAGGGGTCCTAGTACACCTTCTCATGAATTAGGACCCCTTAGAAGACCCCATAACCCCTTTTGACACATTTGAACACTCAAGTGTATCACAAGTATTCCTACGACCCCTTTATACACACTTCAGTGTTCGAATGTGTCCCTGGGGGTCAAAGAGGGACCTAAAGGGTCATAGTATACCTTCTCAGGTGTTAGGACCACTAGGAAGACCCCATGACCCCTTTCAAAAAATTAGAACACTCAAATCTATTCCAAGAGGTCGTAGGACCCCTTGGGACACACTTGAGTGTTCTAATGTATCCCCGAGGGTCACTGATGCAAGAGAACCTAGGTTAGAAACATTTATAGGTTAGAAAATCATTTTAAGGTTGTAAGGTGTTTTGTTTCACCATTCTTGTCATGACTGAGGTCAATCGGTGAACAAACACCATAGTTTCTTAGTAGTAGTTTTTAGGTTTAGTGTGGGTTGAGGTATCTTATAAACCTTTGAAAATCCAACAAGGATTTAACAACAAAAAATGGTGAAATGACACTAAGTTATACTAGTGCTCGGGCAACTCTATTGCTCAGGAATCTTTCTCGGGATACACTAGCTTGCTCGGGTATGTTGTGTGGAATGATCAGGAACATTGCTTGGTATTGTCTCTTAGGTTACACTTAGTTCTTGGGGATGTTGCTCGGTGATGTTTCTTGAGTTTTCTTGCAGATTTAAGGTTTGTTGACTGACGCTCGGGTATTGAAGGTGAAGTTTGTGTTGATGCTCAGGATTGGTGCTCAGTAATGGCAATCTATTGCTCGGATATGTCGGTGAACGACCTAGAAAGCACATGATATGACATTTGTGACTAGCTAGGTCAACTGCAATGGCTCCCAACATGTCATTTTTGTCTTTGGTGGACATGGACACCTTTTCCTATGATGGGAGGGTCATTTATGGATCGCCCATGCCTTTTGTGCAAGGTGTTTGCAGTTGTTGGAGGACGTGAGATACTTTGAAGGATATGGCTATATAGTTATAAGTTTGTAATTTATAGATTGGAGAGGATGATAGAATGTAGAGTATTGTACATATAATAGATTTTAGATATCAATACAAAGAGTATTTGGGAACTACCTCTTGTTATGTGTTCTTTGTGTAATATGCTCAGTTTGGTTTTTCATGTTGAATCAGTCGGTTTGACTTGGAGAATGAATCTATCCTAATAGGTTTTGTAGCATGAAATAGCATCTTAACGGTGAGAATGAAGATCTAGTTGTTACCAAGAGTTATCCTAACTCTGCTTCAAGGTCTCTTAATGGACCTTATAGGGTATTATCAAACCCTAGCTCGAGGAAGTCATTAATATCTTAACCTGAAGTTCTCTAGACCTAGTTCTCACTATTAAGCTACTATTTCATGCTACAAAACCTATTAGGATAGAAAACAGATGTTCAATTTCAAGTTGGAGATTTGGTCATGGTGCACCTAAACAAAGCAAGGTTGTAGAAAGGAGTTCTGAGTAAACTTCAGATGAGGAAGATAGGACCATGTACAATTCTAGCAAAGTATGGGTCTAATGCTTATAAAGTAGATCTTCCTGCAGACATAGGATTATCTTCAGTTTTCAATGTGGTAGATCTGTTGTCCTATAAAGGACCAACTCTAGAAGGAGGTCATGACCTAGTAGTAGACACTGAAGACCTCAAGGCATTAAAACTTCCAGTTGCACTGAAACAAAAGGTAGAGAAAATTCTGAATTCAAGATTTACCAAGCAGACTAGAAGGTAGACCTACATGGAACATCTAGTAAAATGGCATGGACAAGCTAATTCAGAGGATACATGGGTACAAGAGACAGATTTCAAGAAGTTAGGCATTAGTTCTGACTTACTCAGATCACTTGAAAGTTGATTTATTTTTGTTTGGGGAGTATGGTGCAGGAGCACCTAGGTTAGAAACATTTCTAGGTTAGAAAAACATTTTAAGTTTATAAGGTGTTTTGTTCAAACATTATTGTAATGACCGGGGTCAATGGGTGAAAAAACACCATAGTTGCTTAGTAGTTTTTTTAAGGTTAAGTGTGTATTGAGGTAGCTTATAAACCTCTAAAAATACAACGAGTCTCTAACAATTGAAAATGGTGAAAAGGCACTAAGTTATACTGGTGCTCGAGAAACTCTATTGCTCAGGAATGTTACTCAGAAATCTTGCTTGAGTTACACTAGGTTGGTCGGGTATGTTGTGTGGAACGCTTGGTAATGTCTCTTAGGCTACAATAGGTGTTCTGGGATGTTTCTCGGTGATGTTTCTCAAGGTTGCTTGTAGATTTCGGGTTTGTTGACTGACGCTCGGGTATTGAAGGTGAATTTTGGTTTGATGCTTGGGACTAGTGCTCAGTAATGGTGGTATGTTGCTCAGTTATGTCGGTTAACGACCCAGAGAACATGGGATGTGACATTTGTGACTAGCTGGGTCAACTACAAAGGCTCCCAATGTGTATTTTTTTTCTTTGGTGGATAGGGACACCTGTTCTAGTGATGGGAGGGTCATTTATGGATCGCCCATTCATTTTGTGCAAGGTGGATAAAGTTGTTGGAGGATGCAAGATATTTTGAAGGATATGGCTATATAGTTAGAAGTTTGTAATTGATAGATTGGATAGGATGAAAGAATGTAGATTATTGTACATGTAATAGATTTTAGATAGCAATACAGAGAGTATTTGGGCACTACCTTAAGTTATGTGTTCTTTGTGTAATATGCTCAGTTAGGTTTTTCATGTTGAATCAGTCAGTTTGACTTGGAGAATGAATCTATCCTAATAGCTTGTGTAGCATGAAATACTAGCTTAACGGTGAGAACTAGGTCTAGAGAACTTAAGGTGAAGATCTTAGTGACTTAATCAAGTTAGGGTTTGATAATACCCTATAAGGTCCACTAAGAGACCTTGAAGTAGAGTCAGGCTGACTCTTGGTAACAACTAGATCTTGGTTCTACATCAGTCATAGAGGGACCTAAGGGGTCCTTGTACACCTTTTCATGTGTCATGACCCCTAAGAAGTCCTCATAACCCCTTTAGATACATTGGAACACTCAATTGTGTCCCAAGAGGTTGATGGACCCCTTGGGACACACTTGAGTGTTCTAATGTGTCACCGGGGGTCAAAGAGGGACCTAAGGGATCCTAGTACACCTTATCACATGTTAGGAACCCTAGGAAGACCCCATGACCCATTTCAACACATTGGAACACTCAAGTGTATCCCAAGAGGTTTTCGGACCCCTTGGGACACACTTAAGTGTTCTAATGTGTCCCCAAGGGTCACAAAGGGACCTAAGGTGTCCTAGTACAACTTCTCATGCGTTAGGACACCCCTACCAAGTCCCCAATGACCCCTTTTAGCACATTGGAATACTCAAGTGTTTCCAAAGGGGTCGTAGGACCCCTTGGGACACACTTGAGTTTTTTAATGTGTCCTTGGGGGTCAAAGAGGGACCTAAGGGGTCCTAGTACAACTTCTCATATGTTACAACCCCTAGGAAGACCCCTTGAGGCCTTTCGACACATTTAAACACTCAAGTGTATCCCAAGAGGTTGTAGGAACCCTTAGGACACACTTGAGTGTTCTATTGTGTCCCTGGGGATCACAGAGGGACCTAAGGGGTCCTAGTACACCTTCTCATGTGTTAGGACCCCTAAGAAATCCCCATGACGCCTTTTGACACATTGGAACACTCAAGTGTCTCCCAAGGGGTCGTATGACCTCTTGGGAAACACTTGAATTTTATAATGTTTCCCCAGTGGTCAAAGAGGTACCTAAGGGGTCCTAGTATACCTTCTCACAGTTTAGGACCCCTAGGAAGTCCCTATGATCCCTTTAGACACATTGTAACACTCAAGTGTGTCCCAAGAGGTCGTATGACCCCTTGGGAAACACTTGTGTGTTCCAATGTGTCCCAAGAGGTCAAACAGGGTCCTAAGGGGTCCTAGTACACCTTATCACCTGTTAGGACCCCTAAGAATACCCCATGACCCCTTGGGACAGACGTGAGTGTTCCAATATGTCCCAAAGGGTCAAAGAGGGTCGTAAGGGGTCCTAATACACCTTCTCACATGTTAGGACCCCTAGGAAGACCCCACGACCCCTTTTGAAATATTGGAACACTCAAGTGTGTTCCAAGAGGTTGTAGGACCCCTTGGGACACACTTGAGTGTTTTAATGTGTCCCAAGGGATCAAAGAGGGTCCTAAGGTGTCCTAGTACACCTTTTCATGTGTTAGGACCCCTAAGAAGACCCTGTGACTCCTTTCGACACATTGGAACACTCAATTGTGTCCTAAGGGTACCTACGACCTCTTGGTATACACTTTAGTGTTCCAATGTCTGTAAAGGGGTCATGCGGTCTTTCTAAGAGTTCTAACACATGAGAAGGTGTACTAGGACCCCTTAGGACCCTCTTTGACCCCCTGGGACATATTGGAGCACTCAAATGTATCCCAAGGGGTCCTACGACCACTTGGGATACACTTGAGTGTTCCATTGTGTTGAAAGGGGTCATAGGGACTTCTTAGGGGTCCTACAACCATGATAAGGTGTTCTAGGACCCCTTAGGTTCCTCTTTGACACCCAAGAACACATTGGAACACTCAATTGTATCCCAAGGGGTCCTACAACCTCTTAGGATGCACTTGAGCATTCTAATGTTTAAAAAGGGGACATGGGAGGTCCTTATGACCCCTTTTGACACATTGGAACACTCAAGTGTGTCCCAAGAGGTTGTAGGACCCCTTGGGATGCACTTGAGTGTTCTAATGTGTCACTAGGGGTCAAAGAGGGACATAAGGGGTCCTATTACACCTTATCACACATTAAGACCCCTAGGAAGACCCAATGATCCCTTTCGACACATTGAAAAACTAAAGTGTATCCCAAGATGTTGTAATACCCCTTGGGACACACTTGAGTGTTCTAATGTGTCCATAGGGGTCAAAGAGTGACCAAACATGTCCTAGTACACCTTCTGACATGTTAGGACCCCTAGGAAGACCCCATGACCCTTTTCAACACATTGGAACACTCAAGTGTATCCCAAGAGTTTGTAGGACCTCTTGGGACAGACTTGAGTGTTCCAATGTCTCCCAGCCAGAGCTCAAAAAGGGTCTTAAGGGGTCCTAGTACATGTTCTCACATCTAAGTACCCCTAAGAAGACCCCATGACCCATTTTGCCACATTTGAATAGTAAAGTGTGTCACAAGGGTTTGTACGACCCCTTTAAACACACTTAAGTGTTCTAATGTATCCTCAGGGGTCATAGAGGAACCTAAGGGGTCTTAGTACCCCTTTTGACACATTAGAACACTCAAGTGTGTGCTAAGAGGTCGTAGGATCCCTTAGGACACACTTGAGTCTTCCAATGTGTCCCCAAAGGTCAAAGAGGGTCCTAAGGTGTCCAAGTACACCTTCTCATCTGTTAGGACCCCTAAGAAGACCCCATGACCCCTTTTGACACATTGAAGTGCTCAATTATGTCCCAAGGGGTGCTACGACCTCTTGGGATACACTTGAGTGTTACAATGTGTCGAAAGGGGTCATGGGGTCTTCCTAGGGGTCCTAACGCATGAGAAGATGTACTAGGACACCTTAGGACCCTCTTTGACCCCCGGGGATACATTGGAACACTCAAGTGTGTCTCAAGGGGTCCTATGACCTCTTGGGACACACTTGAGTATTTCAATGTGTTGAAAGGGGTCATGGGGACGTCCTAGCGGTCCTACAACCTTGATAAAGTGTACTAGGATCCCTTAGCTCCCTCTT
>MU213116.1:405825-418876 GCA_018584345.1 Thuja plicata | reverse complement strand
GAGAGGTGCTCGGCCGAGTATAACTCGGCCGAGTATGCCGATAATCTCACCCCCGAAATGTCCCAGGGGGTGACAGATTATTGTGCATTTACCCTATTTATTTGGAAGGATATTAAGGCCAACTTGACAAGGCTTATCATATATATATTAGGTCAAGTTTGGATTGAATAGATGAGAAAGAAAAGAAGATATGTGTTTATGACATGAAGAGTGAAGGAAAAATTAGATGGGATTATGATTAAGGACATAACACAAAGAAATGCAAAAAAATATCCGATCAATGAGGATCAAGTTATTAAATCCAGAATAGAGATCTGAATCAACAAAGACAGTTGCTTATCAAAATAGTTCAATCCATTGTTACTTTCTAAGAATTGTAGCGGTGATAAAAATCTCTAAACAGAGTAGACTTAACAGTCTTTTGTAAATCCTCTCACAAGGTGACATTTCTGCATTGAAGTATTTGAAAGCCTCTAATAAGGCCACTCCTTATAGGGTGATTAAATCCTCTAACAGGGTCACACCTAACAGTGTATTATTGTAACCTTTAACAGGGTTGGCTCCTAACAGGGCTCACTTTAGAAGAGTGAAAATTAGTGACTAGTTGGAATTGGTGGTTTTTCCCATATTGGGTTTCCATGTTAAATCTTAGTTTTATCTATGTACATTTAATTTTCTTTATGGTTTATATTTTTGCAATTAATTACTAAAGGATAATTAGAGTTAATATCTTAAGATTTTCTATGTTAATCGAGTGACAGTAGAATATCTATCTTAACTGAGAAACATTAACAAATTTGTTTAATACATCTAAGGGACTTGGATTTATTTTGTGGTAACTGATTCACCCCTCCCCTCTCAGTTAGTCAACTCATTTCAAACAATTGGTATCAGAGATGCAAGTGCTTATAGTGAAGGTTTCAAGGCCTAATCTAAAGATTAGAGATGTCTTATAGAAGGAAGATCCCTAAGCTTAACAAAGACAATTTTTTCTGCATGGAAAGATTTTATGAGGCTAGATCTATCTACTATTGGAGATACTAGTTTGCAATTGTTGTACCATAGGTATGTGGAACCACCGATACCTTTGACTGTGGATCAAATGATAGACATGAAGCATCGTAAAATAATGACGATTGATATAGCCTCTACACTCAGCTATTCCAAATTTGATGAAGTCAAGGACTACCCTATTGCCTTTTAGATGTGGAACAAACTACATGATATTCATGGAGGAGATGTCAATGTAAAGAGAGCCAAAGAAGAAAATATCTGAGGTCAATTTGATCAGATGAAAATGAAAGGAGAGGACATTACAAAATATAGTGAAAGAATCAAGAAAAGTGTCAGTGCCATTAGAGCTTCCGGTGGAGTGATTGAAGATACAATAGTGGTTAGTAAGGTATTGAGGACTTTACTTCCTATCTATGCAATTAGATTTTCAGCTATTCAAGAGATGAGATGCGGTAATGGTATAACTCTAGATGGATGTGTTGGAAGACTTGTAGCTTTTCCTAATCTTAGCAATGTTGAGTCTGCATTAAAAGGTAAATTAAACCTTGGAAAGATGAAAGGAAAATAGATTGACAGTGACAGTGATGATAAATCTTATGATGAGGATCTGGAAATCATTGAAGCATTACTTGCAAGGAGAGCTGCAAAAGGAAAAGGATAGTACAAAGGAAGAATACCACTGATTTTATTTTCATGTGATGAGGTTGGTCACATTGTTGATAAGTTTCCAAACAAGGTAGACAAAGGTGAGAAAAAGATCAAAAATTACAAAGTCAAGAAAGGTTTCAAAAGCTACAAAAGCTACAAAGGAAAAGGTAATAAATCTTGTTATATTGCTAAATATTATGATAGTGATGAAGATGAAGTTTAACTAGTTTATATTGCTATTAAGGATGAGTCAGATAATGAAAAGACAACACTATATTATCATATTAGAAAGAATGACACTTTAATAATTGATAGTGGTTGTTCTCACCACATTATTGGTTATAAAACCAAATTTGAACATCTTGAGCACTATGATGGTGGGAGTGTGAGTTTTGGGAATGATGAACCCTACTATGTGAAAGGTAAAGGTTGTATTGCTTTAACAGAAGGAATCAAATGTGATAATGCTTATTGGGTTGAAGGACTAAGGCACAATCTACTAAGTGTGGTATAGCTGAATAACATTGGTTTCAAGGTAGAATTCATGAATGGGAAGGCCAAGCTCCTGGATGGTAAGGGAAACCTAGTTGGAACTGGCAGGCAAACAAAAGGTAATCTATTCTATCTTGATCTCACTGAAAGTTCATGTTTTATTGCACAAGTAGAAGAAATCTGGTTATGGCATAAAATGTTATGTCATGTGAACTTTGATAACTGGTTAGCATAAGAAATAAAAAAAGAGTAAGAGGAATTCCTATTTTGAAGAAACCTGAATTAGCAATATGAAAACAATGTCAAATTGGGAAGATGGGAAAAACTAGCTTCAAGAGAAAGAATTACAATATAGAAGAAGGTTTGGAATTGGTACATACTGATTTATGTAGAACAATTGGAACAACAAGTTACATAGGTAAGAAGTATTTCATCTATTTGTTGATGACCATTCCAGAATGATGACTGTTATGTTTCTCAAAGAAAAATTAGAAGCTTTTTAGAATTTCAAGTGGTACCTTGCCAGAGTTGAAAAAGAAACATCAAAGAAACTTAAATGGTTAAGATCTGACAGACGAGGAGAACTCATCTCTAATCAATTCAATGAATTCTACAATGAAAGAGGAATAAAAAGACAAATATCTTCCCCAGGTACTCCGCAGCAGAATAGGATAGAAGAAAGAAGGAATAAATCCATTATGGATTATGAAAGAACCTTTATGATTAAAAAGAATGTTGCTACCAAATATTGGAAGGAATTCATTAGCACTGAAATTCACACCTTTAACCGAGTTCAATTGAAGAAAGGTACTGAGAAGATACCTTTTGAATTATGGTATGGCTATAAACCTAATGTTTGTTATTCCAAAGTATTTGGAAGTAAATGTTACATCTTGAAGGGAGAAAGAAATGGAAAATTTGATGTAAAAGGTGATGAAGGTATATTCCTAGACTACTCCTATAAAATCAAATCATATAAACATTTAAATCTTTCTACTCATAAAGTCATAGAAAGTGTGCATGTAAGGATTGATGAGTTTGCAAAAAGAGGTGAAGAATAGAGAAATAAAGAGCCTCAGGATTATAGAAACTTTATGTATTATGAACCTGATACTATACCTAAGACACAAGAAATGGTGATTGGACAACATCCCTATCAAATAATTGGAGATCAGATAGAAGGTGTAATGATAAGGAAAAAAAATAAAGGTACATGTTTTCTAAGTGAAATTGAACCTAGAACTATTAAAGATGCATTGAATGATGAAAGCTGGATCAAAGCAATGAATGAAGAAATTGAGAAGATAGAAAAGAACAAAATGTGGACTCTTGTACCTAGACCAAAAGATAAGAATGTGATTGGTACTAAGTGGGTTTTTAGAAAAAAGATGAATGAGAAAGGTGAAGTTTCCAGAAGCAAAGCTATATTAGTATGTAAAGGATATGCTCAAGAAGAGGGTATTAATTTTGGAGAAAATTTTGCTCTTATTGCAAGACTTGAAGGAGTGAGGACTCTTCCAGCATATTCTACACACAAAGGATACAAGGTATATAAAATGGATGTAAAATCTGCATTCCTGAATGGAATTCTTGAAGAGGAAGTCTATATTGAGAAACCTAAAGGTTTTATAGATCCTAGCAAAAGGAATATGGTTTTCAAACTGTATAAAGCATTGTATGGACTGAAATAAGCTCTTAGAGATTGGTATGAAAGATTGCATGGTTACTTGATAGTTATTGGATTTCAGAGAACTAATGATAATACTAGCTTGTATATCAAAGAAGGACCTCAGAACAAGATACTATTAGCAACAATATTTTTTGATGATATATTGTTTACTAGATATGATGTTTTATGAAAAGCATTCTTTGAATCTATGAGTAAGGAATTTGAAATGTCTATGTTTGGTGAAATCAAATTCTTTGTTGGATTACAAGTTTATCAGATGAAGGATGGTATCTACATTACTCAGTCTAAATACATCAAAGAGATAGTGAAGAAATTTGGGATGGAAGACTCCAGACTAGTTGTAACACCTATGCCTATTGGACATAAGTTGTCTAAGGATGATGATTCAAAGGAAGTAAACCAGACTACCTATAGATCCATTATTGGTAAAATTTAATATGTTGTTCACACCAGACCTGATATTGCATTAGCAGTTGGAATTTTTGCAAGGTTTTCAGCTAATCCTAGAGAGAATCATTTGATGGCTATCAAAAGGATTCTGAGATATCTTACAGGTACTGAAGATTATGGATTATGGTATAAGAAAGGAGGAAAATTTGATTTGAAGACTTTTACTAATGCTGATTGGACTAGAATTTTTGATGATGGAAAGAGAACAAGTGGTGGAGCATTATTTCTTAGAAAAAAGGTTAGTCTCCTGGAGAAGCAAGAAATAGAACTGAATTTCTTAGTCTACAACAGAAGAAGATTATGTTGTTGCATCTGTATATTGTTCAAATATCATATGGTTCAAAAAACTGTTGTCAAGTACAAAGGTGGAAAACAAAGAACCAATTGTTATCTACTATGACAACACTAGTTCTATTAACATTTCAAAGAACCTTGTGATGGATACTAAGAATAAACATATTGCAATTAAGTATCATTTCTTGAGGGAATTGGTTCAGGACAAGGAAGTAATTGGAATATGTGAATACTAAAGAAAAAATTGCAGACATATTCACAAAACCATTACCTAAGGATTCCATTTTGTATCTTAGAGGAAAGATAGGGTTGATTCCCCTAACTGAGGCTCACTAAAACATAGTTTAGTGATGCATCAACCGAGCTACAAAATAGAATTAACATGTTGATGCAAATATCTAGAGATTATTGCATATGAATAAATACAAACAGGTACATTACAACTTCATTAGATATACATATATCAGTTGATGTCTTTGGAATTGGTTGTCAAAGAGGGAGATATTACTAATGTCATAAAGATTACTGATGGAGAGATTAATGACAGAGTGAGAACTTTATCAAAGAACAAAGATTAATGTGAGAGGGAGAAATCTGTATTTTAGAGATTGACAACAGGGGGAGTTTTTGGATGAGAATCGGAATGAAGCTAAGGACATTAATAAAATTTGATTCTTATGTATGTTTCTCTATAATTATTTTTATTATGACATGTTGTGTTTCCATCAATGCCAAAGAGGGATATTGTTGATGAAAATTATTCAATTGTGTTTTCTCATTGATGTTTACACAAGTATAGTGATGTCTACATAGATGTTTAACCCTATCCAAGCACAGTCACTTCATGCTAAGAATTCTCGGGCATTAAAGAAGACAAAAGTGATTTTCTATTTTAGCCGAGTTCACTCAGGAATTACAGTGTTGGTTGGGCGTTGAAGGATTTCAGTGTTGACTGAGTTAAACAGTTAGTGTCAACCGACTAACTATAGTTTATATTTTATGGATAACTGGTTATATGTAGCTGACAGACATGAGTTTTATTATTTATTTGGAAGGATATTCAGGCCGAATTGACAAGGGTATCATATATATATGAGGTCAAGTTTGGATTGAATAGATGAGAAAGAAAAGAAGATATGTGTTTATGACATGAAGAGTGAAGGCAAAATCAAATGGGATTATGATTAAGGACATAACACATAGAACTGCAACAGAATATCTGATCAGTGAGGATCAAGTAATTAAATCTAGAATAAAGATTTGAATTAGCAAAGATAGTTTCTTATCAAAACAGGTCAATCCATTGTTACTTTCTAACAATTATAGCAGTGAAAAAAATCTCTTAACAGAGTAGACTTAACATTCTTTTGTAAATCCTCTCACAAGGTGACATTTCTACGTTGAAGTGTTTGAAGACCTCTAACAAGGCCACTCCTTATAGGGTGATTAAATCCTCTAACAGGGTCACACCTAACAATGTGTTATTGTAACCTTTAACGGGGTTGGCTCCTAACATGGCTAACTTCAAAAGAGTGAAAAACAGTGACTAGTTGCAATTGGTGGTTTTTCCCATATTGGGTTTCCATGTTAAATATTGGTGTTATCTGTGTACATTTCATTTTTTTTTATGGTTTATGTTTATGTAATTAATTACTAAAGGATAATCACAGTTAATATCTTAAGATTTTCTATGTTAACTGAGTGATAGTAGAATATCTCTCTTAACCAAGAAAAAGTAACAATTTTTTTAAAGATATCTAAGGGGCTTGGATTTGTTTTTGTGGTAACTGATTCATCCCTCCCCTCTCAGTTACTCAACTCATTTCCAATATATAGATACAAAATTGTGAATGAATTTTGTATAGAGATTGCTACCAGTTCAAAAAAAAGGTATTGTATTCCATTTGAATAGTGGTCATAAGACTTGTTTGATTGCACTAATTGTTGAAAGTTGGTTATGGCACAAAATATTATGTCATGTTAATTTTGATGATATTGATACATTAAATTCCAAGAATTCTATTAGAGATTTACCAAAAGTGAAGAAGCCTATCAGCCCTACTTGCAAGGAGTACCAACTCAGTAAGAAAAAAACAACTACCTTTAGATCTAAATTTTAAAATTATAATGGATTTAGTGATCTACGACATACTATTTTGTGTAGACCAACAAAGGTAAGGAGTATGCAAGGTGATAGATATTTTATGCTACCTATTGATGACTACTCTAGAATGGTTTGGGTTACCTCATGAAAGAAAATTTAGAAGCACTTGATAACTTCAAGATCTTTAGGAATCTGGTTGAGACTTAGACATGATTAAAATTGAAGTGTCTGAAATTAGACAGAGGTGGTGAATTCACATCTGGTGATTTCAACTCTTTTTGTGAAAGACATGGAATTAAGAGGCACTTCTCAGCCCTGTGAACACCATAACAAAATTGAGTTGTTCAAAGAAAGAATAGGTAAATTCTTGATATTGCAAGAACCATGATGATGGAAGGTAAAGTTTTGTAGATGTTTTGGAAAGAGGAAGTGAGCACTACAATTTAGACTCTTAATTGAGTACAAATAAAAGGAGACACCGGTAAGACACCCTATGAACTTTGGTGTCGAAATGTTTCTACTGTCAAGTTCTTTAGGATCTTTTGTAGTAAATGTTATATCAAGAGAGATGAGGACATTGGAAATTTTTATGCAAAATGTGATGAAGGCATATTTCTTGGATAATCTACTAAGAGAAAGGCCTATAGATGTTACAACAAAAGGTCAAAAAGGATAGTAGAGAGTGCAAGTGTAAAATTGGATGAAAGCATTGCAAGTTTATCCAAATTAGGTGGATATGATTCAAATCATAATATTTCCAACATGATTCAAAGAGATCAACAAAAGGAATAGAGCCAAGTCCAAGGAGGTATGTTGAATCAAATTGATGAAGCATATACTTGTAAAGAAGGGGTGAACCCACAATAGTGGGTTACACTTTTTTTCCTGAATGGACACTTAACTCTACATTTTCAAAAAAAAACTTTCACATTCAGATGCATATTGCCATTAAATAATTTTAAATCAGAAGATGAAGTAAACTAGAATATTTTAGGATTTTCTTTCTAGATTCTAAATATATTTTTTTCTTTTTCTTTTGAATTTATTTGAATGGTTTATTTTTTCTCCTCGGAAAACTGATATGTTTTTGAAAACGTCATTTTCAAAGAGTTACATTGACTTCATAGAGCATAATTTTTTTTATAAAATAGATATCAATGCACTTCTTTGGAATTTAGTTTTTTAACATCCATACGGAGGGCATGCAATTGGTTTGATGACATTCTCATTATTATTGCATATTTTATGAATGTTTGAAGTTGAGTAAACTGTATTTTTGACATACCTTGACTACATAGCTTATAAATTGTGCATTTATCAAAATTTAATTTTTTTTTATAGAAAGTAGACTCGAAGATAGAGGGCACTATTATTTTTCAAAAAAAAAATTTCTCTTTTCAAATATTTTTCATTGAACGTCAAACTTGGAGGTTTATATTTGATAAAAAAAATCTACATTCGATGCACATCAAAAAACATATGCCTAATTAATTCAAAAATTGTCAAATATATATTCGTTAGAAAGATCATTCAAAGTACTTGTGTGATGCAAAAGGAAATCTCCTTATTATTTCATTTGAGCCTTGTGCTTGAGCCCCGAAACCATGAAAACTGAACAGACTTGTGTCAACCTCTGCAAATGGCTTCGAATCAGAGACTTTCGATAGAAAGTAGTTCTGATCGAAACTAATTAAATTTGATCTAAAGTACTTTATATCAAAAGCATTTGACTAGAATTTCCCTTAATCTAGGACTTTGGATAGAAACTCTATACTTTCTATGCAAATTACTTTCTAAATCGGCCTTCTTTGAAAATTTTAGGAGGAATTTCTTCCTCCTAAAAAGTGTAACCCACAATTGTGGGTTCACCCAAAGATGAAGGACAAAGGGCTGAAGTATGACCAAAAAAACTAAGGTATGTTAGATTAAATTGTTCTATAGAAAAACTCATTGGAGATAGGAATAAAGGTATTCAGACAAGAAGGAGAATTGTTGAAGAATGGGTATGCCTAATTTCACAAGTTGAGCTAAAAGATATCAAGGAAGCTTGTAAGGATTAAAATTGGTCCAAGGAAATGGAAGACGAGTTGACAAAAATCAAGAAAAAAATACCCATATTCTTATTCCCAGACCTATAGAAAAAAATGGTAATGGCACCAAATGGGTATTCATAAATAAGATAAATGAAAATGGAGAGGTGGTGACAAATAAAGAAATATTGGTTTGTAAAGGTTATGAACAAATGGAATATATTGATTATGAAGAAACCGTTTCACTTGTGACAATATTGGAAGTTGTAAGAATATTTCTTGCATATGTTTCTCATAAGAACTTCAAGGTATACCAGATGGATGTCAAATTTGCCTTCTTGAATGGAGAATAGGAAGAAGAGGTATACATTGAACAACCAGATGGATTCCAGCTAATAGATAAACTAGACATGGTATGTTTATTGAAGAAGGCCCTATATGGACTAAGACAAGCTCCTAGAGCTTAGTACTCAAGATTGGATAAGTATCTACTTAAGCTTGATTTCAAAAAATTTAATGCTGATAGTAAATTATATTTCAAGATTGACGATGAGAAAATTGTGATTGTTGAGGTCTTTGTTGATGAAATTATCTTTAGAGGTAATAACAATTTAAGTCAAGAATTTTCCTTAGAGATGAAAAATGAATTTGTGATGTTCATGATAGGAGAAATTAATTTTTTCTTAGGACTACAAATTATTCAATCAAATGAAGGAATATTTGTATCACGGGCCAAGTATATGAATGAGATGTTGAAGAAAATTGGTTTTGAAGGCTCAAAACCAGTGGAAACACCTATGGTAACCCACTAAAAACTCACAAAGGATGATGAGACTCTAAAGGTAAATTAGTCTAGGTACAAGTCATTGGTGGCATGTTATATCTAAATCATACCAGACTAGACATAATGAATGCAGTATGTCTAGTTGCAATATTTCAAGCAAAGATGAAGAGAAGTCATGAGGTTGTAGTAAAGAGGATTTTTAGTTATTGTAAAGGGAAAATTGACTTTGGGATGTGGTATTAAAAAGGTGAAGATTTTACCTTATGTGCATATGTAGATGCATATTACGATGAAGATGTTGATGATAGAAAAAACACAAGTAGTGGAGCATTTTTCTTCGATGGTAGACTGGTCTTTTGGATGAGTAAGAAATAAAATTGTACTTCACAATCTACGGCTGAGATAGAGTATGTATTTGTTGTGATAAATTTCTTAAAGGTAGTATGGATGAAACAAATGTTGTCTGATATTGGAATTTTATTTGATAAACCTATCATTATCTATTGTGATAAATCAAGTGTTATAAACATTTTATTGAGTCTAGTGCAACACTCAAAGACAAAGTATATATTAATGAAGTTCCATTTCTTAAGGGAGAAGGTAAATCAAAAAGAATTAAGTTTGGAATACATACCTACCAAAGAACATATTTATGATATCTTTACCAAACCTTTGCCTAAGGATACATTTGAATATCTCAAAGGAAAGTTAGGGGTCATTGTCCCTCCTCAAAATTATATGATGTTGGAAGATGCATCAATGCAGTGAACTTAAAGTATTATCTTCAAAGTATCGGATGATGTAAGGAGGCTACTACTCAGTGGGAGTATTCATCATGGTAATTTACTAGTTTAATTATGTCTAAAAGAAGGAAAGATGAGCTTGATAAGGTAATAGAAGCAGATAATGAAAAGGAAGGATACATTTCTATGGAAAATAAAGTTGTATAATAGAATATGATATACATTTGTCATTGATGTCAACAAGGGAGACAAGAAGATGTGAAAAACAATTAGGTGTGAAGAGACAACGCAAAAAAATAAGGGAGAATATGTGTGTGTATGTGTGTGTGTGTGTGTGTGTGTGTGTGTGAGAGAGAGAGAGAGAGAGAGAGAGAGAGAGGTACAAGAAGAGATTCAGTTAAGAGGAAGAATTCATATTTAAGGATATGATTGCCGATGGAGAGATGCGTATGTAATAATATTGGAACCAAGGGAAGATTTCTTCCAGGGGGAGAATATTATTAAGGATGATGAGTTAGAGAGACTCTGAAAGATAATTGTGGATATTCCTAGTAGTAATGTTAATTATCTTTCTAGGAGTGAGATTGTTGGTTTCTGATTGCATTACTTATTTTTCACATCATATATTTAAATCAATGAAAAAGGGGGAGATTGTTATTATACTGAAATGTTGTATGTGTTGTCATTGATGTCAACATATCAGAGGAATCTAATGAATTGATTAGAAGATCTATTTATATTTTTCTAACTTAATTGCTTTAGGTTAGCCAGTAAAACAAGATTCTCAGAGGTCCAGTGAGGATAAGATATTAGAGATATTAGGTCATGCAAATGGGAGATTTTTGAATAATTCCAATACTTATTTTAGTCCAAGATTTAGGGGATATCATGAATATCTGGGCATGATTCATGATCACAATTTGTGACTGGCAGACTGACTAACAAACAATTTTGACAAGAAGACAGAAAGAGGTTTGGTGTGCACCATCAAGTTCTAATTTCATGGAGAGAATCTAGGTGTGTTTTTTGGACATACTCAAGTGTCCTCTATTAAGAGGGTTTGTACATCAAAGGTTTGCATAGCATATTTTTATTGTCTCAGAGACTTGTTGATAATGGTCTTCAGGTTTGGTGAAAAGTATTGCCAAATCCAAAGGTTTTGGTTAATTTGTCTGTTTGATTATTTATCATGATGCTATAATATGTTCTTGAAGTATGTTCTTGATGATTTGGTGATACAAATGGATCAAAAGTATCAGATTGGTGGAATTTTTTTCTTAGTTGGCTTACTTGGTAAATCATGTTGCGCAAGTGCTAAATAATAAAATCTGGGAGATATATGATCTTGAGGTAGTTGGAATAGGCCATGGATATGATTTGGAGGTCATAGATTGATTTGAAACATGAAATTTCACACGTTGATCTGAAGAGATGATGAATTAGGTTTTGTTGACCTCAAATTAGGAAAAAATAGTCTGTGCAGAAGTGGAAGATTGGTTGTGAATGTCATAGATTGCTTTAAGAGAAGTGGATGAGATCTTTTGAATACTAAATTCTGATGACATTAGTTTTCCATTAGTACACTTAGTGAAAAACATTGACAGAGATCACTGGCATACTAAATCATTACCGCCAGACTACAAGATTCATTGGCAGATTACAAGCATTATCGGTGAACAAAAAGCATACCCGATAGAATACAAAGGTCACAAGAAAAATGCTAAGTGTGGAATCGACAAGCATCACCGGCAACCATAAGCATCACCGGCGACCACAAGCATCACCAGTGACATAGTTTTTGAGAGCTAACCTGACAGGAATAGAAAAGGAATACCCGATGACAAGTTCAAGAAAGGAACACCGACGACCAAGAACACCGATCGTTAGAACCAATAGTCAGTTAAAGAACCCGAAAATTGTGGATATGATTTTTACACGATGGATAAAGCAATTTAATTGTATTTATTGAGTTTTCATTTGTTTTAAATCATAACTTGAGGGTCAATCAAGCTTTATGTAAATGTTGTAATACATCCTAATGGATCTAAAACATATCTAACTAATTTAGATCAAGGTCAAGTTGTAAACCTTGGATCTAGAGTTAACTTACGATGCATGATTCAAGAATTGAGCTTAATTTAGTATAAATAGATGTTCAAACTCAATTTTGAATGAATGAATTCATTGTTGTTGATAGCCACCAAGAGCATCTAAGGAGAAGAAGGCAGAATTCATGCAAAGGTCAGAAACATAATACATCAGTTATCAAGAACACAAGAGGCTACCGATAAGTAGATAAAGGTATTATTCAATCATGGAAGGATGATTACTAATATGTATGAAGCTTTATAGCATCTATTATCATAAATTAAAGATTGCATTTATCATCAGATCAGAGAATTATGTAGTTGCATTCTAACAAGTGCATCACATCTAAAATCCTTTTGTAGAAGGTGAACTTAACCGTTCTTTCCAAATCTCTTAACAAAGTGCACACTTAATAGTGTTGCTAAAGATTCAAATGAAGTAGATCTTAATAGGTCTCCACTATAATACTCCTAACAGGGTATGTCATCAGAAGTGAGCAATTGTAAGCCTTAACCGGCCCCTTCTTATCTGCAGATAGTGAAATCTTGTGGGTAACAATCCCCAATGTAGTTTTTACTTCCTAACAAGAGTTTTCTGCGATATCATATCTTGTGTTATGTGTTATCTATTTTCATGAATGTTTCTGTTATGGTTACATACTAAAGAATTTATGATATGATTACATATGCATAAAGAAAGATGAACAGTTAGATA
>MU213116.1:379274-399211 GCA_018584345.1 Thuja plicata | reverse complement strand
ATCTAAAACATATCTAACTAAAGATCAAGGTCAAGTTGTAAACCTTGGATCTAGAGTTAACTTGTGATGCATGATTCAAGAATTGAGCCTGATTTAGTATAAATAGATGTTCAAACTCAATTGTGAACAAATGAATTCAATGTTGTTGATAGCTACCAAGAGCATCTAAGGAACAGAAGGCAGAATTGATGCAAAGGTTAGAAACAAAATACATCAGTTATCAAGAACACATAGAGGCTACTGATAAGTAGATAAAGGTATTATTCAATCATGGAAGGATGATTACTAATATGTATGAAGCTTTATAGGATCTGTTATCAGAAATTAAAGATTTCATTTATCATCAGGTCAAAGACTTATATAGTTGCATACCAACAAGTGCATCACATCTAAAATCCTTTTGTTGAAGGTGAACTTAATCATTCTTTCCAAATCTCTTAACAGAGTGCACACTGAACAGTGTTGCTAAAGCTTCAAACGAAGTAGATCTTAACAGGTCTCCACTATAATACTCCTAATAGGGTAGGTCATCAGAAGTGACCAATTGTAAGCCTTAACTGGCCCCTTCTTATCTGCAGATAGTGAAGTCTTGTGGGTAACAATCCCCACCACAATTTTTACTTCCTAAGAGGAGTTTTCTATGATATCATATCTTGTGTTATGTGTTATCTATTTTCATGAATGTTTTTGTTATGGTTACATACTAAAGAATTTATGATATGATTACATATGCATAAAGAAATATGAACAATTAGATAATATAATTTACAAAATGATGATTAAGGGTTAATGGGCTAACCAAGGAAAATTTTTAGAGGTACTGATTCACCCCTCCCCTCTCAGTACATCATCTCAATATAATTCCAACAAATTCATCATCTTTAATGAGTTAGAGAGAGTTTGAGTAGAGGTCATTATTGTACTTTAATGGAACTGACTTTTGCATAAGGTATATTGACCTATCCAATTCAAAAAAACTCTAAATCATTGTAGTGATCAAATTGTAAGGAAGAGATCCTTCCTTAGGTTTGTAGCATGAGGATTTTTCATTTGAGAAGTGAGCCTGAATGCATGTGCATTCTCCATATATTGTAATAGGTTTATACTTCTAACAAAGTATTTAATTATTGTTTGTAATCATCCCCGCTGTGGTTTTCCCCTAATAGGGTTTCCATAATAAAAATATTGTGTCAAATTGTGTGGATGTGATTTTGATTTGTGGATGCATGCATATTTATTTTTAAGTAATCAGATGAAAATTTAGGGTATTTAAGTTTAAGGGTTTTAAGGAATAAGGACTTGAAGTTTGAAGTTTTGGGAGCAACTAATTCACCCTCTCCCTCTTAGTTGTTCACTTCCATGTTATCAACAATCCCTAATGATCTATTTTGAATATAAGAAAATTTTTCCTTTGGAAAAAGTAATAGTGTAAGAGAGTGTGTGTGGTGATTGAGCATGTGAAGATCTAAAAGTAGAGTTTTAAAATAGCATAAGTAAGTTTACATAATATAGGGAGAAAAGGTAGAGATAATGTGACAGAGTTGTGTAGATCAATTTGTTTATAAGGAGAATTCCTATTTATCTATTGTAAAGAGTTGTATGTACCTTTTCCCTAGGATAGTCAGTCTTGGGAGCATAATATCTTTGTAGTATCTTGCTTCTTTTGCAGTGAGCCTCTATTTTCAAGTCTAGAGTTATGAGCTCCTATATGTATTTATTATTGTATTGGCAGTGAGCCTCTAGTTGCAGGTCCAAAGTAGTGGGATCCTTCTATATTTGTAATCAAACTATACACAAAGTGAATTATCATTGTGGGAAAGTTCTCATCATGGTTTTTCCAAATTTGGGTTTTCCACGTATAAAAAACTTGGTGTTCATGTGTTTTTGTTTCAATTATATAGTTTCTTAATGTTTCATATGGTTAGAATTGAAGTTAGTTGATTACTCAAGTGAGATTTCAATTTATGTTGATTCACCCACGTCTCACCATTTATAGTGTGTTAAACAATTGGTACCAAAATGTAATTCTTCTTGAATAAGCTTAATTTCCTGAGGCTGATCAAGAATGGCATAAAAATTACACTTTTAGACTCTAATAATTTTCCTTATTGGAAGTACAAGGAGGAAGTGTATCTAGAAACATTGAAGAATGACATTTCGGAGGTTATCTAAAATATTTTGTGTCCTCCATTTCAAATACCTTTGCCTACTAATGAAGAAAGACAAAAGGAAGCTAATGTGAAACCTAGAGAAATTATTTTTAGTAGTGATGTAGGAGCATATTAGGTTCTTTGGAAATCTTTCATCAACCAAATTTTTTTTTTTTTTTCAGTTGTTTTTGTTTTCCAGTCTCTAATTTTTCAATGGCATTCCTTTGATTTGGTTTATCTTTAGTTGTGTATTTCATGGAATTCTCTTCACATTGTGTTTGATCATTGTCTGGGTTCACACCTTGTTCTATTTCTTCTAGATGAATATTACTTGGATTTTGTTCCAGACCTATTTTTTCTTCACATTTCACAACTTGATGGAGTTTTATGATCTCGTGAACCTTTTCCTTGGATTGCGTACATTATTGGCATATGATTCAATGTTCATGGGATTATCGTTGACCTCCCTTTGAGTTGCACTTAACTTTGTGCCTTTCTGGGGGAGTTCTTAGGAATTTGGGTTCTAGCCTATATTTGGTATTACATTTTCCTACCTTGGAGAATGTGATTGAGCTTGCCTGACTTGTTCCTATTGTGAACTTATATTTATTGATGTATTGGATCTCTAGTTGAGTAGTTCTTAGATAGGTAACCTCTTGAAGGTTAGCATTGAAGATATTTTTTAAATTCAATCTGTAATTAGGCTTGTATGCCCAAAATGTAAGACTCAATGGTGTAGATCCATTGTAATTGATTTTAAGAAAATTCAAAGGTTGATCTTGCATATCTCTCAGTTGTTCCTTTATTTTTTCATTGTGCGACTCTTGTTGCAAGGATTGGATAGAACTGTTTGAGTTCCCTCCATCTATGATTGCATCAAGTTGTATCAGAGAAATTTTTTGATTTTGTTTAGGCAGATCATGAATCCTGGGCTTGTGAAGTCTTTAATTGATTTGTGTGGGGTGGAAGAGAGAGGACTCGTGCCACAATTACAAAGGATTCACATGGGATGGCTCTAAGAGAAAATTCTAGAGGTGGAAGGAGATATGAAGATCTAGTTGTGATGGATGTGTTGCGAAAAATTGGAGCTAGGTTAATAGCTATGGAAACAACCCAGAGATTAATTCAACATATAGGAGATGTATGTGATGAAGAGGAAGTAACAAATGAAGAAATAGATAAAGGAGACGAAGCGCAACCTAAACCTAAACTTGAACAGGGAGATGATAGGTTTATAAAATCCCTAACTAGATTTAATGCAAGACCATATTTCAATCCACCTGATTATAATGGCATGCTGGATTCAGATGAAATTCTTGATTAGATCACAAAGGTGGAGAAATACTTTGATTATGAGAGTATTGATAAAGATAAAAAGGTTAAATATGCTTGCACAAAGTTGAGAGGACATGCATCTTTATGGTGGGAACATTTGCAAACTGATAGATAGAGAAGAGGCAAGGAAAATGTTAAATCATGGGATAAGATGGTGAACAAATTGAAGAATAATTTATAACATGTTGATTACCAAGTAAGTTTTTTTAGGAAATTAAAAAACCTAAAGAAACAATATATTAGTGTGAAGGAGTATACTGAATAATTTTATAGGTTGGACATCAAATCTTGTCATATAGATGATGATGTCGAGAGGGTTGCAAGGCATCTTAATCATTTGAGGAGATCGTTTCAAGATTAGATCAGTTTGTTTAAATTACAAAGTGTGGAGGAAGCTTATCAATATGCCTTAAAAGATAAGGATAAATTGAACAAAAGACATGAATATAGACAAAGAGGAAGAGGTGGAAGATTTTAGAGAGGAAGAACATGTTATAGAGTTGGAATACCTTATTTAGATCAGAACAAAGGAAAGACAAAGTTCAAGGAAGAGAGTTCATACTGAAGGGATAAAAAAAAATTCCATAGAGCTAGTGGATCGAGTAGTTACATTTGAAATGAAAAATGAGGGCTTAGAGGAACTTATTTCAAATGTAGTGGTGAAGGACACCGAGTCTTTAAATGTACTCATGGAAATTCATACAAGAAGACTGAGAATATTGGCTAAAATTATTTTGTTGAAGAGAAACCTAGTGGACCATTGAATGAACCTAAAGATCGAGAAGCCCTACTGGTGAGGAAAACCCTATATCATGAAGATACTGATCAAGACCTATTGCTAAGGAAGATTATTTTCAAGACAAGATGAAAATTCGAAGGAAAATGTTGTCAAGTAATAATTGGCAATGGTAGTTCAGATAATGTATATTTTGAAGAGTTAGTGAACAAGTTGAAGTTGCAAAGGTTGAAACATTTGAAGCCCTATTAGATTGCATCGATAAAGGATGATCATAAGGTACTAGTAGGTCAAAAATGCCTAGTAAAATTAAAGATATGATCTTATCATGATGAATTTATTTGTGATATTATTCATATGTATGTGTGTAATATCTTGTTGTGTATACCATGATAGTATGATAGAAAAGCATTACATCATGGTAGAAAGAATAAGTATACTATTGTTGCAAATGAGATGAAACAAATGTTTTTGTCTTTGATAGAGAATCCTAGGGGTGCAATTTGTACCAGTGTTAGAGATTTTTTGGTTGAAGGATGGAAATTATTGGATGGTTTGAAAAGTGTAGTATGTGTTATGCCTTGATTCCTAAGAAGTCTGATTTCGAATCCAAAGAAGAAAAACCTAAGGAAGTAAGAGAATTGTTGACAAATTATAAATATATAATATCAAATAATGTACCTAATGGATTACCACCTATGAGGATTATCAGTCATTGTATGGATCTAATCCCTTGAGCTAGTTTTCCAAACTAAGCTACACACCAAATGACACCTATGAAGAATGAAGAACTGAATAGACAAGTACAAGAATTATTGAAGAAAGTTTTGATCATATAGAGAGTGATTCCTTGTGCAATTCTTGTAGTATTAGAACCTAATAAAAATATGGAATGGATAATGTGCACTGATTCTAGATCCATTAATAGGATCAGAGTGAAGTATAGATTTTCTTTTCCTAGGATGGATGATACAATGGATTGTTTGAGTGGAGAATAGTATTTTACAAAGATAGATTTGAAGAGTGGGTATCATCATATCAGAATCAGACAAGGGGATGAGTGGAATATTTCATTCAAGATAAATGAATGATTGTATGAATGGTTGGTTATGCCTTTTGGATTGACTATTGCACTGAGTACTTTCATGAGATTGATGAATGAGGTATTGAAGAGATTCTTGGGTAATTTTTTTATTGTTTATCTAAATGAAATTTTGATTTTCAGTAAGAATAAGGAGGACTATTTTTTTCATCTGAGATGAGTGTTGCAGAGGTAAAGAGAGGAGAAGTTGTTGATAAATATCAAGAAATGTACTTTCATGAAGGAAACAATTATGTACCTAGGTTTTGTGATAGCTTTAGATGGTTTTAAGATGGATTATGAGAAGGTTAAAGCAATTATTGAATGACCTAACATGAAAGTATTTGAGGGGTAAGATCATTTCTTGGATTGGAGAGTTTCTATCGAAACTTAGGAATTTTAGTTGAGTTTGTAGTCTGATGACTGAGACAACGAGAGGGGACAAACTAGAATTCAAGTGGACACATGGAGAACAAAAAAATTTTAATTGTTGAAACAAAAGGTGACTGAACAACCTATGTTAGCTTTACCTAATTTTAATAAAGTATTTCAAGAGGAATGTGATTCAAGTGGACATGCAATAAGAGAAGTGGTAACTCAAGAAGGTAGACCTATTTCTTATTTTATGATCTATAATTGTATGCCATAATACAAGATTTGAACAAGTGGAGACATTATCCATTACAGAAGGAGTTTGTGTTGTCTACTGATCATCAAGCATTGAAATATTTGAACAATCAACATAAGTTGAATCAGATACATATGAGATGGGTTGAATTCCTACAGAGTTATACTTGTGTGTTGAAGTTGTTGGTTCCTAGATCAATGGATTGCAAATCACTAAAAGGATACCAGGCTTTATCTTTGAACTCTCAAATTGACATGGAAAACTAACAGAATTAAACCAAGATGTAGTTGCAATCCTCTTCTCTTTAGGCTCTATAGAACCTAGGTGGGTAAACCCCTTCTCTAATTTCTTCCTAAACTAGAGTTTTTTTTATAGCAGTTTTCAATTCAAAGTCCTTTGAGAATCTCTAATTCCAAAGTGGAACTACTTAAAATATGAAAGAAATAAATCCTTACTATGTATTGAAGTAATCTTATTTGGTTGTTCTTCCAATTAAATCCTACGAAACAAAAATAAATAAAAAAGACTTATCAGTTTTGGATATTATTTACTCCTTTCAATAGGCACAGACCAGTGCCTTATCCAATTAGGGCACATAGTCTATATTGTTGAACCCCTCACATACATCTTCGATAGAAAACACCCCAAAGGATAGGTAGCATCATCAATCACCGAATCTTATTATTGCGAATTAATTAAAATCATGATATTAATAAATCAAATTGAATTTAATCATCTCAAGGAAGCAACTAGAGTTGCAATCCAATCCCACAAGTTTTAAAGGCAAAAATCAATCTTGGAATTGATTATAATAGAGAGACTGAATAAAGAAAACATATAGCATTCTTTTTGGACAAGAAAATAGGGTATATTTTATTGATATGAAAAAAGTAAGTTTAATCAAGAGAAGTTTTCTTTCAGTGAAAAACTAAATTTATAGCCTAGACGATTGTGGTTTCCCCTCAAAAATTAGTGAAAGTGGGAAGCTTCAAACTATTTACATTTTGTGACTATTCAATCAGCAAGAAACCTAATCATCTAAAAACAAATAAACACAAAAAACACAAAAAAAAAAATACAAACAAAAGATAAAAAGAAGGTTTCACATAGTTCATATCCTATACATATGTTTTCCCTTCTGAGGACTTCATTGTAGAGGCCAAATATTCTTTAACCCATTCTGAAATCTAGACTAGTTAAGGCCATTGAAAGTGTTGGATGTCTTGAAAGATGAGGAAATGATTGATTCATATTTTCCTAGAAATAGCTTGAGCCTCATTAATGAACTTTGAAAACCTATCATCAAGGATGACAAATCTCTCAAGGAAAATATTTAATTTGTCTATAGATATGTTTTTATCTACATTCAATTGTTCAATGATCTTGGGAACCATGTTTTGATATTCGATCTTCCATTCCACTAAACTTTTGGCATGTCCCTCCTTATTAACAAACTTAGGAATTATCCAATGCCTGATAGTGTTGAAAGACAACAAATTTTCCTTGATCCTACCTTCCTCATTTGTAATGTAATCTATATCCTTTAACATAGAATCCATTATTTCTGTAGTTTCCTTGATGCTAGAAGGAGCATCAGGATCTTAATGTATCACTTCACAAATGTTTTATTTTTTATAAAACTATCAGACATGTCATTTCATTGAGAAATAACCTTCTTAAACATCATAACACTTTCCAATAACAAGCTTCACCCAAAAAGAAAGAATTTTTTCCAGTGTAGAAAATAGGTGCATCAATATCTCGTGCTTAACTCTACTAGATATTATCTCATCCATGTTCCCCTGGGACTTAGCCTATTGGTCATAAAATAGTATAATTGAGGCACCACCATGAACTAAATGAGCCTGGGACCGTTTAGCATCTTTTAACTTTTGAATTTTTCCCTCTTTTTCTTCTACTTTGAGGTAAAACTCATTTGTTACCTTATTCAATTTTACCTGCCTACCCACGGATTTTTTTAATTCATTCTGCATATTTTTAATTTGGTTCTTATTAAATATTTATTTGTCTACTAGCTCACTTGTAGAGATAAGAAGATTTGTGCTAGCCACATTTTGTACAATAGAAGACCCATCAGTACCTTTAGAAAAATCAATCAATTTAGACTTATAAGCTCCTTTAAAGCTCACCCACGTAGCCAGTGTTTCCGTTTTAGGGTTATACCCTAATCCAATGATTTTATCATCAGTGTCAAACTCCATCAAAAACTTTGGATCATCCTTCCTTTTAACTTGATCCAACTGAAAAAGTTCCTTTAGAGTGATGCTAGAAACTAACAACATGTCACTCTTCTTCATAATTTCTCTAGCCTCTTCCACCATGCAATCCACATTGTCCAAGTTTAAATCTCTCAGCAATTGACTCACCACTTACTCCTGCTTATATTCTTCTATCCCCATCAATTGAGTTTTCTTCTCCTCCTCAAATTCTTTCATATTCTTTTGAATCAGGAATATTTAAACTCTTGGGAGCTGATGAAGTTATCCTTTTCAATAAGCCTAGAAAAATTAGCTTCTTGTTCATCTCCAAAATTTGAAGGGCTCTCATATCCATGCAACTGTGCCTTATAGCCATGCAATTCCTCCTAGAATACTAAAGGTGGAGAAGATGGACCTACCTCTTTAGCCTACTTCATGTCCCTCAAGGTATCATCGATCTCATTAGTATCACCCCTTCCTTCTGATAAATCCCAAAAATCTAGAGAGGGTACCTTGTCAACTTTGGAATTCTTTGGTAGACACAAATCAAATTGTGTATCTTCAATGATCGGATTTCTAGACCTTTTGGGAGGAGGTTTAACCTTTATATATGATGTATCATGATTCTTTCCCTGTAGTTTGTCAAAATTTGGGATACATAACTCCATTCTAAAAACCTCATTACCTTCTCTACTGTGGAACTAAGGTAATCCATTCAGAGCCTTGTCCTTCTCCAATTCCACTAATATCTTCACCTTATCCCATCTTTGTTGAACCTCAGACAAATCTTGATAATTCCTTGCAATATCCTCCAGCAAATTAAGAGCATTCCTGTCATCCTTTATTATAGACCTGATGTGGTTTTTAGGATCATAGTCCCTTGATTTTACACTGTCCATACGATAGGATTGCAAAAGTTCTTACAACTGCTCCATAGTCCCAAAACCTATGGAGAACCATACAAAACTTGTCACATTGGGCAAGAAAGTTCTATTTTTCCTAGGGGCATTAACTTCCTTTTCAAACCATAGAAGATTCCACATAAATTCCATGAAATCAAACCTTTCTGACACAAAAAGTAAAATCTTGTGAGGAGCTTTTCCACACCCATACACTCTAAAAATAGTATAACTAGTTGTGCACATCCAATCTCAAAAATTATGCATGAAACCTTCCTCCGGTGTAGTATCTTTGGGTCCTAAAATCTCCCCGATCTTTGGAGGAATTCTCAGTATACTTCCTCCTACCGCTCTGATAACCTAGACCACAAAATTTTCATGGAAACTCTTATAATTAGCATCCTTACTATGTTTTTTATAAACTCTACACCACCACTCGACTAGTAATCTAGTCCCTTGACTGTCCACAGTAGTTAGGATCAGCAAATGAATGAAAATGATCATGTTCTAAAACAAGAGGAGATGGAAGAGTAAAGAATGATGCTTGCATTTCTTGGTCATCTTCCACTCAACTAGCTCCTTATGAAGAAACATTTCTAGCTATGTAGGTAGTAGTGGCTACTACCACCGACAACCTTTGCTGGACCAAGAGTGGTGGTTTTACTCGCCCCCCCGCTCAACTTTAAATTTCTTTAATTTATTTATTTTATTTATTTTTTAATAGTTATTATTTATTTTTAACTTTTCTAGAATAAAAAACATATTTTTTTTACCGTCTTTCTTTTTAATACTATATTTTTTAATGAGAACAACAATCATACATTTTTTTAACAAAAAAAAATAAAAAAGATCTCCATAACCAATATTTTTTTTTTTTACAAACCAATTTTCTAATTGGGACAATCTTTTTGCAAACAAAGGATCATAAGGTTTTTGAATATAAAATTTTAAATACAATTGAATCTATAAAAAATTAGAATACTAAATTCTATCAAATAAATAATAGATCTGAACTCGGTTTTCTATAGTTGATATTCACAATTATTTTAAATGAAAACCTTATTTGTCAAATTTTCTAACTGATCTGGGTTTTCACAAAAATAATTTTCAATTAAAAATTCCCAGTTATAATTTTCTAAAATAGTGTAAAACCCTGAATTAATAGAATCAAAACTTAAAACAATCTGGAAATCACGATGAATGTGCAATCTTTTCAACCAAATTTCAATAAGAATTCCATATTCCTACCTCGATCGATCTAATGAGAAAACCACAGTGCTTAGCTTTTAAAAATTTCAAAGATCCAAACTTTAAAATAATCTTTCACCAAAAATCTAGACACATAAATGCAATCCTCCAAACCTATGTAACTAATAATGAAGAGAAATTTTCTAATAAAGAGAAAATTACTTTCCCTAACTCATCAAATCCCATAAATAGGAACTCAACTCTAATTAGTTTAACTCAACTTCTAATTTTGAGATAAATTAATAATTAAATAAAATAAATACCTTTTTGTTGTGCAACTCACAATTATCAATTAAAACAACTTGCATATGAATTTTTAATTTAATTTAATAAAATCCATTGTGAAAGTAAATGCATACATATTATTATAGACAAAATATATATTTAAAGCACAATATTAATCATGCAACTAAATATTTAAATATAAAATAAATCAAAAAGGATTTTTAATTCACAATTTGGATTAATTTTTTATTAAATCAAAATATTTTATAATTAAGTCTCTTTTATTAAACATAGGTCCTTAATTAATTTTTATTAATTAAGTCTAATATATTTATTGTTTATTTAAACCAATCATAAATACATCCATAATTATTTACTAACAATATTTATCCTTAATAATATTTAATTCACATAAAGAAATGAAGTACATCAACCAATAATAACACACAAAAAGATGTCAACCAAGTCAAAATACAATCAAACTCAACATGAAAGGATCCATGAATTCACGTCACTTGGATGACTTCGGGTAGGGAAGTCAAACTTATTCTTGTCCAATAATAGGACAAAATAGGCTTAGGATTAGGTTTTGGACCTTACTGTTAACTCCTCTCTTTTACCATTTGAGATATATGTATGGGCACGTTCACTCATGTTGATCGTGTGGATCTCATGATGCAAGTAACTATGTCTCCGTCCTCTATCACATCAAACACACCAACATGAATTTAAAACATATATGCTAACCATACACATGTAAGTATGGGGTAAGTAACATAACAAATCTAATTAACATCAATATATTAGAAATAACATCATGAAAATCAACATCATCTACTAACACATGATATCTGACACATGAAATAACTAATGATAATGAAAGTGTCAGAAATCCAAACATCACCAGCCATCTAAAATAATAAATGAACACATGAAATATGGCCTAATATAATTTGGCATAAACATTTGAAAATAATTTAGTATGGGGTGGGTATTACATCATATTTAGTTTGGATGAAGCAGAGAGTTTTGTGTTATAATTGCTTTGGATGATTGTGCAACAATGATAACTATAGTTATAGATTTGAAGTTTATTCTACCCCGCACTGTCAAGTTAAAGACAAAGGCATGCAATTAAAGAATGAATATTGGTCTAGATGTGTATTGTCATGCCTAAATATGCATGTAAAACACAACAACTCTTTTTTAAGAATTAGGTCATTCATATAAGTATAACTAATAAATCACAAAAATCCTTTGAATAACTTATCTAACATACAAAATTAACCATTATAGATCATTTGCAGATTTCAAATCTGTAATCCGCATTTATATGCCACATGATCAAATTGAAAATTCAAAAGCATAAAATGGAAACCTGTCACAACATGTCATCAAGATCTAAGAATCATAAGCATATAAAAATAAGTCCAACATCATCAAAATAGAGTCATCACATGATATCTATGCTATGAAATCTCTATCAAATACAAAAATGTATCAAAATAATGTATCATCCTGATAAACATAGAATCAAAGTATCAGCTCTGAAAGGACGGTCTGGGTAGGACCGCACATGTATCTAGTAATAATGATTCTTGTGGATAAAAAAATGAATTCCTTTTGTTCCACACTATAAAGATTCCTAGTTATCCATTCTCTCAATTTATTTATGGGATCGAGTTGTTGGCCTTGATAATTGCGTTCATTTTATTTCTAGCCAATCTTGGTTTCTATTTTTTCTCGAGTGATTGTGGTGTGTGATCTTGAGACTGACCATTGGAAGGAAATATATTGAAAAACCTCTTCTTGGAAAAAGTGTTTCGAGGCACACTTGCTGAATATTGGAAGGAAATGTATTGACCAACTCTTCTCTTGGAAAAAAGTGTTTTAGGCTGAATTGGTGTACGTACCAATGACATTTGTGTGTGTGTGTATGTGAAAATATCCAAAAAGTCTGAGTGACTGTGTGAGAAATTAAAATAGAAGAAATAAGAGCAGGAAGTTTTGGTATGTGATGGTTTGTATAGGTAGGTTGTAAGAAAGTTACAGATTTTCTGAATCAGATCTACTACAAAAAATTCATGTAGCAATCTGAGCCTAAAAGGAACTATATTCATGCATATGTAGATGCAACCTTCTTAGCTCATTTATTTTTACTTGGCAGTGATCCATCATGATTTAAAGAATTTGTTGTGTATGAAAGTGGCTCATTCAGGAGTGTTCAGGAACACATTAGGTTTTTCATTTATGGCAATGCACCAGTTATGAATAATTGCTTGGAGTGGAACATAGTTTTGGAGTTAAGGCTTGCAAAATGACAAAGTCCAGAAAGTAGTTTATAGGGTACAAGAATACAAATTTTGGGTACAAAACATTGTATATATTGAATCAAGAGATGTGAGCTTAGAGGAATTTATTTTAGGATATGATAGACCTTCAGTTAAGTTCACTTGAATTTTGGAGTTCAATGAGGAAAGATATAGATGTTTGAAGACATGTGAAGACAATGATACCTTGAGACAGAGCAGTTGAATAGTTGCGATGATTGACGGAGTGTGACGTGGAATCCAAACATGGTATGTTGGATTTGGATTGTGTATTACCTATATTTTGGTAGTGTATGATCCCCAAATTTGTATTTACTTTTTGTATAAGTGTTGGTTCCATTTTGTGATGTATTTGGGAGCTGACTGGGTATGCAATAATGTATATATATGAAGAGATTTTGAGAAGAAAATTATGGTATGTATGCGAATGGATGAATCGATGTAATGTGATGTTAGAATCAAATCAATTGTGATAGGAGATACAAGTGGCACTACCTAAGCATATCTGATGCTTGTTTATGTTCATTTTGATAAACATTGTAACATAGACATATTTGTGATTGTATGAGCATTGAGCTCAGCACATACCTTTAACAAGGAAATGTACTAATGTAATATTTAGCTCCTAATAGGGTTAAGTCTCCTAATACAGACATAATAATTTTAGTGCATATTTGTGGATACCATCTCCACAGGGGTTTTCCCTTGGATAGGGTTTCCTCGAGAAAACATTCATGGTGTTATGAGTTGTGTGTTTTGTATTTATGTTCTTTTCATTTTAGCAATTATCTGGTTAAGTTCAAATTTGATAAGTTTAAGTTAAAGTGTTGTAGCAATGATTCACCCCCCCTCTCAGTATTAATTAATCCTAACAATTTGTATTAGATCTATTGGCCCTTGGAGAGAAAGTCTAACAACTTAAGAGAGATCAAGATGGATTCTAAAAGTTCGGAAGAAAACTTTGAAATATCACTTGAATACCTTGATAAGGCTAAAGAAGAAAATAGTGACTTGAAATTTAAATTGCGAAGAGAAGAGGGTTTCATCAAGAAACTGAAGGAACAAATTGAACTATCCAAGAGTCATCTTGAAAAGATCTTATGGATAAGATAAAAGAGGATTTAGACAGTGATACTTTAGATCAGATAAAACAACTTCAACAAGAGAAAGATAATTTGAATGTTGATTATGAAACTACTTATTTTCAAATGTCTAAAGAGATTCAATACGTAAAGAATGATAGAAACAAAACTGAATAAAAATTAAAAGGTGATAATATTTAGATGGGACAAATGCAAATTGAACTAGATGACTATAAGAACAAATATATATAATTAGAGAAATATAATAAGATCATAAAGCGAGAAATTGTTGAGGTTAAGAAACATATTGAAAAAATTTATATGATAATTGATAAGATTGATGAGAAGAGAGATGGATAGAAACCTAAAGGAGACATGAATCAAGCTGGCTTCAATGAAGATGAATTTTCAAAGACTTAGAAAGAAAAATATGAAGTGAAGACAGATGAAGAAATACCTACTCTTGAAGAACCTAAAAAAAATATTAGACCTTTCAGAGGTAGATGTTTTGGAGGCAACAAGAATGGACACATGAAGAGAGATTGTAGAGGTAAAATTCTTTAAAATCCTTTTCTGGCTATTGTTTCAATTTTCATGCATATGGACACAAGAAGGAAAAATGTATGAAGCCTGATCAATCAAGACCAAAGAAAGATTACTCTAGATAAGGAACAAAAACTAAGATCACATGTTATAAATGCAATAACTTTGGGCACATCATAAAGTATTGTAAGATGCAAATTAATTAGAATAGACCACTGATGGAAGTGTTCCAAGATTGGCTTGCACCACTCAACTAAGGTCTTAACTTGCCTTAGTCTACCTAGGATCCTAATTCTCTTCTAGAATCCAACAAATTCTTGATTCTTCATACCCTAAGACTATTCTAACTCCACACTAAGAGTTAGTTTCTCTATGCTTAATCTTGAAATATTTCCACCATTGAAAGTACTCCTTGTCTCTATGCTTCCTTGGATGACTCCAAGCTCAAATCTTCCCAAAAATATTCACAAGTTCTACAAAGGACATGTTTACCTTAAATACATCCATATGAAAACTTTTGAATCCCATTTTAATGGGTCTTCTATCCCAAAGTGATCGATTTCCACCTTCACAATGCTTTTGACCCTATTAGGCCTAGTAGCCCTATTAGCCCTATCCAGAGGGTTTTTATAGATTCTTGTCAAAAACACCCACACAACCCTAAAAAAAACCTAGGAATTAGATACCCTTTTCCAAGACCTTAACTATTTTTAAGGTTTTAGTCCCTCAAACCATCCGTACACTAATGTCCTGAAATGTAGGTCTTCTAGGCCTATTTTCAAGCATTTACAGTGACACACTGATTTCTTGCTAGAAATGTGTCAAGATGGATTGGATAGGATCTAAACTCATAGGAAGGGATAAATTAGACCCTAAGTCTTGTGGAACCACACTTTTTTTATTTATCTCACACATTCCTTTGCAATGGCACTTGATTCTTACTTTGTTATACCCTTAACCAGACAGACCTTGTTCGCCTAGGGAATAACTTTAAAAATAGAAGCTCGACTCTTGAGTACCTCTCCTTGCATATTTACACTATAAATTGGCTCTCCTAAAACATTAATCCACCCTTAGGAGATTCCCATGGTTAGATTTCATGGGGGGTCATGGAAATACAAACTACTCTAGACTGGACCAGCTGACTCCCTAAATACTAATCAATTTACAAATCCTAATAAATCAACTCTAAAGTACTTGCACACTGAAAGGAAAAGTCTTAAAACTAAGTACTAAAAACATATCCAACACTAATTTGATCAATTCAATCTATCTAATCACTTTGTAACTCAAAAATGCTCTAATGTTGCTAAAACCTAGAATTCCAGAGCTTCTTACTATTCCAAAATCTTGCTTACATTAAATCTACCTTGGGAAATGAGTCCTTAGGAATATTAGGATACTTCTTCCACCATTTCAGGCCACTATCAATGATTTCTTACCTCCATCTCGAGAGGAATCTGAATGTTGTCAATGTTGCATGCAACATTGCAACAATGCAAAATGTTGTCATGACAACATTGTAGCGTCTTTTATATAAATTCTTGAAAATAACTTTTATGACCTATAATATGATTGGTACAAGGAATATACATCATTAAGGCCTTTTTTAGGCACTTTCCCAATCCTAAATGACTCTAGGACCCATTGAGACCCATTTTCCCTAATCAAGCCAAAATTATGCATTAAAGTAAACTAACTAGACTAGGTTGGATTTGACACTAAATATCAATCCACCTAGTAACACACCTTTCAAGACCTACTAAGGTCAAAATTAAACACACACTAACTTGGCCAAGTTTATTTGCAAGCCAAAACATTCTAGGGCCTAGAGGTTAGCCTAGGTGCTCCTGCACCATCCTCCCTAAGTGAAAGAGTTCAATCCATCCTTGGATTGATTAAGTCAAATTCAATGTCCACCTTTCGAAATCTAACTCCTTGATTCATGTTTCATCTTCATCCAATTGTCCTTTCCATTTCACTAGGTGTTCTTTGTAATCCTTCATTCTAGTCTTTTTGTAAATTCTAGATTCTAGTATGCAGTCTGCCTTCTTGACTGGTGTAGATGGAATATGGAGTTCTTCTACCTCTTGGATGAGTTCATTCAAGCTCTGATCTAGATCAAGTATGGGTCCTTTGTATAAGACCAATTCTGCAATGTTAAAGACAGGTGACAAGCCAATATTGTCTAGTAACTCCACCTTGTAAGCATTTGCTCCATATTTGGCCAGTATAGAGCATGGGCCAATTCTTCTCATCTAAAACTTGTGGGGGATTCAAATTTGTGGTCTAGCCTTGTTGAGGTGTACCATCACTAGATCCCCAACATTGAATTGGACATCCCTATTTCCTTCATCGACCTTACTCTTGATTTTCTCAGTATTTTCAATCAGTGTCTTCCTGACTGTATCATGCACCTCTTTCATAGCATAGGAAAATTCTTCAATATACCCACACCCTCTTACTCCATCCTTCAATTCTCTGAGCTCATAAATTCCTCTAGGGTGTAGGCCATACACAATTTCAAAAGGATTCTTAGTAGTAGTCCTGTTCACGGTATCATTGCAGGCATATTCAGCTTGGCCTATGAGTTGGTCCCATGTCTGACCATACTCCTTTGTTAAGAATCTTAGGAGATTACCAAGACTCCTATTTAATACCTCTATTTGGCCATCAATCTGAGGATGGTATGCTAATCCAAAGGATAAGTTGGTGCCCAAATTTTTCCACAGAGTCTTCCAAAAATGACTCATAAACTTGGTGTCTCTGTCCGACACAATGTTTAAGGGAAATCCATGTATTTTGACTACCTCTTTAAAGAAAAGAGAAGCTATTTGACTAGCATCATTGGTTGTCTTACAGGGTACAAAGTGAGCCATTTTACTAAATTTGTCTACTATTACATAGATACTATCCATTCCCTATCTTGACTTAGGAAACCCAACTACAAAGTCCATATTCAATCATTCTCATGGCCTAGTTGGGATAGGAAGTGGTTGGTATAGGCAAAAATTAGAAGATGTTACCTTGGCCTTCTGACACACTACAAATTTCCACATATTTCCTAATATCAACATTCATCTTTGGCCAAAAGTAAAATATTTGAACAAGTTCGTGTGTCTTACTAACCCCAAAATGGCCAGTCAATGCACCATTATGTTTCTCCTGAATCAAGTTCTACCTTATAGACCCTCTAGGGACACATAATTGACTACCTTTAAATAGGAGATTACTTTGCAAAGTATATTCATAATATTTACTATGAAAGTGGTGTTGGTTGTATTTCATGTTTTTGCTGTTTTGCCATGTTCCTTGCATTGTTCTCTAAAAATTTTCAGGTCTCCATGCTAATAAATTGTCATAAACCCTGCTAAAACCCTAAGGCCTAATGTTAAACGATGCATTTTAAACCCTTAGCCGTGTCTTTCTTTTTCCTTGTTACCTTTTTCAGTCACTAAAGGCATGTGCTATATAAAAAGTTTAAGTCAGGTCGCTTGATCGCATGACCTAGAATGAATATGCCAAAACATCTCCCGACTTTGCTTTTACCTTGTGTCGCTTAGTCTCGTGAAGAAATCGAATATTATCTAAGTGTCTCGAGACTTAGCGATCTTCCTTTGTTCGGGTTGTCACTTGATTTTCGTGTTATAAGCTTTTAAAGTGAAAGGGACCCACCTTCAGTCAGGTGATCGGGTGAATAGTCAACAGGTCAAAGAAATGTCTCCCGACCTTGCGCCTCCTTCATGTCGTGTGATCGCTGGATCAAGACATTCAAACAGTTAAGGTTTTTGTTCAGTCGCGTGGTCTCATGATATTTGGCGGTTAAGAGATAACGGTCACGACTCAGCGAATAACAGTTACAGGTTAAGTGATTTCCCTCAGTCGGGATGTCACTAGATCAGAAAGGTTACTCAGATGTTCAGAGAGCATAAAGTGGACGAAAGAATAGATGACATTTGTCATATGGCTAGTGGTTGTCGGGAGGTCGCTTGATGAAGAATGGGGATCAAGCGATAAGGAGACTTAAGTCATGTTACCCTCGGTCGCGAAGTCTCATGATATTTTAAGGGTATCTGAAATTCTAAAATGATTAAAGGACAGCCGTTTGATGAACAAGTAAAAAGATCTAACGGTGGTCGCTAAGTCTAGTGATAAAAGTTCCCCTGGGAAAAAGTCCTTCCGAATCAGCGATTAAGGTATGTCACGAGGTCACTACAAACAGAGAAAGGGTACTTTTTCAGTAAAAGATTATATTAAGTGGATCACCTGACTCAGCGACCAAAGGGTTGTTGTGAAGTCTTGAAGTAAGAAATGAGGAACCAGCGACTTGGTGATTACCATGAAATGTTAAATGTAACGGTTTGTCGCGTAGTCTGGAGATGAAAACTGAGTTAAGGTTAACCCTGCGCGACTAAGATTTTCACATAGTCGCCTGATCGCTGAAGAGAGTTGGGTTACCTGAGGTAAAGAGTTACATTGTCGCCAAGTCTAAAGAGTAAACCATGGTTAAAGGAATGTGCTTGTGAAAAAGAGACTTTATGAGGTCGCAAAGTCACCTGATAATAGGATCCCTAAAGCGGCGCCAAGTGGAGGACGTGACAGAGAGGATCAAGCCGGCGGCCAATCAAATAAAAGAATTTATGATTACTGTGTACAAAAGGTAGCTGAGATTGATGACAGAGAACAAATCACAGAGTGCCATGTCAGCTGTCTTAACCATTTTTGTGATTGTGCCAAAATACTCATGATTTAAATTTGATTTCCTGTCACCTCGAGAAACTATGGCTAGGTTTTTGAACGTTTCATGGCATATCAAATTAATTGCAGACCTAACATTTCTGAACTTTGAGTCATGTACTATGAACCTTGTGGCCATAAAAAGAGGAGTCTGCATTCATTCCTATTCACCGTATTTTGTGATTTCAGAGCTAAGTTATTGTTTTAGAGAAAAAGGTGATATTCAGAGCTGTTATAGTGTTCTCGAGTGATTGAAATTTCTAAGAGATACAAAGAGTTGTGCTTAGATTTGTTTCAATATCGTTCAACCAAAAATTCTAAGTGCTAGCAGAGATGAGTACTGCTATGAGCATGGCTTCAACTAGTGGAGGCAGTGGAGATGATCCAAAAGGAAAACCTAGCTTCTCTGACGAATTTTTGCAGCTGCTACTAGGGTCCACTCAAAATAGAAAGATTGATGCTGGTGCCTTCAAAGATGACTTCAAGGACATCAGGGATGCAGTAACCCCAAGAACAATAGGTTATTCTCTGTTTACTTATTTTTACAAGAATTATGATAAGCCTATCCCTGTGTCAAACCCTTGGATATCTGGATTGGGTAGGTTATTAGTACCTGATGTTTTCCTTGATGTTGACCTATTTCTAGAACTGGCTAATCACTATGATGTACTAACAAAGACCATCAAAAGGGAGGATGGCACTAATTTGCTTGTGTTAAATAGAA
>MU213116.1:322623-366002 GCA_018584345.1 Thuja plicata | reverse complement strand
GAAGCATACTATTTAGTTAAGGATTTGATATAGTGGTTTGGAGGTAACAAGATAGTTTGTAAGGCAGATTATCCTAATTGTTTGAGCTGTAAGGCAGTTCAGTGTATCTTGTTTATGTATTTTCTTTTCTTATTATTGACTTTGCAGCCCAAAGGATAGGCACTAGTTCAGGAATCTATTTGAATACCTATCTTTTTCACATATGTTCTGAGTTTTCAACTACCAAATCAATTTTAAATACTCTGTTACCAAGAACACATAAGCTAAAACTTGTTTAAAGGACCTCTGTCAGCAGGACACTATCCATGTTATTGATTCCTTGAAGAGAGAATCATTTAGGTTGTCCCTCCTATCAAGAAAAGGAAGAAGGATTGAAATCCTTGTCTCATTGGTTTTTTGTCATATTTAAGATTATGATTTGTATGGTTAAATCCTGTATATGATTATGCTTGATCATTTACAAGGTATTTTATAAAGCTTGTTCAATAGAGATACATGACAAATCAGTGTCCACATCAACAAATACTGTGTTAACAGCCATCATTAAAGGTAAAACCTACCTGAGTAGTTGTGGAACTCAAAAATGAATAAGGACCTTATCTAGTCCTTAGCAATTAGGCTTTTCTTGTCTCTGAATCAAAAATAAGGGCACAGGATTCATATAGAGATTTCAAGCATTGTGATTCATACAAGAAAAATCCCTAACAAGTGCTTCTTATATTCTTGGCATACCTTATAAATGTCTGCAAAGTTTTCATCATCACCATATAAATCCTTGAAGTTTTCTATTCCCATGCTTTGCAGTTGTATCTCCTGGATAGTCAAGGCTCTTCTATTCAATGCATTTGCAACCTTGTTCTGCAATCCCTTCTTGTGTTTGATATTGTATGTGTATGCTTGCAGGTACTCAACCCACTTCATATGCTTATGACTAAATTGATAACATGTAACTGATTAAATGTTTGAATATGTTAAGTTGATGATCATGCAAGGAATTAAATTAGTTAATGTATTGTATTTTCATTGATGTCAACTAGAAATATTATGTACAGTCATATAAATAATGCCAAATACTTCAGAGAACCGAAGGAACCAAAGCTATGCTATTAGTAATACATACAAGTCAAGTATTCACTAAGTGACAAAAAACACCAATGAAGTGTACTTGACAGAAAGAGAAAAATAACTAAGTCACAGTGATACCCGACAAGGAAATGCATAGAACTACTGATGAGCAGAGTCGTAGTGTTGCCTGACGAGCAGAGTCACAGTGTTGCCCGACGAGCAAAGCACAAAGTAACCTGATGAAAGGAAATATAGTGTTGCCCAATGGATGGAGATCATGAAGCTAAATAGAGTCTCACCGATGGAATAGTCAGTTGTCAATGATGACTAACTGCATTGGTGACCAACAAAATAGAGAGCTCAAAAAATCACAAAATATCTAGCTAGTAGAGCTAAATATCGACTTAACTGGCTGTCTACTTTGTTTTATTCGACCAGAGATAAGTGATTGATTTAAATCTGATTTGTACAGTTGGAAAGAAGATATCTATGATACAAATCAGGAGTTATGCTTTAAATCTAATTGGTTGGATTGTTTATCACACCAAGAATCAAGAATCAAGAACCAAGAAACAAGGAATATTGTGTCTATATAAGAGACAAGCTTAATTAATTTAAAAAAAGGGATTAAGGGGAGTGAATAGAAAGATGATGCTGAAGAGAAACTGATGAAGAACAACTTCATGCAGTGTTGTTCAAACAAGATGAAGGAAGAGATAAGGAATTCTATAGACACTGATAAATAGTGAGCACACCAGCACAGAGTATAAAGTATGGAGCACAAGGATTGAATTGATACATTGGTCAGAGAGGTAATGTACTTAAATAGATTTGAAAATCTGCAATTTAAGTTGCAATATGAATAGGTCATAATGTGTCAGTTTAACCATTGAAGCATCAAGTCTCTTAACCGAGCAGGACTTAACAGTCTTGTATATACTAAGGTACATCTCAAGGAGTGCCAAAAAGGTTGATTCATGAACGTAGAATTGGATATGCCCGATGCCTATTGACAGTTTAAGAAAGAGGGTGATTCAAGGATGGCAGCATTAGATGCCCGATACTAAGTGACAACCTATATGTGTAAAATCCTCTAACAAGGTCACACCTAATAGTGTGTTTGTAACCTTTAATAGGGTTGGCTCCTAACAGGGCTCATTTTAGAAGAGTGAAAATTTGGGGTACCGGTCCTAGTGGTTTTTCCCCTAACAAGGTTTCCACATTAAAATTCATGTGTTATGTGTGTATGATTCATTTCTTTACTGTTTTGCATCTTACATAGATAACTATGGATTGATCGGTATACTCTGCTTATTTACTGAGTTTCAGTAAATAGTTATACTGCTTATTGGTAATCAAGAAAGAATAAGGATTGACAAAGAAAACTGATAGACAGTTAATCATTATTAGTATTTCATGCCATGCATCTTATAGGGACATAATACTCTAGGATTTATAGATTGGTGGTTAAGTTTGAGGGATAAATTTTTGAGGCCACTGATTCACTCCTTCCCCCTCTCAGTTATTACTAACAATTGGTATCAGAGCTTGTGTGTTTAGAAGGAATGTATCAAGACCTAAGCCAAAAATCACAAGATGAACAGAGGAGATGTTCCCAAGTTGAATAAAGATAATTTTGCTTCATGGAAAAGTAGGATAAGACTCCACTTATCAGGTATTGGTAATGATGTTACTCAATTCCTAGAAACTTAATATGTATTTCCCATAGGAGCACCAAAAGTTGAGAAAATGAGAGAGAAGCATTAACACAGTGGCATGATGATAGAACTTGCTTCCTCACTCTCTGATGCTTAATTTGAAGATGTCAAATAATGCAAAACTTCAAAGAAGATGTGAGACAAATTGAAGCTTGTACATGGTGGTGACAAAAATGTTTTGGGAGCCAAGGAAGAAAGCCTTAGAGAAAAGTTTGATGACCTCAGAATGAAAGAAGGTGAAAACATCACTCAGTACAGCACACAAATCAAAGAGGTAGTCAATGCTATCCAAGGAGTTGGAGGTGTACTAGAAGAAGATACAGTGGTAAGTAAAAATCTAAGAACCTTATTGCCTACTTATTCTATTAGAGTATCTTCCATTCAAGAAATGAGAGCAGAAGAAAATAGCAATGTTACTCTAGACAGTTTAATTGGAAGACTGACTTCATTTGATATGAATAAATTTGATAATAGTTTCTTACCAAACATAGAGTCTGCATTCAAAACTTCTATGAGAATAAGTAAATCAAGTCATAAAAATACTATGAGAAAAGATAGTGATAGTGAAAGTGAAGAAGATGACCTTGATGAAATTGAAGCACTTATGGATAGAAGAATGCGGAGAGGCAAATGTAAATACAAAGGTAAATTACCACTTGTTTGGTTTAATTGCAAAGAGATTTGACACTTTGCTGCAAGATGTACTAACAGAAGAAAATATGACAGAAGTAATGACAGGTCATTTGAAAAGAAGTCTAACAGAAGTGATTACAAAAGTTATCGACAATAAGAAAGAAGAGATACCCAAGACTATAAGGAAAAAGGAAAGAAGGCCAGTTACCTAAAAAAATGCAAGGATGATGATACTGACACTGAATCTGATGAAGACATTGAGATGGTGTTTGTGGCTGTAAAGAATGATTCATATGATGATGAGGAAAGGTATGTAGAAACATCTCTCATATCTAAAATTAGAAGAAATGATGTTTAGATCATAGATAGTGACTGCACTCACCATATGACTGGTGATAAGCAAAAGTTTGAGACTTTTGAATACTATAAAGGTGGTTCAGTAAGAATGCGTAATGACACACCTTGTCTAGTTGAAGGTAGAGGAACAATAATGTTGAATAACCAGATAAAATGTGAGAATGATTATTGGGTAAATGGATTGAATTATAATCTATTGAGTGTTTCTCAATTGAATAATTCAGGTGACAAAGTAGCATATGAAAATAAGAAGGCAAAGATCTTCAATAAATCTGGAAATCTGATTGGTGTCGTTGCACAGACAAAAGGTAACTTATTCTATCTGAATGATACTGACTCCACTTGTTTGATTGCTACAAATGAAGACATATGGTTATGGCACAAAAGATTGTTTCATGTGAACTTTGAAAACATGATAAATATTATCAAAAATAGAAATGTCAGAGGCTTACCTATGATGACCAAGCCCGCCAATATCATGTGTAAAAATTGTCAAAAAGGTAAAATGACAAAGTCAAGTTTTAAAAGAAAAACCCATACATCTGATGCAATTCTAGAATTATTCCATACTAATTTATGTGGACCTATGAGGAGAAAGAGTTATTGTGGAGATAGATATTTTATTCTCTTTGTTGATGATTACTCTAGAATGATGACAGTCATGTTTCTAAAAGATAAATTAGAAGCATTTAAGATCTTTAAATGGTACAAAGCAATGGTTGAGAAGCAAAGTCGTAAGGAGATAAAATGCTTAAGGTCAGATAGAGGAGGGAAATTTATTTTAGATTAATTCACCAACTGTTGTAATGAGCATGGAATCAAAAGATAGGTCTCTACACCAAGGACACCATAGCATAATGGAATTGCTGAAAGAAGCAATAGATCCATAGTTGATTGTGCAATAACATTGATGATAGAGAAAGGAATCACCCAAATCTTCTGGAGGGAAGTTTTCAGTATTGCTGTTTACACATTGAACAGAGTACAATTGAAGAGAGACACCAAAAAGACACCTTATGAGCTATGGTATGGATATACACCCAATGTAAGTTATTTCAAAATTTTTGGCAGTCAATGTTATATTTTAAAAGATGATAGAAATGGAAAACTTGACTCCAAGAGTGATGAAGAAATTTTTCTAGGGTATTCTACCAAGAGAAAGGCTTATAAATGTCTAAACAAAGCCATAAACAAATATGTTGAAAGTGCAAATGTAAAGATAGATGAATTTGCAGAGAAGAATGAACAGGAAAGCACCAAAGAACCAGAGGACTAAAATAAGTTCACTTACAATGTGGAACCTGACACTCTACCCTATCAACAATGTAGAGCTCCTGAGAAATAGATCATTGCACCCGAGCATCAGGCTGCAAATACCAATGGTAAGGATAATGATCAAGATAATGTGCAAGGTGATGAAGAACATAATGAAGAACAAAATAATGATCAAACTATTAGGCAAAGAGTTGTACCTGTACTTTCAAGATATGTAAGAAAGAACCATCCAGAGATCTAGATCATATGAGATAAGAAAGTTGGTACAAGAATAATAAGTAAGTCTCTAAACTCAAGCTGCCTAATTTGTGAATTTGAGCCCAAATCTGTCAATGTTGCGCTAGATAATGATGAATGGATTAGTGCTATGAATGAGGAGATTGAGAAGATTGAGAAAAAAAACATGGTCACTTGTGCCAAGACCAGATGACAAGAATTTCATTAGTACAAAATGGATATTCAGGAATAAGCTAAATGACAATGGAGAAGTCACAAGGAATAAAGCAAGACTAGTATGCAAGGGGTATGCACAAGAAGAAGGAATTGACTATGGAGAGACCTTTGCACCTGTTGCTAGGATAGAAGGAGTAAGAATATTACTTTCTTATGATGCATATAAAGGATTCAAGGTATATCAAATGGATGTCAAGTCTGCATTCTTGAATGGAATACTTGAAGAAGAGGTATACATTGAACAACCAGAAGGGTTTGTTGATCCAGAAAAGAGGGACATGGTATGTATACTTCACAAAGCCTTGTATGGATTGAAACAAGCTCCTAGAACCTGGTATGAATGAATTCATTCCTATCTTATAAGTATTGGATTTGTAATAACTAGTGAAAACAACAATCTTTACTTGAAGGAAGATACTGATGCTAACACTTTGATTGCTGAGATATTTGTTGATGACATCATATTTGGAGGCAATGATATGCTATGCATATTATTTGCAAATGAGATGAGAAAATAATTTAGGATGTCTATGTTTGGAGAGATCAAGTTCTTTCTTGGTCTTCAGATCATGCAACAACGAGAAGGTATTTTCATTACACAATCCAAGTACATCAAAGTACTAAATATTTTCAAGATGGAAGAATCCAAACCAGTTGGAACACCAATGGAAACTAGATGAAAATTGACAAAGGAAGACAAGTCATCAGAGGTAAATCAAACTTTTTATAGATCAATGATTGGAAAACTCATGTATGTTGTACATACTAGACCAGATATTGCACATGCAGTAGGAATAGTTGCAAGATTTTCTTCTAACCCCAAAGAGTCACATATGACTACTGTGAAAATAATCCTAATATATCTGACGAATATCAAGGAATATGTCTAATGGTATAGAAGAGAAGGAAAATTTGAACTTGATGTCTTTGCTAACGCTGATTGGGATGGAAATATTGATGACCGAAAGAGCACAACTAGAGGAGCATTATTTATGGGTGACAGACTCATCACATGGATTAGCAAGAAGCAAGGATGTATCTCTCAGTCCACTACAAAAGAAGAATATGTTGTTGCTACTACAAATTGCTCAAATATTGCATGGATCATACAGTTACTAGAAGGTATGCATATGAAGATCCTAGAGCCAGTGATTATCTATTGTGATAATACAAGTGCAATTAACATTTCCAAGAATCTAGTCATGCATGCTAAGACTAAACACATTGCCATAAAGTATCATTATTTAAGAGAACAATTTCAGGCAAAGGAGGTGATACTTGAGTATGTGCAATCAAAGGAAAAATTAGCCGATATCTTCACCAAGCCACTGCCCAAGGATGAATTTGAGTACTTGAGAAAGAGACTAGGGGTCAAACCCTTGTCTACTGGTCAGTAAGTTGACTAGAAGGCTGCATCAACCTACATATTATAAGAATATAATTCATGTTGATGCAAGAAAAGAGATGAAATTCAAAGCTACATCTATATACAGACAGGTATATATCTTCACCAAGCACCAGAGCATATTGTTATATTGCTGATGGATAAGGGAAATTCAAGGAATATATTATGGATAGAGAGAAAAGTTTTCTTGACATTAATGTCAGATATTTGTGAGATATTTTTTTGACATTGATATCAAAGGGAGAGAGATTATCCATATTATCACATCCTTCTAGAAAGGGAGAGAGATTATCCATTATCAAATTACTCCAACATGGAGAGTTATATCCTTAGGGAGAGAGATTGTATGGAAACATTATACAAAGGAAGAGTTGCTGACAAAAGAGAAAGACATCAAAAGAGAAGAATAGTCAAGGGAGAGAAATTGACACAAGGAGAGAACATAACACATCAGAAGATAAAGATCTGTAAGAATTAAAGATAAGCTAAAATAGAGCATATCGATGGTCAGATATTCATCAGTTAGCAAAACAAAAATATTGGTAGTTCGATGAATTTCAACTATTGTATTTCATATTGTATTAGAAATAGTATAGTGTGATAATATAGTATGTTGCCATCAATGCCAAAGGGAGAGATTGATGACATGTAACTGATTAAATGTTTGAAGATGTTAATTTGATGATCATGCAATGCATTAAATCAGTTAATGTAGTGTATTGTCATTGATGTCAACTTGATATAATCTGTACGGTCATGTAAATAATGCCAAAGACTTCAGAGAACCAAAGGAACCAAGGCTATGCTATCAGTAATGCATACAAGTCAAGTATTCACTAAGTGAGAAAAAACACCGATGGAGTGACCCCGACAGATAGAGAACAAGAACTAAGTCACAGCAATACCTGATAAGGAAATGCACAACACTACCGACTAGCAGTGTCATAGTGTTGACCAACGAGCAGAGTCACAGTGTTTACTGACGAGAAAAGCACAGAGTAACCTAATGGAATAAAATACAGTGTTTCCCGATGGACAGAGATCACGAAGCTAACTAGAGTCTCATCAATGGAACAGTCAATTGTCACCAATGACTAACAGCAGTGGTGACCGACAGAATAGATAGTTTAGAAAATGACAAAATATCTAGCTGGCAGAGCTAAATATCGACTTAAATGGTTGTCTACTTTGTTTTATTCGACCAGAGATAAGTGATTCATTTAAAGATGATTTGTACATTTGGCAAGAATATATCTACAAGACAAATCTGGAGTTATGCTTTAAATCTAATTGGCTAGATTGTTTATCACGCCAAGAATCAAGAATCAAGAACCAAGAAACAAGCAATATTGTGTCTATATAAGAGACAAGATTAATTCATTTAAAAAAAGGGATTAAGGGGAGTGAATAGAAAGAGAATTCTGAAGAGAAATTGATGAAGAATAAATTCATGTAGTGCTGACCAAACAAGCTAAAGGAAGAGCTAACGAATTCTGAAGACACTGACAAACAGTGAGAACAACATCACAGACAAGAAAGTATGGATCACAAGGATTGAATTGATACATTGGTTAGAGAGGTAATGTACTTAAATAGATCTAAAAGTCTGTAATTTAAGTTGCAATATGAACAGGTCATAATGTTTTAGTTTAACCATTGAAGCATCAAGTCTCTTAACCGAGTAGGACTTAACAATCTTCTATATATTGAGGTACATCTCAAGGAGTGCCAAAAAGGTTGATTCATGAAAATAGCAATGGATATGCCTGATGCCTATTGACATTCTAAGAAAGAGGCTTATTCAAGGATGGCGGCATTAGATGCCTGATACTAAGTGACAACCTATATGTGTAAAATCCACTAACAAGGTCACACCTAACATTGTGTTTGTAACCTTTAATAGGGTTGGATCCTAATAGGGCTCACTTTAGAAGAGTGAAAATTTGGGGTACCGGTCTGAGTGGTTTTTCACTTAACAGGGTTTCCACATTAAAATTCATGGGTTATGTGTGTATGATTCATTTCTTTACTATTTTGCATCTTACATACCTAACTGTGGATTGATCGATATACTTTGCTTATTTACTGAGCTTTGGTAAATAGTTATACTACTTATTGGTAATCAAGAAAGAATAAGGATTGAAAAAGAAAATTGATAGAAATTTAATCATTATTAGTATTTCATGGCATGCATCTTGTAGGGACATAATAATCTGATATTTATAGATTGGTGGTTAAGTTTGAAGGATAAATTATTCAGGCCACTGATTCACCCCCCCTCTCAGTTATTAATAACATGAATTTCTCTTGGGAGTTCAAGAAACTTAATGCTTGGTTGTCAGAAAAGACTATAAACTCTTTTGGAAGAAAATATTGTCTCCACTTTCTCAATTCCTGAACTAGAGCATACATCTCTAGGTCATAAGAATAATATTTCTTCTTAGCTTCACTCAACTTCTCTAAATGGAAGGCCACTAGTCTTCCCTCTTGGCTTAAGAAAACACTAATTGCCACATTAATGACATCATGTTCTACTGTAAATAACTTTTCAAAGCTTGGAAAAACCAAAATAGGTTGTGTAGCAATCTTTTTCTTTAGCAATTCAAAACCATGGTCAGCTTGTTCATTCCATGCAAACTTGGTTTTCAAAGCTCCTTTATTAGTGTCCAACATGGGAGCACAAATCGCACTGAATTGTTTGATAAAATTTCTTTAATATTGGGCCAGGCCATGAAAACTCCTTACCTTTATTTATGTCCTTGGAGTAGGCCAATTGAGAATGTCTTCCACTTTTCTTGGATCCATCTTTAGGTTACCTTGAGATAGTACAAAACCAAGGTATACCAGATCTTTGTTGATGAACTCACATTTTTCTAAGTTGATCATCAAATTATCCTCCTACATCTTCTTAAAAACCCTCTCCGAGTGTTCAAGGTGTTCTTCTCTTGTCTTACTATAGATGATTATATCATCCAAGTAGACGACTACAAACTTTCCAATACAGCCCTTGAGGATATCATTCATCAACCTCATGAATGTAGATGGGGCATTGGATAGTCCAAATGGAATTACAAGCCACTCATACACTCCATCTGTGGTTTTGAATGCTATATTTCACTCATCCCCTTCATTTACTCTAATTTGATGATAGCCACTTTTTAGGTATATCTTTGTAAAGTACCTTGCCTCTCCTAGACAGTCCATTAGGTCTTCTATCCTAGGGATAGGGAACCTATACCTTATTTTAATCCTATTGATTTCTCTGGAGTCTATACATAACATCCATCATCATACCTTTTTAGTTGCTAGGACTGTGGGCACAAAACATGGGCTAATGCTCTTTCTTATAAGGCCTTGTTCTAGGAGCTCTTGGATTTGTCTAGCAATTTCTTCATTCCATTGGAGATTAATTTTATAGGCTGCCTTATTTGGTAGGGTATCTCTTGGTATTAGGTATATCTGATGACTTATAGACCTCTTAGGGAGTAGGGTTGATGGTTGTCCATCACTCACTATACCTTCATACCTTTGTAACATCTCTTTGACTTCTTTAGGTAGCTCTATCCTCTTCTGTTTGTTATCTGCAACTTCCTTTGGATTTAATACCAGTACAAATACAATTCTTTCTCCTTCTTCTAAAGCCTCTTATAACTCCTTTTCATTCACCATGAGAACATTAGGACCATTTTTCTTCAATTCTGCACCCTCCAATAGTGACTGGATTTTGTATGTCACACTGTCCTTCTTGAAGGAGTATGAATTTTTCACTCCATCATGCATGTCCCTTCTGTCAAATTTCCATGGTCTACCTAGGAGAAAGTGACATGGGTCCATAGGTAAGAAATCACATAAAACTTTATCCTTGTATCTCTCAATGGAGAATTCTACCCAAGCTTTCTCATTCACAAGGACATGTTGTCCTTTTTTTAGCCAAGTGACTTTGTAGGGACTGGTGTGGGGTATCCTTGTCATTTTCAACTTGTTTACTACCTCCTCTGACATTATGTTTTCAGTGGACCCTGAGTCTATGATGACTCTACACACTTTACCCATCATATTACACTTTACTCTAAATAGTGATCTCCTTTGACTGAGTTCTTCCTTCACTAGCTCTTTGATTAGAGTTCTTCTCATCATGAGATTCTCTCCCTCCTCTAATTGTAATGGCACTTTAGGGTTCTTTTTTCCACCACTTGTCTCATCATGAACATAGTTCACTCTTTTTTAACCTCCTTGAGAGGTACTTATCTTCTCTGGACACCTATATGTCAGATGTCCTAACTGATTGCATTGATAGCATTTCATATTGGAAAAATAGTTTCCTCTTCCTTTGTTACTACTTATTCCTATGTTAGAAGAGTTCCTTTCTCTACTTGAACTTCCCCTATTGAATTTTCCCTCATGTTATTTAGTGAGCTTAGTCTCTGCTTGACCTTTAGTTTTAGAGTTTCTTCCACCATATCCACCTCTTTGTCCTTTGTTGTCTCTTCCTCTACCCCTTTCTCTGCAGGTGCTTGAGTGTTGTTTCCTATTTAATTTATCTTCCACCTTGATAGCAATTTGGTGGCACTTCTGAACTATGTCTCAAGTTAAAATACTCATCTCATATTGAATGGTCCATTGAAGTCCATTAAGGTACCTTTCTATCTTCACTTTCTCATCCTCTGCTACTCTTGACCTCATATAAAGTCTCTGAAATTATTCAGTGTATGAGTTTACATCTAGGTCCTTTTGCCTTAGACCTTGTCTTCTTTTGTGTAGTTGGATTTCATAATCCTCAAGGATATAAGAATCTCTAAATTTTGTAGCCATAGCCTTCCATGAAGCAATGGGTATTTTCCCTTCCTTTTCTCTCTCATCTTGGATGAATTTCCACCAAGTGAGTGCAGACCCTCTCAGTCTTGCTTTTGCAACTTTCACCTTTTGAGCCTCACTGATACCATCACACTCAAAATGGTTTTCTAGTCCCTCTATCCAATCAAGGACTACCTCTGGTTCCATTTTTCCACTCAAAATAGGAACTCCTTCCAATTCTTTTCCACTCATAGATTTTAGTTCTCTCAGGAATGACTCCTCATTAAGGATAAGTTCAACTTCAGGTACTTCATCATCAATGGAAATGTCTTTCCTTTCACTTAAACTTTTTCCTTCACTTCATCTACTTTCACATCAACTTCATCCATTTTTTGCCCCAATTGAGCCAATTTTTCTAGGACTATTCTATTCTCCGCCTCTTTTTCATCTACTTTCTTAGCTAGCTCAACATTAGTCACCATTGTTGACTCTCCTATTGATTCAGTTGGTTGAAACATTAACCACAATCCTAATCAAAACAAGCTCTGATACCAATCTGATGGAAGTGTTCCAAGATTGGCTTGCACCACTCAACTAAGGTCTTAACTTTCCTTAGTCTACCTAGGATCCTTATTCTCTTGTAGAATCCACCAAAGTCTTGAGTCTTAACACCCTAAGACTATTCTAACTCCAAACTAAGAGTTAGTTTCTCTATGTTTAATCTTGAAATATTTCCACCATTGAAAGTACTCCTTGTCTCTATGCTTCCTTGGATGACTCCAAGCTAAAATATTCCCAAAAATATTCAAAAGTGATCAAAAGAACATGTTTTCCTTCAAGAAATCCATATGAAATATTTCAAATCCAATTTTAATGGGTCTTCTATCCCAAAGTGATCAAGTTCCACCTTCACAGTGCTTTTGACCCTATTAGGCCTAGTAGCCCTATTAGCCACTATCAAGAGGGTTTTTATGGATTCTTGTCAAAAAATCCCACACAACCCTAAAAAAACCTTTGAATCAAATACCATTTTCCAAGAACTTAAATATTTTCAAGTTTTTAGTCCCTCAAACCATTCGTACACTACTGTCCTGAAATGTAGGTCTTCTAGGCCTATTTTCAAGCATTGACAGTGACACATTGATTTCTTGCTAGAAATGTATCAAGAAGAATTGGGTAGGATATAGGCTCCTAGGAAGAGATCAATTATACCCTAAGGCTCTTAGAACCACACTTAGTTTCTTTCTCTCAAACACTTCTTTGTAATGGCACTTGATTCTTACTCTATTACACCTCTAACCAGACAGACCTCGTTCACCTAGGACATAACTTTAATAATATAAAATTTACTCTTCAATACCTCTCCTTTCATATTTACACTTTACATAGGCTCCCCTAAAACATTCATCCACCCTTAGGAGATTCCCAAGATTATATTTCATGGGGGAGCCATGGAAATACAAACTACTCTAGACTAGAGCAGCAGACTCCCTAAATACTAATCAATTTAAAAATCCTACTAAATAAACTCAACAGTACTTCCAAACTAAAAGGAAAATTCTTAAAACTAACTAATGAACATAGATCCAACACTACTTTGATAAATTCAATCCATCTAATCACTCTATAACTCAAAAAGCCTCGAATGTTGCTAAAACCCAGAATTGCAAAGCTTCTTACTATTCCAAAATCTTGCTTACATTCAATCTGCCTCAAGAAATGAGTCCTCAAGAATATTAGGATACTTCCTCCACCATTTTAGGCCACTAGAATTTATTTCTTACCTCCATCTCGAGAGGAATCCAAATGTTGTCAATGTTGCATGCAACATTGCAACAATGCAAAATGTTGTCATAACAACATTGTAGCATCTTTTACATATATGCTTGAAACTAAATTTTATGACCTCTACTATGCTTGGTACAAGTAATATACATCATTAAGGCATTTTTTAGGAACTTTCCCAATCCTAACTGACTCTAGGACCAATTGAGACACATTTTCCCTACTCAAGCCAAAATTATGTATTAAAGTAAACTAACTACACTAGGTCAGATTTGACACTAATTATCAATCAACCTAGTAACACACCTTTCAAGACCTACTAAGGTAAAAATTAAACACACACTGACTTGGCTAAGGTTAGTTACAAGCCAAAACATTATATGGCTTAGAGGTTAGCCTAGGTGCTCCTGCACCAACTGCCTCCTACATGCTACAAATGTCATAATCTAGGACACATAGTGAAGTTTTATAGATACAATAGAAATAAGAATAGAAGTGGACCTCCACCTATTGATGCAAATTAAAATATTTTTGATGCCAAGAGTATTGCAAATGCATTTAACAGTCAATTTAGGAAAGAAGGAGATATGAACAGTGATAAGGATTGTAAGGTAGAGGAACCAAGTGAAGAAAAGGTTCAAGGTGAGTCAATAAATGCTACTGAGTCTTCACCTGATGCTAAAATTGTTACATCAACCTATATGTCCAAGCATGGCCTTAGGGGGAGCATTGGAAAGAAACATCAAAAATTTATCCAGTTGTTAATTATGGAGATTAAGCTCTTGCAATCTTAGGGAGAGTATGCATAAATACTATAGAACATACATTTGTGATCGCATATCTTTATAGTCTATATCCTGTGATCACCAGATTATTAGTTCACTAGATCATGTGTAGAGATGAGTTTATGGGGAACGGTGTCATTTATTTACATAGAAAAGTATAAGGACAATCGAAGGAAGTTATCTAATTATAATTCAAAGAAACAAAGTAGAAGAAGAACAAAGATTTGAGAAAGGAGAACAAAGAAGAAAGTGAATTGTCAATTGGACAAAGAAGATATTTGTAGATTCATCAAAGAAGATGTAATTTTGATTATTTATGAACTTTGGTTATGGAAACTCCATTTATTTTTTATGTCATCGAAAGAAATATATACAAATTTAAGAAACATACATTTAAATCCAGCGAAGATGATTTGAAAGGTGTATTTTCACAAACACCCTACGATGTTATACATGTCAAAGACATTAGGGCTTACATTTACTATAAGTATGAGTCTCTGGGAGACTTTGAGATCTATAAGAAGATGAAGGACATGATTAGAGAAGATGGAAAATGGAAAGATGAGTTCACACATCTTGATAATCTTAGTATCATGTGAATGATGTAAATTTATTAATTTGACAAAGAGGAATAGATCTAAATCATTCTAACAAGAGTACACAACCAATTCATTTGGATTGGAGATCTTCCAGTGAAGATATGCAATGATTTGATTCATGTTATAACAGGTTTGGATAGCTCTGGAGTCATTCCTATTGCGGAGAAGAACACAAAGAAATAGGTGGAAACCCTAACCCATTCACAATGTGACCAGAGGGTGATGACCATATCCAACATCTTTTATCAAGATGTTTGATTAGTATCCATGATTCTTAGATATAAACTACAATATAACAGCGAGCCTAACTCAGTATCCATAGGAGTAATCATGATGACATATAGAATGGTAAAGGAAAATGTCAAATACAATCTATGTGATGTACTTGCACAATAGTTTTTGGAGAATGTTTAGAAAATAAAGAAGGACAAGTAAAAGGTATTCAAGTTTGGATCATTATTGATACACATGTACATACACATTGTACACAAATTTCATGGTATGCACCCAAGAGCTTGGAAGGAAAAAGAACCCACATGAATTTAGATTACACATGTTGGAATACTGTATAAAAAGTAAGGACTGAGTGGGGAGGGGTGAATCAATACTTATAAAATTTTTAACTTAATACCTTAAATGATTAACTATAAACTTTTTGTTATCTTTTTACCGACTCCATTGCATTGAAATGAAAATAATGTAAAGTATGTAATTTGAAACATTAAAAAAATAACAAATAAACTCATAACATAGTGATTTGGCTATGCATAAATCCTTGGTTAGAGGAAAAAACTACATTGGGGATGACACCCACAAGTTTCACTAAAACTGTAGTATGAAAGGTTGCTTGGTTATAGCTATAAAGGTTTTCTACTTATGATAGATTACTTAGTTAAGACTATACAAGACTTATTATTTCTACCTGATTAGAGGATTTTATAATCTCTACACTTAGATATGTACCTCGTTAAAGGATTTACAATAACAAGATCTGTTAGGAACTACCTAGTGTTAGGATTTAATCTTCACAATACAATAGTATTTAAACTATAAAATGTCTATTTTACTTTTCATCAAATAAAAATTTTAATTCAGACTCTATGTGCTCTAATATGCGTTACCTTAACTCTAATATTTGTAACACTTCATATTCTTTTATGTGTTGTTCTCCCTCAATAATTCATTAACAACATTAACTCCTTTATTAACAACATTCACAAAAACATTAACTCGGGAATTCATCCTTAATAAATATGAAGTTTTAACCATTTAATCTTGTGAGTTAGTTGGAAAATGATTATCCTTAACCGTTTGATATTCTTTCTCACTTGGTGAAAGTGTCACTTCTACCTCGGTATTTGGTGTTCTTCTTGGAAATACAAAACTCCCATTAACGGTTTGATTTGTTCCTTATATCTTCATCCTGAATTATATCGATCGTTGATCATGTAACCAATTGTTATTAATACTTGTAGAAATGTGATTAATGTAATAAAAATGCATGAAATCTATCATTATTTATTTTTGAATTAACTATCTTGATAGGTTACATATTCCTTATGAACCATTTGTGTAATCTCTCAGTGCTCGGTAACTAGACAATTGGTGTACTATATCCATTCGGTATTAAAATATTCTCAATATACTTAGTTCTGACTTATTTTCTTTACTGAATGCATAATGTTTTATGTCTTGACTAATGACCTCGGTGTTTATTTTTGACTAGTCCTTTATACAAATTTTTCCTTTCGCCGAATATTTTCTCCATGAACTGTGACTTTGAAAAAACTAATGACAACAAAAAAAACTTACATTGGTAAAAATATCCCCCTTTGACATTAGTTGGGTATTTTTGGCAAAAATATTCAGAGTCGTCAAAATGTAAAACTCCCCCTCCATAGGTAATCCCTATACACTTTAAATATCCTATTTTTGTATTTTCTCATATATAATTTTTTTTTCTTAAATCTCATATATCTCCCTTTGTCTCTTATACATAATATATCCCCTATAAATCTCCATAATATCCTCGCTTTTTGACAAAAACTCCTACACATATAGTCTAATTGTTAAAAATATATTTATACCTTTGTTGAATACTTGACAATACAATCTACCAAGTGTCTTGGAGAGTCTGTAAGACCACAATCTGCTTGGTTATATATGTTGCAATGACAATAAGACCATCTGGTGTACTTACTGCTGGAAAATTTACTAGGTCTTTTTCCTACTTTAGTTGGTCGTTCTCCATCGATTGGATGTGGGGAATGAGAAATACTTGAAGTCAAGAAATTCCAATTGGATCTTATTCTCCTCCTTCTTCTATGAAGCTTGAACTACTAGTAGTTCTTGTACTTTTCTATAAAATGTCTCAAATGATCTAGTCTCTGTTAGTATAGCCTTTATGTGTTCTGTCAGCTCTTTCTCCACTTCAGTTTGCTTTTTTCTGATATCCTGGGTACAATGTGAAAGAATACAATATTTTTGAAACAATTGAATAATTGAAGTTAAAAAAAAATCAATTTCTTCACATGACTTGTATAGAGTTATCTTATCCACTTCACTTGCTTGTAGAAGTCCTTCATCATTTTTTGTTCCATTTTGTATTAGAGTATCTTCATCATGTATTCTGACATATCCTTATTTTCTCCTTTGATCTCCTTGATCAATTATCTAACTTGATTTAGTAGATTCTCTGTCTCATCAATTTTGGCCTTGGGAACAATTGTGGGAAATATTTCCTTAACATCTTCAAGTATTGTAGCCTTATTTCTCTTTGCAATCAGCTTACTCTGAGCTATCTTCATAGATAATAACTCTAAATATTTCATTAAATCCTTATGCTTCAGAGTGTTAGGATCGACTTGGGGAATGATTATTTCTTGTTCTAATTTGATTGACTTTGTCTTATTTGATTTCTTCTTACCTCCCAACATACTTTCACTAGTCTCTGTATCCTTGGGTGCTTCATGTACAGTCTCAGTTGTAGTAACTGACTTTTTAGTGTAACTAAGAATTTGTGTTAATATCAGTTCAATACTTTGTAGTGGATCTAAATCAACATCCATACACTCAGTATCATAAAAATGAGTGTCCATGATATCCTTATATTTCTATAAATATTTTGCAAGGTCCACTTCTTCTGTGATATCTTAAATAATTATCTCTCCTTTGTCTACAGTTAGATCAATTGGCTCTAAATCCGTAGTGGTTTCCTTTACTTGATTAATCATGCTTCCTTGTTGAATTGTCTTTTCTTCTCCATGCTTAGTATTATCTAAGTTGTATATATTTCTCCACTTTGTTTATGTCTTCTTTTCTACAAATTCGATATCTCCATTTATTATCGTTAATGCTCTTCCCTTCACAATGAAATCTTTAGAATATATCTTTAATGCTTCTTTGATTTATGATGGTGCTAGGTCAGGAATAGTGTGAACTAATAACGTTTCTCTCATTTTCTTTTTAGCATTCATGCCATACTTCCATCTAGAAACAATTTTATCATACAACTTTGTGGTATGATATTACCAAGTTCAATTGGTCGGACTTTGTACTTCAATAGTGTTTCTACCACAATGTCTTCAAATTTCTTCTTATCTTCTTCATTTACTTTCACATACTTAGTCTCCCTAAATCCTGTAGATCCTCCAAATTCCTTTAATGATTCAGGAAATTAATCTAGACTCTTTGGTATATTACCAAAATTTTCTACAAGAACAAACTTATCTACCTTATCCAATTTTGTGTCACTTCCCTTTAAAATATTTAGTCTTCTTCTAGTGTATAAAACTTGCCTTCCTCCTCTATTTGTTGCATATGTTCTACCTTTTAGTTGAATTATCTCGGTTGCAACCTTCTCTTTTTCTTGTACAAAGGATCTAGTGTTTCTTTTTGTTATAGTAGTTCTCAGTGAGGGTACTATTGCCAGGATCTTGTCAACTACATTAATAGATTTTTCATTAGTAGTTTCATCTTCTCCTAGAGTCTTTGATAGATTATGAATCATCTTCTCTATTTTTCTTATTGCCTTAGGTATAAGAATTTTTTTCTTTATTTTCTCTTTTACTTCCTCAGAAGTCTCATATCTCGGAGCTTTAGGATAAATGGGCTATGCTAGTAGGGCTTCTATCTACTTTTAGGCTTCATGAATGGTCATCTCATATCCCATAGGTTCTATCCATTCTGCTCTTAGTTCATCTTCTTTTGATAAACATTCATTAGTCTTAACTTCAAAACAAATATTTTCGTGATATTTTGCAATCAATTGTGGTGGTTTCCTGTACCTTATATGCATTCTAGCTTGAAACTTTGAAAAATAATCAGCTATAATAGTGTCAAATTTATCACCTAAACTCTTTATGCACTCATTGATATGGTATATGATAGGTATGTCTCTCTTCCATACTATATCACCAATCGAAGGGAAAGTGTTATGAAAATAGAAGAATATACATACCAATACTAAACTAAATTTTAGAGTATTGGTCTTTACTTTTTGAATAGTATTCTTGTTATTGTCTAGTTATTTCAAAAAAATCTCACAAACATCAATTTTCAATCCCTTCTTCACAATTTTGTATGCTAAGTCACAACACTACAAGGTACACTGTCCACTATAGATGAATGAAATACTCAGTATGATAAAATATTGCATGCATACCTAATCTTGGTGTCTTCAACAGTAGATATCTATATGCCTCTGCCATCCCAAATTCCCTTTCTAAATTCGGTAAGTTTACCTCTTTCAATTTGTTTCATGACCTTGGGTCTATCACCAATAGGTAATCCAGTAATGAGATGTAAAAAATTGTTTGTAATCTTGATTGGCTCATCCAACCACATGGTCTACATGTGTACTCAATTGAGTACCATTCTCAACCATTTGGGTTTTAATACCCTCAATAGGCTCATTATGTGGGTCAGATGCTTCTCTTCTAGGTGAGTGTACTCATCCTTCAATTTCTTGTTTACACATAATTTACTGAATGATGCATCAATTTATTCTTGACAAAGATCTTCAATCTTGCAATTTATAAAAGTATGCACATAATAATTTAGAAATACTCGTGGATGGATAGATGATAACTCTTTCGTCATATATTTTTCTGATGCTATCATTGGGGGCATATTGTTCTTAGCAGTAATAGATTTTGTATCCTTAACCAGTGTGGATCTCTAGACTCTCAGTGCCATAACTTCTCAAGATAGGTTAAATACAAACTAGGTCACGCTCAAATAGATATTACTTCACAAATGTAGCTGGGCAATATAAAGTAACCAGAAATTCTCTCCAAATTCTCTTAAATGATTCAAAAATACCTTCTCATATCATTTGGTGGATACCAGAAATGATCACATGCAATGTGCTCAAATGCTCTTGTTAATGATAAGTTCAAATGAACTACAAACTGCCCTATTTATAGATTTCCCTCAATTAGGGTTTCCAATGGCTATTAGGTTTTGCAATAAATGATTTTTTGTGTCCCTTTTGTCTTATTCACCGACCATATAGTGACTTTTCTTAACCAAATAAAACAAAACAACTACACACAATACTTCATACTCACAAATTATCAAGATGCATCTTAATATGCTAATATGTATCTCAAATCTAATACTTTGTAACTGAAATAAGATTTCCAATATTTTTTCATTCCTTACATACCTTTCACCAATTAGATGGAGCTAGGTTCAACCAACTCAGTAGAGATGGTGTATTTTGTGATTCTGGATGATGTCCCTTCATCTTGAGAATTTTTCCTCTATGTCTTGTTCATTTTCTCTTGGATTTCCTCAATAGTAGTAGGAGCTTTTAATTCAGATTCTTCTCCTCTTGGCGCATCACCTCAATCTATGCAATTCCTTGCAAGGTGTCCTACCTTATGACAGTGAAAATATGCCATGCCTAGATTTTCCAAGCTCTTATGTTGTTCCTTTTATGCATCAACATGCAGTTTAGAGAAATCTTTACATACCTTTCATGGGATAAACTTGATATTCTTGTGTTATAGTCCCATGGTATAGAAATACCTACTCGGTTGGTTTTATCATTCTCTCGGTTAGGCTTCCAGTTATCACTCCATTTCTTTATTCTACATTCTTCAACTTTGTGTCCAAACTTGTTATAATTATTGCACTATTCATCAAACTTAGATTTCCTTACATTGTTGACAAGATTAGTTCTGCATTCAAATGATTTATGTCAATACCTATTGCATCTAAAATAATAACCATTAAACTTAGGTATACTCAGTGATTTACCTTTCCTACTCCTCTAGACATTAGAAGTATGTTCAGGCTTCCCACAGTCATTGCAACTTGACTTCTTCTGTCTTGGTGGGGATGCAATACTTTCATCTCTTTGTGCTTTTGATGATTCTCCGTTCTCACTGGTGATATCCTCTTTGTATCCAATACATGTTTGGTTATTTCTTTTTTTCTTATTCTTGAATTTTTGATCCAGAGAGTTGAGTTCTTCATTTATTTTCAGTATTGCATTTGCACCTTTCTCATCTTTCAGTATTTGTTCCATTATTTCAATTTTAGCTTTCAGTTCTTGATTCTCAAATTATTTTCTAGTATTATCTTGATTTGCACTCAGAAGTTGATCAACCATGTCATAGTGAGCTTGTTTCACTCTCCTGATCTCATTATATTTTTCCAGTAGCTTCATCTCAACTTGTCTCTTATTATCTTCTATCATTTTATTTTCATCTTTAGCAGTATTTTTTCCATTAATCAGCTCGGTCATCCTTATCATACTGGTTTCAAGATCTATCTTCATTAGGTCCAATTTCTCGCTAAGTTTATCACTCTTTTCTAGTAATTCTTTTATAGATATTTTAGATTCATTAGTAACACTACCTTGAGATGATGTTTCAAGTGTATCAACTTGTTCTTGTCTAACCTTCAGTTTATCATAAATTTTTAGTATAACCCTTAGAGATCTTTCAATTTTATTTTTCAAATCAATGATTAACTCTCTTGCACCTTCCAATTCAGATTCAAGGCCATCAAGTCTTTTATATTTCCTAAGACTTTCCATGACTAGGATCTTTAATTATCAGGTGGTGAAACCCTATAACTCAAGAGTATTAGCTTTGATACAAATTGTTGGAATAATGTATGGAAAGTAAGGGCTGAGAGGGGAGGAGTGAATCAGTACTTATAAAACTTTTAACTTAATACCTTCACTTATTAGCCATAAACTTTATGTTCTCTTCTTACCCACTCCATTGTATTGAAATGAAAATAATGTAAAGTATGCAAATCAGAACATTAAAACCATAACAAATAAACTCATAACACAGTGATTTGGTTATGTAGAAATCCTTGGTTAGAGGACAAAACTGTGTGGGGATGACACCCTCAACTTTCACTAAAACTGCAATATGAAAGGTTGCTCGGTTAGAGTTACAAAGGTTTGTTATTTATGATAGATTACTCAGTTAAGAGCATACAATAATTATTAGGTCTACCTGATTAGAGGATTTTGCAATCTGTACACTTAGAGATGTACCCAGTTAAAGGATTTACAATAACAAGATCTATTGGGATCTACCCGGTGTTGGGATTCAACCTTCATAATACAATAGTACTTAAACTATGAAATGTCTATTTTACTTTGCATCAAATATAAATGTTGATTGAGACTCTATGTAATCTGAAATGTGTTTCCTTAACTATGATATCTGTAACACTTCACTCTTATGATCTGTGTTTTCCTCCCCCAATAATTCATTAACAACATTAATTGTTTCATTAACCACATTCATAGCAATGTTAACTTGTGAATTCATCCTTAATAAATATGAAGTTTTAACCTCTTAATCTTGTGAGATAGTTGGAAAACTATTATCCTAAACCATTTGATCTTCTTTCTCACTCACTGACCATGTCACTTTTACCTCATTATTTGGTGTTCTTGGAAATACAAAACTCACATTAGCCATTTTATTTGTGCCTTAGATCTTCATCCTAAATTATCTCAATCCTTGATCATGTAACCAACTATTATTAATACTTGTAAAATTTAATTAATGTATTAGCAATGCATTAAATGCATCCTTATCACTTTTTGAATTAATTGTCTGGCTCAGTTACATATTCATTTTGACTCGGTTGTGTGATATCTCAATTCTCAGTAACTAGCAACTCGGTGTAGTATATCCATTTGGTAACAAAATATGTTTGGTATACTTCATTCTCACTTATTTTCTTCACTGACTACACAATGCTTTATGTCTTGACTGACTACCTTGGTGTTTATTACCGACTAGTCCTTTATAATACTTTCTCCTTTCACCAACTATTTTCTCCATGAACTGTGACTTTGACAAAAGTAATGACAACAAAAATAGTACATGGGTTGATGGAGAACTATTTGCGATGACTAAAATTTTGTAGAGGCAGATGAGAGAAATAATGAGGATACCAAAGGATTTGGTAGAGAAGTATAGGGATACAATCTGTTTTCATGGTTGAAATTGATTATCTTTTCTTTGAATAAATAGAACCTAGAATGAAATGGTGTTATCCTCTGAGATATATTAAAGTTAGTCCTAAGGTTTTTACTATGCAAGTTGAACATGTATTATCCTCAGAGATTGATCCATCCAAAGAAAGATGGGGAACTTATGAAGTGAAGTCTACAAAGATAAGGGAAGAACATACTCGAGTAGTAGGAAGAGTAAAATAAAAAATGTGGTAGACAATCTAGCAGCCAAGGATTGTATTAAAAAGGATGAGATGAAAGATGTAAGGAAGAAGATGATAGAAGGTGTTTCTAGGTTGACAAGCACTACTATTGCAGCCCATCCACCTCCAAAAATAGAGAAGGATATCAATCCACCTCCTACTATAGTTAATGTACCTAAAACTACACCCACACCACCAAAGAGGACATGAAAAGAAGAGAAACCCAAGAAACAAGACTCTCTGCCTAAGAAACATAGCACAAAAGTTGTATTTTGGATCTGTATCAATTTTTTTGAGATTGTATATGTTTCAGATTAACTTTCTGTTACTCTATAACAATTGTAATAGACCCTAAATATCTTAATAGAGTAGACTTAACCGTCTTATTGTAAATCTCAAAACCAAGTGCACACATAGGTTTTGTTGCTAAATCCTCACACGAGGTAGATCTAGTCAATATTTTTGTTAGTCCTAATAGGGTAAGATCATCAAAAGTGATCATTTTTTAAAGCTTTAACAAGCTATCTTTATTACTATAGTAGTGAATTTTTGTGGGTCTCATCCCCACCATAGTTTTTACCTTCTAACAGGGGTTTTCTGCGATACCAAAATACTAGTGTCATGAGTACTTAATTTCATGTATGTGTAATGTTTATTTTACATGCATTTACATTTCAGCATTGATACTATATGTTTGGAATACGAAATCTACTCAGTCGGTTACTATAAATAGTGAATGCAAAGAATTGACTATAATTTTTTAAGGGTAATGATTCACCCCTCCCCTCTAAGTACACACCATTTCCATTATCTTAAAATTGGGCCAACAATTGGTATCAAAGCTTGTTCTCTTATTTTTAAGGTTTATAAGCTGAGGAGAAAATATCTTATAGTGGAGAAGTATACACTTGACTAAACTATTGAGAATAATAAATTACAGCTGAAGATCTATGTCAAACAGTTCAAGGAAACCAAAGAGAAACTCAGGTAGATGTTGATTAAGAGGAAGGAGGAAGGACACTGAACTTTATTGTCATGCGATTGATTATTATGAAGAAGAGATTAATGACCCATTTGATACATCTAGATCTAAATCTTGTAGCATATCTGATGCATCTGAAGGAATCATATCAAAGCTATATGAAATAAATCAACGACTTACTGAACAAGTGAAAGTACTATATATAGGAAAAGATACACAAATGGTTAGAATGGTTGAAGTCTTGAATAATGCAAAGAAATATGAACAAGATAGAAAAATGGTTGTTGATGCTAGAAGAAAGATGATTAAAAATTTACAAGATAAAGAAACGGAGATATCTAGACTTACTAAACATTGCTTTGTGACCACCAATCAAGTGGTTGCTATGAATCATGAGGAAAATTGAGTGAATACTGAACTTGCAAAAAGAATATAGGATATTGGTGTATTGAAAGAAGAAAATGAGAAACTGAGAAATAAATTGAAGATTTTACAACAGCATAATGAAGTGATTGAGAGATCTGAAGAAAGCACTAAGAGAATGGATGAATTTTTGAACCATCAAAGAAGATTGAATAACAATACCAAATTAGGGTATACCAAGCAAGGAGAATTGTCAAATCAAGTTGAATAAAAGAATGTGTACTTAAATCCTACGTTGAAGAAACCCTCTTTCCATCACTGTGGAAAACTTGGCCACACATCAAATGTTTGCAAGAGCAAAGCAAAAGTTATTCTTAGAAACCCTCCTAAATTTAATGATATTTTCTATAACTGTAATAAGCATGGACATCAGGCACATAAGTGTAGATCCACGTTGAAAAAAACATAGAAGAAACCATACATGGATAAACACTATAAAAATTGTAACATGAATGGTCATGAAACTCAAGAGTGCAGAAAGAACACAAAGCAGATCTGGAAGCCTAAAGGACAAGAAAAAGTAAATCAATCAAGAAGACAAGGAAATTATTATTTGTGGGATTAAAAAACTTGGAACAATTATGAATCATGTGGTAAATATGGACATATAGTAGAAAACTATATAATACTATGGTGAATCAAATCTAGGAATTGGTCAAACTCTGGAATGGCATGTTCTCCCTGTCAGAAAGTTGGTCACTTAAGAAGAGATTGTGCAGACTAAATAAACACTTATGGAAATGGAAATATAATTGATGAAATTGTGAGGATTAGAAATCAAATGTGGAGAAGAGAATCAAATGATAATGCAGAACCAAGCACAACAGTTGGTGACACCTCATCCATTGGGTTAGGTGGCTCCACCATCTCAAACTGAGCAATACAAGCAGGGGCGGAACTATATTTTGAAATGCTATATATTACATCATTTCCTATATTTATTGCATATATGCCAAATCATCATGAATAAAGATGCAGTGTGGCATTAAATATTTTATTACTATGATCTATTCTAGTCAGTTAATATGTACCAAGTTAAAACTATCATTCGGTGAAAATGTGAAGAGATCATCGAGTTGTTGTGGTAACCGGGTATATGGTATGCTCACCAAGTTGAAGAATTTATAGTGTTAACCGAGCATGTTGTTTTTTCACCGAGTGGTTGGTAAAGTGCATTTATTGCACCTCCCTAACTCATTTACTATAAATTTAGTCGATGTGAGCTCATTTGTTCATAACACGATCATGGAGCAGAATAATGAACAGAGAGATAAGTTACAGAAGAATATTTTTGTGCATTCTACAGATATCTAAGAAGATTTTTGAGAATACAAAGGTTAGTTTCTAAGAATTCAAAACTTACCGAGTTATTTGAGCTCATTTTATGGAAGCCCTAAGAACAGAAAACATGGCATCTTCATCACGAACAATGAAAGCTAAAGTGGATAAGGAAAAGAAGGTTGTTTTGGTGAAGAAATCCACCTATATGGAACCAAACTACAAGATCCATCCACAAGTTTTAGAACAACCAGATAATCATGGCGCATTCTCATCTATCCCATCTAGGGTTTTTTTAATACAAGATGTTTGTGCATATATACATTGCAAGATTGGTGAGATCAAATATTTTGAGCTTATGTCAACCTACCAATCATTATGTACAAATGGAAAACTGAAGGAAGATCACAAACACTTAGAGGTTAAAGGATTAACTCATTCGCTTGATTTCCCAAAGTTCTTTTAGAATGAATGGATCTAAATTGTACTAAGTAGGGTACATGAAGGGAAGCTATGGTTGGATGAGACTAAAAAGATAACCATGGATGTCATTCATGCAGTAACAAGGTATCCCATATGTGACAAATCCAAACTCCTAAGACACCTACCGAGAACTGAGTTGGAAAAGACAACATTAGCCAAGTGGGATGCTAGAGGCTTGAAGGTCAACTAAATCAATGATCCTGAACTGAGATTTTGTGCTTATGCCATTGGGTATAAGATATTCCAGTCCAGCAGACCGAACATCATACCATGTGGAGCTGTTGATATACCTTACAAGATCATTGAGAAAGGTCTTCAACTTGATTTTCTGAAGCTATTGTAGAAGCAGTTAGAAGAGAATATGAGAACCATTAGGACATCAAAGACATATACATGTAAGTTTGGTTTATTACTAATTTTCATATTATTCTACATGCAAAACTTCTTTCCATCAATTGATAAAGTTAAGTGGAAGACAGAAATACCAGTTACAATATAAATAGATGAAATGAATACAAGCTTAGGTCAGAATTTTGAACCTGTGATGAATGAATACTTTGCAAAATTTAAAGATAGAATGGAAAAGAAATCCTAGATTCCACTACAACTAGTAGTTAAATACAAAGATAATATATGTTTTGTAGTAGATACAGATGCAATATTAATCAAAGTAGCAGATTCAAGGACAACATGGTTACCTCCAATGGAGCGTGAATTGAATATTGATGTTGCTACAGAGGCTATTGAAAATTTATTAAATGAGCCTGTTGAAAAATCAACCATGATATTTGGTACTTATGATGAGGCAAAGACCCGAATACAAATTCAGTTACAAGCACACCAGTTGGGTAGGAAAAAGACCAAAACTATCAAAACTTTGAAAATGAAACTTGCAATAATAGATGAAAAATTGGATAATTCTGAATAATAGGATGAATAGTTGACCTCAGTCGGTCAAGAAGAAAAACCATATCATGACATCAATGCTAGTGACTCTGGTGACATGCCAGTTGAGGCATCCAAGGCCAAAAAGGGAAAAATGATAAAGACTGTATCTACACCACAAAAAAGATCACAATCGGTGACTAGTGACTCACCATCTTTGAAGAAAGGTGTAGCAAAAATTAAAAAGCCCTCACAAAAATTTACATACCAAACAAGGAAGCAGAAGGGTACTACTATTGCACCGAGACAAAAGAGGAGATATGTGCAAAAAAAAGATGACAAGGATGACTCTGATGAGAATCCTGAATAATTCAAGGTTGTTCACAACACACCATCATAATGTATTGATGAGATTGCAGAGGCAATCAAGACAACTCAACTGTTGGCACATCTGAAGATACAAGCATATTCTGATTTTTCTACTAAGAACAAGGATAAAATTGAAGAAGCAATCATAGGTATGATGAGTAGCCTTAAACAAGTTCTAGTTAAATTTTCTACTTCTATACCATCAGAAATATATGATAGAATATCATCAAGATGGTCATATGCACTCCAGACTGAGAAACAGATGAGAGAAGCATCTCTCACACTTATAAAAGAAGAGTGCGCAGTTGAGGAAATTCATGATAAAATGAGGCAATATGCCAAGCAATTTCTGAAAAAACAAAGAACACTAAATATCCTACAAGGTAATATGAAGGAAGTGGATATTGAGATAACTAAAATTTGGAATGAATTATTGAATCCACCTAAGGTTATCAAAGACACTGATCAAGTACCTGATGTTGCATCTACTAGAAAAAGTACATAACCCATGATAGTTGATGATGAAATAGTTGATAATGTGTTAGACGGTATTCCTAAACTCCTCACTAATTTAGGTCACCTAGATATCACAATAAGTGATGTAACAAAAGGATATCTAGATGATAAGGCCAAGGAAGATGTATCTATCTGAGAAACTGAGACTATTGATGAGAAAGATACATCACAGGTGGCCTGAGGTACTACACCAGGATAGTTACCTATTTTGGTTGAAGAAATTGAAATTGAGACCAAAGAACAGAAAAATCCACCCGAGCAGGAAATAGATACAAATGAAGATAAGGGTGAAGAAAATGGTAAAGAGACTAAGCATAGTGGTGAAACAAACCAAGGTGATGCACAAAAAAGATACCACTGATGCTGTAGAAGAAAAAGGTGAAGGTACCACCAAGACTCCTGAAAAGGTAGTAGATACATCTATTACTGACACAAGGTCCATTACCGAGGCACCTAAAAAGGTTTTCACACCAAGTACCGAGCTATCAAAGTCTCATATTGATAAAAAGGCTTAGTTAACATTAGCACTATCACCTACATCGACCAGTCAAGGTAAGAAGGAGAAGAAATAGAAAAGAACCAAGGATCCAGTTACCTTAGATGAAATCATAGAGATTCCTGAAATGGATCCTAAGACACTTGATCCAGAAACATTGAATAAATATGGTGAAATTTGCACCAAAAAGGAAGCACAAGATAAGCTAAGACAAGAAGCCAAGCATGCACAAGTACTAGTGAAGGAAAATGAGATCTTAATACAATTTGTATCAGATATAAACATTGATGAATGCGCCCCCATACTAGAACAACTTGAAACGCTCACTGAGGCAATTGATAAGCCTAACATTAATGTCAAGAAAAGACTTGAAGAACGAGTAGAGAAGAAGATTTAATATAAAATTACCGAGAAGATAAGCCAAGAAGTGGTAGTACATAAGGTAACTCTATCAGAATTTGTAAATGGTTTAGAAACTATTATATCTGAAGCCATTACTATTCTCTAGTAGTTATGCACACTATATCACTTCACTACCAAGATTAATGAAAATTTAAAGAAAATAGATCAAGATATAAAGGATAGTGCATAGAGTATATCAACCGAGAAACATGCATTAGAGTTGAATTATAAGAAGATACTTCAAAACTAGCGGTTGAGACAAGAATTGAAGAAAGAAGAGGAACAAATAACAGAGCAAGTAACCGAGCTCCAGGCGACATTGCTACCGTATTTAGCAATGATGAAAAAACATGTGACTTTTGCAAAGAATCTCATTGCCACCCCAGATTTATCAGTGACAGAAATCATATATGAGATGCACACCCAACTACAATTAGAGGCACTCACCCTAGAGCACTTAAAGGAGGAATGGGAGAAGTTATTGGAAACTCTCAAGAATTCCTATCCCAATATTTTTGACAAATTGTAAGTTGCACACCTTTTGTCATTATTTCAAAAAAGGGGAAATATATGTATATATGTATTGTCCAGATTAGAAACTACATCACCAAGGAACAACGTTAACTAAGTGGAATAGAGTCCACATAATAGTTTGTTATGGCACATTATTTTATGTAACAACTTTTGAGCTAACCTAGATAATGGTTTACATGATCGAGGAGGACATTAATTATGGATTTACAACATTAATTATATATGTCTCCTATGTGTAGATGATTAAGGTAAATGATGTACACCATTGATCTTAGGGTAAGGATGTAATTGTTGAACCCTAATTAGGCCATATAATTTGATATATAAATGTATAGATGTAAAATTATTTTAAGTATGTTGGTCAAGAAATGATCAAGTAGCTTCCATACTACATACATCAGAGATGAGACAAGGGATTCAAGGACAAAGACTATATTGCAAAAAATAGTTTAGAGAAGTAAGGTAAGGATACTAAGAAGAATAGAGTAGAATGTATTATCATTCACCTTGAGGTGATATTTTTTCTATAATGGATCTGTATCAACAATTTTAAGATTGTATATGTTTCAAATCAACTTTTTGTTACTCTCTAACAATTTTTATAGACCCTATATCTCTTAACATTGTAGACTTAACCGTCTTATTGTAAATCTCTTAACTGAGTTCAAACATAGATTATGTTGCCAAATCCTCACACGAGGTAGATCTAGTCAATCTTTTTGTTACTCCTAACAGGGTAAGATCATCAGAAGTGAACATTTTGTAAATATTTAATAGGAAATCTTTATTACTATAGTAGTGAAGTTTTGTGGGTCTCATCCCCACCGCAATTTTTACCTTCTAACAGGGGTTTTCTGTGATACCAAAATACTAGTGTCATGAGTACTTAATTTCATGTATGTGTAATGTTTATTTTACATGCATTTACATTCTAGGATTGATACTATATATTTTAAATATGCAATCTACTTAGTCGGTTACTAAAAATAGTGAATGAAAAGAATTGAATAAATGTTTTTAAGGGTACTAATTCACCCCTCCCCTCTCAGTACACACCCTTTCCATTATCTTAACATTGGGCCAACAATTAGGCTTTCTTCAAAGGACCAAATTTCTAATACTAATTGTTGATAATATGGAAATGAATAACTATGAGGGGCGGGGTGAATTAGTTGTTCCCAAATCTCTACACCTTAAAACCATAGTTCTTAAAAACACTTATTTCTTAAACTCTCTTATTTCTTATCTGAATGAATGAAATGTGAAACATGCATGGATACACAAATCATATTATCATACACACAATTAGACACAATATTTTTATTGTGGAAACCCTGTTAGGGAAAATGTCATGGTGGGGTTATTTACCCACAACAAGAAAATACCTTATTAGAAGTTTAAACTTGCTACAACATATGTTGAATGCACATGCGTTCATGATCACTACCTAGAGCTCACTGGAGAAATGAAAATTCTTTGGATACAACTCTGAGGAAGGCTCACTGTCTTACAATATGATCACTAAAATGACCTACAAGTGTTTTTGAACTGGATAACAAGATCTACCTTATGCAAAAGTCAGTTCTATTGAAGCACAACCAAGATCTCTGATCTAATTGTCTCTAAATCCTTCAGAAGAGAAACTTAGCCTTCAAGAGAAATTCACAATTTCTCTCCAATAAATCTCTGGCATTCACAACAAATCTTCCACTTTTGCGCCTAAATTTTTTTTGTCCTAATTCATCATCTTATACAAAGAACTAGGTCTACCAAACCTATTTCACCATCTCTTCAAACTATCATTCCAAATCTCATGCTCAAGTCTATCAATAACCATCAAATTATAGTCATTTCCTACAACCACCACCACCTCAAGATCATAAATCTCCCAGATTTCATGGTTTAGCACTTGTGCAACATGATTTACCAACTAAGTCATTCAAGAACATGAATAATAATAAAACATTATTATTGATAAAAAACTCCACCAATATGATCCTTGTGATCCATGTATATCGCTAACTCATCAAAGACATACTGCAATAAAATCCTATAGCATTATTATAAATAGTCAAACATTCAAATCCACGATAGTCATTGGATTTTCCAACTCTTTTTCACTGAACCTGAAATTCACGGTGACCAAGTCTTTGAGACAATAAGATTATGCCTTGTATACCTTTGAAGTACAAACCCTCTAATTTTAAGACCTGATATGTCTCCGACACACTCCTACATTTTCTCCATGAAATTCTAACTTTATTGTGCACACCAAACCTCTTTGTGTCTTCCTATCGACATATTCTATCACCTTATCTGCTAGTCACCTTTGTTAACCTAGTTACCTATCCAAATCATCATGAAACCTTCTCTAAATTTGGGTTAACTGAGTAAACACCTTCATCATCCTTCCTCTATGTGTTTTACTTCATCTCTTTAATATTTGCATTCCAAAAGACCTTTTAGCATTCTGCTCCACTAGCTAACCTACAATAATTAAGTTGGCAACAATCAAATCGATCTTATGATTAATTCCTTTGATTCTGATAATATGTTGACATAAATGAAAACACATCCAACATGCCAATATACCAAAAAACATTATGCATACAAATACATATATATGGTTGTTATTTATACGATTTTTTATGGTATTATACTTGTACTAAGTTTGGTTAATAATTGCAATGATGGATATACAATAAATGACTAAAAAGAACTTGAAAGGATTAGGAAGATGAAAGTGAAGAAAGAGAAACCATTTGAAGAAAATAAAAAAGGAAGTCCATTCCAAAACATTTAAAAAAATGAGTATCTTTTTGATGAGTTTATTGATGTTGTCAATGAAATTTCATATAGTTCTCCTTAAATTTTTTGGATTATCTTTGCTACATATAAGCATTCCTCATCTAACATATAATATAAATGATATATAAAAGGTCCATATTGGAGGCTGGAAAAAACAGAGGATGGGGAAATTTTCATCATCTCAAGTTAACTTCTCATTTTGAGATGATGTTCTACATCAAAAGCATTTTTGGCGCTCTATGGTTTATACTTTTCTTGCTAACATTGTTGATACTAATTGTAGACACAAAAATGTATCCACAGTTGAAAATACTTAATATTATCATATCCTAGACAATTAAATAAATATGTATTATTTATTTAATAATATTTACCTTTATCCTACCCTTAATTAAATAAATTTATCCCTTATCCTTGATCAAATAAATTTAAATTTATTTAATCTTATCCTACTCCACACTCCTATAAGTTTAATTAATCCAAAATTAGTTAAACTAACCATGAGCCTAGTGTTGGTCCCATTGAGAGGGGGGTTGAATTAGACAAATCAAAACTTAAACACTTAAAAGTGAACTCACCGATTCACTCGATAATACTGAATATAGTAAATAACCAAATAACTAAATAACATAAGAAACAATACATATCATATATTTAAGTCAATCATTCAAACTTAGCAACATCAAATTAACTCATATAACTCTAGATTTAAATATGTTGACACTAGATTTAATGAGAAAACCCAATTTGGGAAAAACATATATGGGAATTGTAACCCACAATAAAATGTACCCTTCTGAAGTCCGCTTGGTTAAGAACTTATCATGTTAAATATTAGAAACGCGTTTGCTAAATCTGACCCTGTTAGGGCATTTACCTTAGATCTGTTAAGATCTTCACCTTGTTAGGAGTGGCCTTATTAGAGGTCTTTAAACACTCTTTTGGAATGTCTCCTAAGTCTAGGTTTTACAAATAGGACTATTTAATCCACTCAGCTAAGGGATTTCTTTACTACAAATATTAATAGTTAATAGTAAACTTTGATTTGTAAATATAGAAAATAACTTTGCTTGTGTCAGATCCTTTATGCTCAATTGAATACTCGCATCACATACTCCATTGATCTCTTTCTCAAACTATAGATTCTTCAATCTCTGTTTCTCTATTATGCTTGGTAAATGTTGTTCTTCAGCTTCTTCTTCTTCTCTGTTCAATTTTCCAAAAGAATACTCTATTCATATTTCTCATTCTTTATATAGATATAGTTTTTCCTCTTAATCTCCTTAATTTTATTTTCCTTCATTTACACTAAGTCATTCAAACATCTTCTTCATATTTCATAACTCAGTAAACCATCTCACTTTTACCTTGAAACTTGTACTTTTCTTGGAACACTTCAAAATTTAGTTTAACTACTTGATCTTCTCCTTAGATCTTCTTATTGAATTTTCCCATTTGTAGATATTGTAACAAAAATAATTTAATTTATTTCCTCATACAACTCATCATCACTTCACATTAAATTTAATCTTATCATCATTTATTATCAGTATTCTATACTTGGTAAAACTTGCTTTGCAACTCAGTAACTGACTTCATTCACTGCTTGGTATCTAACTCAAATTTGGTGCTCAGTGCTTGACTTTCACTTGGTTTTCGGTAACTTGTGATGGACTCACATAACATTCTAATGAATGACTCGGTCTACCTCTATAAAGTAACTCTTTAATTCATAACTTTAATTCTTTGTAGTTTACAACTTGATCAATCAATTGTATCGATTTGTTAAAATCAAATATATAGTAGAAAACAACTATATCATCATTATTTCATCATTATCTGATCTTTATTTATCACCCATTTAACTTCTCCTCCTAATATATGGTAACATAATAAAAATAAATTAATCAATTGCTTGACATCAATGCTAGAATAATAACCCATCTAACCATTTCTATAATCATGATAATTGGTATCACTCGGTCTTCATCATCTCCAACAAATATTCATCAGTTAATCAACAATATCACTCTTTGGAATTGATAGAAACCACTATAACAGTGTTATAGAAATTGATGATGGCAGATCTCAAATACATAATTGTACTCCCTTTGAGTTGATATTTTTGTTTCCACTTTGATCACTGATCTGAATCTCCCTCTTGTGTAAATATTTTGTTTCTGCAACATATATTTTGAATCTCCTTCATGAGTAAACATTTACAATTCTTTCTATCTCCCTTAAGAATAAATTTCATGAATTCATTCTCTCCCTCTTTGACAACAATTTCAAAAAGTCATACTCCTAAAAACGTGTTCTAGTAGTGGATTATACTTGACATGTACTCATAAATCATTACATACAAAAATATTTTCACAACTTTAGGAATCACCTAAAGTGTGTCATACTAACATCAATTCAGAAATAGATATTCTATTTAAATATAGAATTGATGTAGCATGCCTCATGCCTCATGCTCTTTAGTGAACATTGGATAGGGGAAGAACCCCTAATTTACCTCTTAGACACTCTAAAGCCTCTTTAGGTAGTGGCTTTGAAAAGATATCAGCCAATTATTCCTTTGAATTCACATATTCCAATCTAACATTGTTCTCTTGAACTTGTTCTCTCAAGTAGTGATACTTGATAGAAATGTGCTTGGTCTTTGATTGCATAACCGAGTTTTTTGATATATTAACAACACTTGTATTATCACAATAAAAAGTAACCAGATTTGTGATCTCTTCTTTCATACCTTCAAGTAATTTCTTAATCCATACTATGTTTGCAAAATTCATAGAAGAAACAACATATTCAACCTCGACAATAGACTGTAAAATACAACTTTGTTTCTTACTCAGCCATGTAACCAATCTTTCACCTAGAAAGAATGCGCCTCCACTAGTACTTTTTTGTCATCAACATTTCTAGCCCAATCTAAATTAGTGTAGTCTTGTAGATCAAAAGTACCTCCCTTTTTGTACAATAAAAAAAATGCTCATGTCCCTTTCAGATACCTCAAATTTCTCCTTACTGCAAACATATGTGTTTCCTTCAGGTTTGAATAAAATTTTGTAACAATTCCAATAGTGTGTGCTATATCAGGTCTTCTGTGAACAACATACTACAATTTACCAATCATGGATCAATAAAGAGTATTATCCACCTCTTGTATTACATCCTCTTTAGATAATTTACATCCAATAACCATAGGTGTTCCAATAGGTTTAGAATCTTCCATACCAAAATTTTTAAGAATCTTTTTGATATACTTGGCTTGTGTAATATAGATCCCCCAGTAACTTGTTGTATCTATAGACCTAGAAATAACTTAATCTCTCCTATCATTGACATCTAAAACTCTTTTCTCATATCATCAGCAAATCCTTTACACAAAGTGTCATTGCATCCAAAAATAATATCATCCACACAAATTTTAGCAATCAAAACTTTATTATCACTCTCACATTTAAAGTAAACATTAATGTTATCACTTGTTCTTTGAAATCCTATTTTGATTAGATAAGAGTGCAATCTCTCATACCATGCTCGTGGTTCTTGTTTCAAACCTGTTGGTAAAAAGATTGTTCTTTTAAATTTAACCCTAAAATACCCAAAGTACTTAAGAAAAATCAAATACAATAGTTGGAAAATTGTTATTCAAAAACTGATTTCCCTTTAAATTTAAAGGTACAGCTCCCTTATATGAATGATTTTTAGTGAATTTTTCTATTTCTTAGTCTAACAGGGGTATTTTATTAACCCGAGAACAAAAAAGGTAAACCAAGCTAAACCTAGGTAGGAAATAACTTGGGGAGGAAGAATTCAACTATAAATCTAGCCACCTCTAAGATTTCATCAATTAGATTAACTCCAAAAATTGGTAATGCATGAACTTCTACAAAAAATGTAGATGTAGGACTAAAGATTAATAATGAAATGCTCACAAATCAATCGATATCACAGAAAATGTTTCCCAATTCAGGATAACAACAGATCTTACCCTAACTTAACTGTATCAAATCATAATACAGAAATTTGGTTTGAACACAGATTGCAAATCTAACTTCAAAGAAACATTCAGATTCAATAGAAAGACTAATGAAATGAAATAGAAAATTTAAAGAAATGGCATTCAGACATACATGATTGACTCAACAAAATGCTATCTTTCACACCAAAATATAGCCGACCTTTGTATTGATTTTGGAAATAGTACATATAGAGTCTCAGATTGGGTCGTTACAAAAGGGGATAACTAAAATGGTTCAACTTACCCATCTAGAATTGATAACCAAAGGTTTATCCATTATAATATTGATCAAAATTTAGTACAAAGAGATAATCTACTTAAGCTTTGGTTTCGCTCCCTTTGCCCAATTTATCTCTATAGGAAGTGACAGTTGTGATAACTTTTATGAGTTCCTCATGTCTGTTAATGTGGACATTGGTGTATCAAATGAGTGACCTAGAATTCTCCTTAGCCAGACTTTTAGCTGCATATGTTTGATCCTTCAATTCTTCCATGGCTTTATAAATACATCCACTCAACTTTTGAAGCTCTGACACTTTATCTAAGTGGGTGAAGGATGGCTCTAAGAACTTGTCTACATAATTAGAAAATGATCTCTACATATTGGCCAGTCCTATCATTTCTTTACCTTCCCCACTTGTCTATGATTCTATATGCAAACCTTGAAGAATATTAAAGTCTTTGTTATATTCTTCTTTGACCTTAATTTCTACTTGTTGCAACCCTATCTCGGCCTAGATGATCATTTCAATTTTGAACTCTACACTTTAAAGCCATCCAATTAGAGGTTCATTTCCCTTTTGCAGAATCTTGGCTTTCAATTCCTCTCTGGTCTTCATCTTCACTTCTACATGGAGTGTCACTATGCACTCCTGACACTTCACTCTCTCAGATACGAGAGTTTGCAAATTCTTCTTGATGTTATTCCTTTCTATCTCCAACCTCAAGAGAGCATTACCCAACTGCTCAACAAATGCCAACCCTTCAGATATGAGTCTCTCAACCCATCCCTTTCCAATCTATGTGAAGTTCCTATCTTCTTGCAACTTGGCTAATATAGCTTGATTCTCCACTGCACTAAGATCAAAGGTGGTTTGGGTGCTAGGGACACTTGCAATCAAAGTGAGGAGTTATCTTATGAAATTTGTCATCTCAGCCACTTCTGGCTTCAGTTGAACCTTGGCAGTCTTGAGCTCCTCAAGTTATTCTTCTATCACCACATTAGTAGACTTCCACCAGTCCACCTTGGTGTCATGATGAGCCAACCCCATATCAAATGTTTGCAACTGAAAATCTGAAGTGGTCATATCTTTAAATCTACCTTCCTTGGTCGGCTTGGCCACTTCCATAGTGAAGTTTCTGGTCTCAGGGTCATGACCTAGAGTAGACATCATCTTTACTTTCTTTTTTTTACTTGTAGCAGCCTTGGGCTAAAAGGATCATGATAGAGTGTCTTTGCTAGAAATTCCTTCTTCTACCCTCTTCCTCTTGTATTCTAGATTATTCTCTATCTATGACTCTGTGTTGGTAAATTTTTTGGCAGAAATCAAATCCTCAATGAAAAAGTTCCTTATGACTGGGGGCGTATCCTTTGGTCTAAAATCAAATGGATTTACCAAGGTAGGAGAAGAGGACACCAATTTGGCTACTGAAGTGACCTTGTGCTTTTTCCTGGCCTCTCCTTTTAATTCTATGGTTGAAGGAGTATCTTTGCCCACTTCCACTATGACGAGGGACCCTTGCCTTGGAGAATTCTAGGTTGAGGTGCCAACCGATACATCTATAGTGATTTCTTTTGCTGACTACTCTAGTTCTGCACCCTTGGTGGGTTCCTCTATTGTTCCAATATTTGGGAGCGAACCTCCTCCACAAGTCTTCTTTTGTTGAACTTCATTTTTTGGAGGTTCATCGCCTCCACCAGCTGGTTGAGAAGAACTCTTGGACATAGTTGGGATTACTACTGAAGAAGTTTTTGCAATGTTGGAGGAGTCCTTTGTCGGGGTACTTTGAGTAGGAGGGTTCCTTTCCTACCTCTTCCTTCTTCCTACTATCCATTCAACCCATTGCTTTGTCCTCTTTTAAATACCACTCATTAGGGTCTGCAAGTCACTGACGGCTTCGTCTAACATGGGCTCAGAACTGATGGAGAGAGGCTTGATCTTCTTAAGATAGGTATTATCATACATGTTGTAGTCATCATCTAGTAGCCCCTTGACTACAAAATTGACCTTGAACTTTTTGATTTGTTCAATGGTTAATCTAGCATAAAATTTGTCTCTACTCTCTAGATCATCTCTACAATTGGCCCAATAGTCCTCAATGTCATCTACATGATGGATAGCTCAGCTCATTTTCAAATAATCATGAGCATAATTAATTGGATCATATTGTGGCCTCAAAACATCATAGGTTTCCAATGAAAACCTCTTGAAGAATACCTTTAGGATATTCTTTGCCTCAGACCAGGAAGCACAATTGTAGGCACTGATAGTCATGGCGAAGCCATAGCCTTTATTCTTGGCATCGAAACATATCAAATTCACTTGCAGTGCTTTCCTCATCACCTCCACCGACATGATCATATCTGTAGGATATCTGAGTAGCTTCAAGGGAAAGTCATCAAAACCTGCAAGATGAAGGTATGATAAATATCAGAATTGAATAAAATAGCATCCAAATTGGTTGATGAAAGCCATGGCTTTGGGGGAGAATCTCCTTTCTAGACAACCTTCTATCTCCCTGCAATCTCATTATAAATGCATCATTAACACAAAGGTATTCTACATAACTGTTGTGTAATTGTAAAGAGGGGAATAATTCGTAACTCTTAACAACATCAAGAAACTCCTCTAATCTAGGAAGCCCTGGAAAATTTTGGATTGTTTTCAGAATATAGAACAAGACTGAAGACATATAAAATTCATTCTAGCGCTTAGCTCTATCTAGGGCCTCTGAGAGATTTTCACTTACCATAAGGGCCCAATCAATGAAATGGTGTTAAGAACAGATTACCTAAATGAGAAAGAAGTGATGATCAACAAAATTGAGTGCCTCACTCTCACCTCTAATCCTATGGAGTAACACCAGAATGTCTATGATCTTCAGCTTCAAATTAGTGCCATATAGTGTCTTTGGTAGCTTTCCTTTGGCGATCTTGGTTTCTTGAAACCATGCTTTCATTATCTCCTTCCAAATTGACTTTTTGGCAATATATTCAATCACCACCCAACTGTATGTCATTTCTGAATACTCAGCTTGATCTGGGATGTGAAGAAAGTTTCAGACCAATTCTGTATCAATGGATAGAAGCACCATATCATTGGGCAAGAGGATTTGCCTGGTATCTGGGTTGTATTAAGTGACGCATTCCCAGTTCAATTCTGGGGCTTGAACAGCCATGGGAAAACTAGCGGCCTCAACTAATCCACTCTCCTCCATCTTCTCAGTGATGAGATGCATCTGGTCTACTTTTACTCTATTTTGGAAGTTCTGCATATGAAAGAACTTCAGAGATGTATCCAAAATCTTATTCCATTTAGAAGTAATGTCGTTCATTATGTTGAATCCCATGAATCTGGAAGCCATACTTCAAATTATTTGATTTGGGAATGGAGAATATCATTTAAGAACACATGGACAAAGAAAAACCAGTATCAAAGGCTTTAAATTCAAGCAATTTGTTAAGCAAACAGTAACTCCTGTTGGCAATCTCCAACTAATCTTATAACTTTTGAATTTTTACCATTTAACGACTGACTTCCTACACCAGATGAATGAAAATACCTCAACATTAATGAAAGAGTCTATTATCAAGTAATAACGGCTTTATTTGAATTAATTACCTTGCTCTTACGGGCCATTAAGATATATCTTTTCAGTTTAGTAACCACAATGGTAACTTTTTTGAGGTAGCAGAAAATTACCTTTCTATTTCTCCTTTAGGTGGAGAAATGCTTTTGGAGTACTCTCAGTTCAAAAATGCTAAAGGGGAAATTTGGTCTTTCAAGATTCCAAAATGGCATGTGATGATTTCATCTGCCTTCTTTATGTCTCAGATTCTCTATGAGATAGATTCTTCCTCGAAATCACTTCATTTGAATGGCATGGTGTAAAATGTACTTCATGGGTTGAAACCCACCTGTAGGAGCGACAAAGAAGTCATTTTCTGCTTTTCTACTTTTAGACTTATTCCTTAGATTTCTTTCTATTTAATCATTCCTCTTGACTTGTAGGGGTGTAGCTGTGACATCACAGTCCTTCTAAGCTTAAGGGATCCAATTTAGAACTACACCTCCTACTGAGACATCACTTGGTATTCATCAGTGGAAGATGCACTCTACTGATGCTTTTTTGTCGATGGAGAAGCCCGAACCTAATTTTTTGCCAAGCTGCAAAATCAATAGTTATGGATAAATACTTCAATTGCATGTAAAACTGATGTTAGAAATGTTTGAATCATGGCCTTTACCATATTGGGAACTTAACCTACCCAAAGAGAACACATCTCAAATATAGATTCCCTCCTACTCATAACAAAGAGAAATCAAAATGGAGAAGTCTGGTAAAGGTCTCCTATCTTAAGGGAATAGCTAGACTTAGACGCAAGGCTCACATGAAACTTTTAGGACCACTACTACACCTTGAACATCCACTTTTGTCTAAAGGTATGAAGACCAAAAGTGGGGCAATAGCTAGCTCTGTCTAGGGACTTGGAAATTCACATTTCGAAGTGAGGAACTCAAGTCTCTGGTTTTTCAAGGGTCAATAAAAGGCGGCTCACAACAAAACTAAATCAAGACATGAAAAGGAAAGTAGAAAGGAAGCCTAGCTAGGAAAACAAAAGTATGAACTAAACGTAACTATGGTACAATACAGGGGTTACCTATTTTCAATTCAGATCTGATAGAGCTTTAAATCCTGACCATTATACATTAGGGGTAGTGCTTCACCATCTGGGTATGCCAATTTGAACGAATTCTTCTCAAATGCTTGATGAATCTTGAAAGGCCCCTTCCAAAGTGTTTCAAATTTTCCATGCATTCCTTTGGGCACCCTGTGTTTGTCCCATAACAACACCATGCCTCCCTCCATGAATTTTTGGGGTCTGCTCTTTTTATCAAACAAGTCCTTCACATGCATCTGATGTCGTGTGATATGATCAAAAAATTTCTCTCTTTCTTCTTCTAGTTTGCTCAGGTACATGATCCTCTGCTCTAAACCATCTTCATATATACCATCCTCTACTGCTATCCTTAGTTTGCAAGTAGCTAACTCTAATGGTAATGGAAGACTGGCTTCTACCCTATAAACAAGTTCAAAAGGAGATACACCAATGTCTCTTTTGGGAGTCACTCTATCTGCCCAGAGGGCTTCATAGATCTTCTTGTGACAAGTTTTATGGTTGGCTGCTACAAGATTTTTCATGATGTTTGCCAAATTTTTATTGCTAGATTCCGCTTGACCATTCTCTTGAGGGAAATAATCAGATGAGTGACTAATCATGATGCCATATTCAAAGAAAAATTCTATAATTTCTTGAGAAGAAAAGTACGTGGCATTATCCATAACTATCTTAATAGGTACGCTGAATCTTACCAGAATGTTTTCTTTGATAAACTCACATACTACTTCCAAAGTAGTTCTCTTGGTTGCTTTTTCCTCTACCCATTTCATGAAGTAATCAGTCGCAGTGATTATATAGGTATGACCTATGCTGGACATGGGGTTTATAGGACCAATAAAATCAATACCCCATTGCTAAAAAGGACTTTCAATTACCACTGGTCTTAGGGGTAGTGCTGCCAACTATGGCTTTCCGGTAAAAATTTTGCATTTCTCACACCTTGCTACCCAATTGTATGCATCTCTAAACATTCCTAGCCAGTAATAACACTATCTTAAAATATTAAATGCAGTGACTGATGAGGAGAAGTGTCCCCCACAAGCTTCGTCATGAAACACCTTTAACAACTTATCTTGCTGTTGTCTGTCGACACTCCGGAGGAAAGTTCCAGCTATAGATCTCTTGTATAATCTATCTTCCTAGATCACATATTTAGAAGCTTTTAGTTTCATGTCTCTTCTTTTCTTCAGAGTTAACCCCTCAGGGCATTCACCATATGTTAAGAAATACACAATATTTTCAAACCAAGGGTCTTGAATACTTATTTCCAAATCTAAGTGTACAGCTTCTGGGTCTTTGTCTGTTAGATTTTCCGCCATTGCCTTTAGTGCATTTCCCCTTCTAGACACCTAAAATTTACCAAGTGTATTTCAAGAATTCCAAATTATAAATCTCATCCATATGCTTCATAATATCATCTCAATGCAAATCAAATGGGCATTTATCAAATCAAAGGAACACAATTCAAATCAAATTAAAAGATCAAATAATCATAAAATCAAATTATTAAATTCAAGCCTAAAGGGATTAATCAAATTATGCAATTGATTTTTCAATTGTATAATTCAAATAAAAAGGATCAAATCCAACCCAATCACCCTTCCATGGCTAATTTAATTAAATGATGGAGTTATTTAATTCCTAATTCTTTGAGACAACCAACCAACTTTCCCTCCATTTGCAAACACCTCAAAGCTT
>MU213116.1:267535-313826 GCA_018584345.1 Thuja plicata | reverse complement strand
ACAAGGTTACACAATCCCAAAATCTTACAAGTTATTGTTCCCTTGCACCAATAACATAGCAGAGTATGAAGCTTTGGTCATAGGAATCAAGACAGCTTTGGAATGGAATGTCACAGAATTACAGGTCAATGGGGACTCTCAATTAGTCATTAATCAAGTTAATGATGAATATAATACTAAGGATGAAAAATTGTTGCCTTACAAGAACTTGGTGGACAGTTGGAAGAAGTAATTTTCTTTGATTTCTTTTGTACAAATTCCAAGAGAAAAGAATAGAGTAGCTGATGCAATGGCTACTTTGGCATCTTTACTTCAGCTACCCAATCAAAATGAAAAGTATGAGTTCTTGGTGGAAGAATTGGTGAAACCAACATTTGACCTACCTGAGACCCAAATTATTACCCTTTTACATGGACATGACTCTCCATGGTATGGACCTATCTATGCTTACCTCAAAAATCAAACCCTACCTATAGACCAAACTCGCACTCAAAAGAAAAATTCCATAAGACAAGAAGCCCGTTATACTATCCTTTCTGACACATTGTTTCGTAAAGGTATTGACGGAATACTCCTTAGATGTCTAGAGGAAGATGAATCAAAATTAGCTTTAAAAGATGTCCACAAGGGGATTTTTGGTTCACATTCAAATGGTTTAAACCTAGCCAAGAAAATCTTACGTATGGGGTAGTTTTGGAAAACCTTAGAATGAGATGCTTGTCAATATGTTAAAGTTTGCAAGAAATGTCAATACCATGGAAACTTGATTCATGCACCAGCACAAGAATTAAACCCTTTTGTAACACCATGGCCATTCTATCAATGGGGTTTTGACCTAATTGGCATGATTTATCCATCTTCTTCAAATGGACGCAAGTATATAATCACAACGACATAATACTTTACTAAATGGGTTGAAGTTGTCCCTTTATCAACTGCAACATGAAAACAAATTTTTGTGTTTATCCTAAATCATATCATTTTTAGATATGACATTCCTCATGCCATCATCACGGATAATGGAAAATAGTTTAAGAACAAAGATATAGATGAACTTTGTGACACATTCCACATTACACATAACTCTTCATCCATTTACTATCCCCAAGGTAATGGACAAGCAAAAGCCACTAACAAGAACATCCTAAAAATACTTAAGAGATCCGTTGGAAAATCAGGAAAGGATTGGCACCTTCAAATCAATCCAGCATTATGGGCCTTTAGGACTAGTATTCGAACCCCGACAGGAGCTACACCTTTTTCTTTGGTTTATGGGGCCGAAGTTGTTCTTCCTTTAGAAGTTGAAATACCATCCCTCAGAGTTTCATTGCATGGATTAATAATAGATGAGGATTATAGAGTTTCCCACCTTCAACAATTGGAATTTTTGGAGGAACATCAAACTCAAGCTTATGATCCTTTGAAAGTGTATCAGAATCAAATTTCCAGGAACTATAAAAAACATATCAAGCCAAGAAACTTTCAAATAGGAGACCTAGTATTGCGAGAAAATCCAAAAAATCAGACTGATAGAGAAAATAAAGGAAAGTGGGAAGCAAATTGGCTTGGTCCTTTGTCATTGTTTCTTCATTTGGAACGGGACCTACAAATTGGCTGATTGTGATGGTGATGAATTACTAGAACCTATCAATAGCATTCATCTTAAAAGGTTCCACACCTGATTCAGAGGAAAGAGTATTAGAATAAAGAGTATGATTTGAAGAGTATCAGATGAGTCAAGCATCACCCTTGTACATGAGAAAATTCAAAAATACCAAAAAAAGGAGAAAATTCAAAAATACCAAAAAAATAAGAAATTTCAAAAAGCCAAAAACATTTGAAAAAGAGAAAAAAGTGCCTTGGTGAAAACCTAGCATAGGCACCTTGGTAGCCAAAAAAAAGAAAAAGAAAAAAGAGAAAAAGGGCAATAATCCCAAGAGGTGAAAACCTAGAAACATGCACCTTTTTTCCTTTAGGTGTTTCCTAGTTGCATTTGTACATATTGTGGTTTCCTCATCTCACTTGTCCATATCCTCATTGCATCCGTCATTCGTGCATTACCCTAATAAAGTCTCAAAGCTACATTTTGTCACATTCTAGGCTCAGTTACCCTAAGTATCACAATGGTCACATTTATCACTTGGGGAAAAACATCATGAATTTTGGTACCAAATGGATTCAACAATGCAACATTTCAGTCACACATTAGAAGCAGATTTTCCAATTCAGGAGAGACATTTTTGAACCTTTGATAACTATCATTGTTCAACCCTAAACAATTTGATCACATAACATGATCCTTGAACATCATTTGACTTATTTTATCAGGATTAAAAATTGACACACCTCAAATGATCAGATTGTTTGGAATTCTTATTTGAAAATCTTGATACATTTCACAAACACTTGAAATTTTGATGAGTTTTTCATTAACTTTTTCGAGTCATGTTCTTTTTAGCTAAACAATGATGTTTCAGCTAGATTGGCAAGGATAAAAGACATGATGATTTTTTAAAGATTCTGAGTGACTATTTTGAGGAAGATTCTTTAACTTGTGTGAATTAGTCTAAAGACATGGTCATCAAAGAACCGTAGAGGACATTCATACAAGACAAAGATTTAACCTTTGTTTGTTTACACAAAAGGATACCTTGGTTATTTAGATTTTCCATATCTTAATACCAACATCCTCTTGCAACATTGAATCTGATTAAATTGGTATTCATACTCCCATAGTTGGTGTTAGGGATTTTTCTTGCATGAAACACAGTGCTTGATAAACTACTTGAACACTATACCCTTTAATACCGCTTCAAGCCAAGAAAATCCTAATTACTAAAGATTGAAAAAAATCCTTCTTCATTTTTGAGCTCCACATATACTCAGGCAGGTTTTACCTCTTTATGATGACTGATTACACATGATATATTAATGTGGACACTGATTTTCTATTAGGAGTTATTAATCCAACTTATGAAATATTCTGCATATGACCAAGCATAACCAAATGCAAAACTTAACCATACAAACCATGGTTGCAAATATAGCATAAACCAGTGATACAAGGACTTTCATCCTTCTTCCTTTTGATTTTAGGAGGGATAACCTAATGATTCACTCTTCAAGGAATCACTAAAATGGACACTGTCCTATTGACATGAGTCCTTGATGAGTTCAGTTTCTTTGTTCTTAGTAAAAGAAGTATTTTGATTGAAATAGTTTTGAATAGTTTTGAAAACTTGGATGATGATAGATTATCAGACCAAAACCTAGATCAGTGCCTATCCTTTGGGTTACAGAGTTAATAAGCTAAAGTCTCATAGAAACAAAACACTGTAAGCTGCCTTACAACCTACATGCAATTCAGATAAAATTCCTTACAAATTATCTAGTTACCTTCAGAATACTGTATCAAATCCTTGAATACTGTTATGCTCCCTAAAACTACTCACAAAACTTAGTTCTTTACTTGAAAGAAACTTGTAAGTAATTAAATAGTTACCTTGTAACCAAAATGCTTTAGAATGCCTTGCAGACTTAAACATAAAAAAACATACATAGGAAATAAAGAGACAACAATCGAAAAGAGTAAAATTGCATCGTATTTTATTGATATGCTCCTGTTTTCATACATGAAAAAAGCTTTGAAGCTTGAAAAAATAGACACAAATTTAGAAAGTCTGATTTTGCAATATATTTCATCCTCTTTTTAAATTACAACTTTTTGACAACTTATAGGTCCTTGACCATCTTTGAATCCTTTTCTTTTGGATGCAAAAATATTTGGATGGTCTCAAAAACCTAACCCTAAAACTATAGAAAAGACAAAAAGAGGATAAAGAAGAAGTGGTGGAAAGACAAAATCACGAGATGAAATCTGATATTCCTTGTTCTTCTCTTTATCTAGCACTTTCACTTTGATAGTATTCATGGTAGCTGGTAACATTTATGTCGAGCTTGGGTTTCTGTCTTTACATGCTCACCTACTTTCCTTTAGTAATAACTGTCTTATTCATACTCAACAGTGAGGCGTCAAGTGTTCACCTTTATCCGTCATCCATGATTTCTTCCTCCATCACGGATTTATTTTTCTTGGGCCTAACGATCACTTCCCATGTTGTCACTTCATCATCTATTAGCCACTTGAAGTCTTGAGTGGCCTGCACTTGTGCCTTTTGTCTCTCCCATCTAACATCAGTGATGTTCTTAACATCCGAAAGAAACTTATTGATGTCAATTTCTACCTTGAATTCCTCATCTAATATATTATTAAATCCTTCAACATCCGAATCTGATCCTACAATAAATGCCTCATTGTTAGGCATCTTGCTGTCAAACTCATTCCTCCAGGCATCTAAAGCCTTTATCTGATCATCTTCTCCTCTTAGGGAAGGAACAAATCTATTAAAATCTGGAGAAAAGAGGCTAAATCTAACATCTATTTGATTCAATTTGCCTTTGAAGAATGAGAGAGAAACATTAACTTTTTTTATCTAATCTTCCACCTCTGTTACTATCTCAGGAAAATCTGATCTTAGGGTTTGCAAAGATGCAAGCTTTTCAAACAATTGCACCCTAGTAGACCATTTGGTAAAATAGGGGTTTAATATGGCAGGATACACCATGACCTCAGCATGCAAAGTTGGCAATTGATTATAGGCATTAAGGACAACATCATTCTTATCCTTCAAGACTTCAATCCTATGTTGTAGAATGCCCCTTAATGCATTCAAGGCAATTTCATTCTTCTTTTGTCCTATATCCTCCTTCTCAACCACTTCTTATGATTTTTCCTTTTCTTCAATTTGCAAAGGTTGTGGTTGTACAGGCACATATATCACCCCAGGCTTCTCCTCTAATTCCTTCATTAACTTCTTAATCACCTGATCTTGCTGGTGTATCTGGATATGGCACAATTCTCAGTCTTTGGCCAATGCACTGGTCTCCTCTATCAACATGCTACACTTGTCAGACAACTATTTTGTCTTGTCCTCATTCAAGTGTGCCCAATGTGTCATGATCTAGGATATTTCCAAATCCCCTGTATTCTGTACAGACCAGACCATTTGACTTCCTACCATGTTTTCTTGAATGTTTACCAGCTGAGGCTTCTGGTCCTTAGGGAAAAGGCTCCACATTACAAAGGCTTGAGATTTTGGGTTATACCCAAATCCTTTATTCATATCCCCTTTTTGCATCTGACTTGACATCTTCAAATCTGGCTACTTTCGTATTTGATCAATTATGAAGGAAGAAGCCAAATCCCAACCCTCAGCAAGCAATATGCCACTGTCCAATACCATTCTTCTGGCCTCATCAGGTGATATGTCCTCATTGTCTGGGTCATATGATTGTAGGGCTATTAGGGCCTCATTTTTTACTGTCTCCTCCCCATCAATAGTTACCTAAGCTCTAGTTTTCTCCTTTTCATACCACCTTAGGAAGTCTTTAAACTCCTCAGTCTTAATGAAATTATCATCATTTAGAAACTATTTTTGATGTATCAACCTTTCATCAACACAAGCATTAAGGGGTAATTCAACATTCTCTTCTATATTAGGTTGCTTTTTCTTTCCCTCCCTAATCAATTTTCTTAGGTTATGGTCATATAACCTATTTCTAGGCACTAGGGCACTTGCTTTATACTTTTTCTTTTATTGCCTTTCAACTGAAGGCTGGCCTATTTCCACCTTTTGCCTTTTAGGTAAAGGATCCTCTACATCATCAATTTGTGTGGCTACTATTAATTCAACAATGTGGCCTTCATCTCCTTGCAACTATGGTATCTCAGCAACATCCTGCTGAGTTTAAACATATCTAGTAGGACGGGCATAGTCACTGTCACTACTACTATCATACTTAAATTCTAAATGATCTAGCCCTTGGGAACCTTTCTTATCAAGAACAGTCTCTAGTTGTTTAGTAAGAACATAATAATTATCAATCATGGCTTTTATTCTGTCAAAATATGGCAAATTAGAGTAAAAACCCCCAAAAGCTAACCCATTTCTTTTGATTTGTCTTTCAAGGTTCAGCAACTCCTGAATCCTTGTTCTCCTTGTCTTGATCTCATCTTCATCAAGAATATTCCTTGTTTCATCCTCCTCAATACATTCACAATGGAAATTTGTATTGGGGATTACGGGAGTATATAATTTCCTGACTCCTGCCATGAAACCTTCAGGATCAATGTACCTATATGTAGTTGTCCCCATTCTGTAACTTTCTAACCACTAGCTAACTGAATCAATGGCTCCTTTGCCAATAGTAAAATTGGAAATTCTAAACTATCTAGGGGTTAAGGTCCCCTTCCTCTGTGATGCAAAGTGCTCATTATCTATTAACAACAACTGGCATATAAATTCCATGGTAGCAACTCTTGCAGGCACATGGTAAGGCAAGACATGAGGTGGATGTATACATCCATATACCCTTATTATGGTATAGTTCTCTTCTAACAAGAAATCTCCCCAATTATGGTCTCCCTCCCATTTATCCAAGTATTCACTAGACCTTAGAAGTTGCATAACCTTAATTGGGACCCTTGTCCTGCTGATGCCCAGGCTCTGTACTATTGGATACACAATCCAATTCTGAAATGCACAGTAATCACAATCCCTAGATGTATAATTCTAGATCTTTATGCAGAATTGGATAGGATTAGGTCCATCTTGATAAAACCTCTGAGGGGTCAAATTAATTACATCCATGATAACAAAATTATAATGCAACAGGAGATGCATGAGGATGGAGTAGTGTAAGAACCTGGGCTCTTTCTCCTTAGGATTCTCCATTTTCTTCTTAGTTGCTATAAATCCCTCGTGCATCTTGTCAATGATATATTGTATATAGTCATAACTAGTGCTAGAATGCACCTCCTATAAATCTAGCACCATCATCAATATCTTGGCATTAATCTTATCTACTTCCCCATCTATCCCTACCACTCTACACAGGGCATAGGCAATGCACTTAATGTAGAAATGCAGGTCCTTGAAGTAATAAGGGCTTTTCCCAGACATAGGACCAAGATGGTTTCTTACCTCCTTGAGCATGTGTTTCTGCAATGTTACCCTAGCAATACCAGGCTTCAAATTGTACCTCACCTCTTGCTTAGTGATGTCAATTCTGGTGGACATAGTGCTATACAAGCCAAAAGCTTGCATAAATGAATTCCTATTAAGGATGAGCAGTGCAGTGCCATCATTCCTTTTAATTGTCTTAGATAAGACATCATAATGACTGGAAAGACCTAAGAACAAATCTACATCTATGTAGACATCAGGAACAATCAATCTAGCTAAACCACAAGTCCAAGGGTTTGATACTAGGATGGGTTTATTAGAATTTTTATAAAAGTAGTTAAAAAGGGAAAAACCTGTTGTCCCCAGAGTATCAGCATCCCTAATATTGTAGTAGTCATTAGTAAGAAGATTAACATTTGCCCTCCTGTTCTGAGTTGAACCTAGCAGCAATCTGAGGAATTCATCAGAGTAATTTTGTTTCCTCTTAGCCTCTTCATCTGCATCTTCACTTCTCCCACTGGTAGAAGCCACACTGACTACTTTGCTCATGTTTTCTTTGCTTGAATTCCCTTTTTCTTACTGATATTGAAACAAATCTCCTTCCAAGACTTAATTTACTTCACTGTGAACTATTATCAGAAACTCGAAGCCTTCTGATCAATTGAATACTCTGCAACTTGTCTAATTTATTCTCTCTTCTTAGAATGCCTAGCACTTCTTCATTCTGAAATTTTGAAAGCAAGGTAAGTTAAAATGAACCCTCAATCAACTCTTTATGGTAATTGTTTGAAGTACATGGCTCATCATTTGAAAAATCATCAATTCATGTCTTCAATTCAGCATGCTGTGGAATTAATTGAAAACCTAGTCGTAGCCCATGAGTGTGACAGGAAATCAAATTCATATATGCACAAAACTTTATAAAATTTGAATGTGATGACATGTTTCACTGTGATTGGCCCTTTGTCATACATCTCAGCTACCCCTTTTTCATAGTAATCAATATCCGAGCTTATCATTGGACGTTGAATGATTCATGTTGTCATGTCAGACACTGCCGCCTTTTCTTATGAATTCATATTTAGCGACTACATGACTGTGTATAATCTCCTTGTCACTAACCCAAGTCTTTAACCCTTTATTTTTCTAGAGATCTAGCGACTATGTTGTTTTCTTTGTCTTGGTTAACCATAGTTTACTTCTGGCGACCACGCGACTGTGTAAATCAAAGTCGCTAGATGAAAAGTCTAACTCATGTTTTACTCGGAGACTCCGCGACTGACCATTACTCTTAACTTTCATAGTTATCTCCATGTCACTAAATGCTTGCTTTCCTTTACGAGACCCCACAACTACCCTTAGTCGCTTAATCATTGAAAACAAACGCAAAGTGACAAAGGCTTTTAGAGATAATGCGATAAGCCTTTTACCCTTCGGCTCATCTGGCGACTACGTGACATACCCTTATCTTTGAGTTGCAAATACCTTTTCCTCTGGGGCCTTTTATTTAGAGACTTCACGACCACCATAGGATCTCTTAATCATTACATCTAACGGCTCCCACTAAATCGCTAAGTAATCCATCATACCCTTATTATCTCTGGAGACTTTGCAACAACAAAGACCTTTATACTTAGTCTCTTAATCGCTGAATAGTCTTTTCCCATTTGGAGACCACGTGACAAGCTCATTTAGTCAACTAGCCTTTGGACACATGTCTCATTCATCACTCATCTCTGCATCGCTGAATGGAAAGCTGACTCAGCATCTCAATCCGGCGACAACCCAACTGTGTTTCATCTTAAACTACATATAGTTAGTCGCAAAGTCTCAGCATCTTTTTACTTAACCGCCATCCTTCTTGGAGACTACGTGACATAACTTTGTATTGTTTTACTTAACTGTAGACCAATCTAGCAACCACGTGACATGAGGAAATCAGCAAATCTCACAACAAATCACTAACCGCTAATTCTTTCTTGTGACACCGTGGCTCATTTGTGGGCCCTGTCACATATTGCTGACCTGTCTTCTCATTTAGAGACTACACAACTAAACGGATCCACCTAGTCTCTTAAAGATAAAGGAATATTCCAATACTTTTAGAGACATCCCAACATAATCTAATCACCAAGTCTCGAGGAAAAAAGGAATATGCCATCCGGATTACGCGACTAGGCGACCAAGCTTTTCAACACATGACTTAAGTGAACTCCAAAAAGTAATGCCAAAATAGAAGTGATAAATGTCTAAGGGTTTTTCTCAATTTTTTGGCTTAATAAACAAGACCTAGGGTTTCGAGGCTTTGTATTTTTACATGGATTCTGACCTGAAAACCTGAAGATTTTAACATGGAAATGACAAATAAACTGAGAGACTTCTATTTTTAGGCAAGAAACAAGTATGAGGACCACAAAAATTTGGTAGATAGACCAGGATTGGGAATACAAGAAACAGTGGCTCTAACGAGGATTGACTAAACATAGTTTATGGCAAAGAACCATAGAATCTCTGGTTGCAGACCTCTTCAAAAAATAGAGCCAAAACTAAAGCAGAAAGGGAAATATTTATAGAACTTTACAAACAAAAAGGGAAATATTTACATATGATACATATTCTCTTGTGCATTGCTTTGATTTTTACTCAAAGAAAGGCTTCAAAAATTTCCCATGCACAGGCAACTCAAAACTTTCTCCCTCCATATTCTTCAATAAATATGAGTCTTTGCCAAAAATTTATGAAACAATATAAGGTCCTAGCCACAAAGACTCAAACTTCTTGTGTTTACCTTTGTCCTCTCCCCTTGCATTCCATTGGAGCACTAAGGCACCAACCTAGAACTTTCTCTCAGTAGCCCTTCTATCAAACAGATATTTCATCTTTTGCTGTAACTTTATATTTTCTCTTTGACTATTTATCCTTTCTTCATCCAATTCAATCAACTGTATCATTCTATCTTTCATATTGTCAGAGACATCTAAATGTTCTTCTTGTATGAATTGGAAAATAGGTAATAGATTGTTAATTGGAAATGTTTCTTGTAAACCATATACTAACTCAAAAGGAGACTTACCAGTTTCCTTCTTGAGTGTTATCCTATCAGCCCAAAGAGCTAATTTCAATTTTGTGTGCCATGTTCTCTTATTTTGTTCCAGAGTCCTCTTCAGTATCTTCAATATGGTTTTATTGCTAGACTCAGCTTGTCCATTATCCTGTGGGTGATATGGGGATGAGTATGATATGATAATCACATACTTTTCACAGAAACTTGTCATTTCTTCTAATCTGAAACTCATAGCATTGTCCATTACTAACTTACTAGGCACACCAAACCTGGTTAAAATATTCTCCAAGATAAACTCAATAACCACCTTGCTTGTTGCTTTCCTTGTGGGGATAGCTTCAATCCATTTAGTAAAGTAATTTGTGGCAACTAATATCCAACTATGCCCTTCACTAGACTTCTCCTGAAATTCACCAATAAAGTCAATCCCCCACATAGCAAAAGGAGCCTCAGTACTCACTGGATTCAGCAACAGAGCACCTACAAATTTTAATTTATTGGAAAACCTTTGACATGGTTCACATTTCTTGACATGTATATAAGTATTTTTGAAAAAATTAGGCCAATAATACCTTGCTCTTAAAATGTTATGGGCCATGGTTTTAGCAGAAAAGTCTCCTCCACATTCTCCTTCATGCATCTCAGTCAGAACTTTCTCAGCTTGGTATATTTCAAGGCACAACAATAATATACCATTCTTATCTTTCCAAAAAAAGTCACCTTGGATCAGAACCTTTGAGCTTGCAATTTCAGACTCCTCTTCTAATTTTTAGACAAATGATCAGGACACTTAGCACTTGTGAGAAAGAAAACAATATCAGTATAATATGGTTGCCTCTCTATACTAGTAATGGCTTGGTCATGTATTTATGTTTGATTTAGTTGTACTAAATCTAGGTTCTCTTATGTCATAAGCTTTTCCAAGCCTTTTCCTCTTATCAACCTGGTAATATTGATTTCAAGATTGAATTATTGAATTCTTGTAATCCACTTGCACCTCTTACTAGTTACCTCTGACTGTGTAAGGATATCCTTTACTGCTGAATGAGGAACATAGGCCTGCAGCTTAGCACAAACCAAGTAGGGCCTAAAAGACTTTATAGCCTTTACCAATGCATAAGCCTGCTTTTCCATTATTTCATAGTTAAGCTCTACAGCCTACAAGGATCTACTATAAAAAGCTATGGGATGTTCAAATCCTTGTTCATCCTTCTGAAGCAATATAGCAGCAATTGTATGAAATGATGCAAATGAAAACAAAGAGAAAGGCTTAGTATAATCTGAAGATTTCAAAATTGGAGCCTCTTGCACTTCCTTTTTTATTCTTTCAAATGCTTGTTGAGCTTCTTCATTCCAAAAAAACTTAGCATCTTTCTTTAGCAATTTTACAATGGGTTTAACAATTTCTACAAAATTGGCTATAAATCTTCTAACAAAATTTATCTTTCCTAAAAAAGATTGCACACCTTTTAATTTCTTTGGAGCAATCACTCTTTGAATTTCTTCCACTCTCTCAGGGTCTATCCTTACCCCTTCCTGGGACACTATATGTCCAAGAAACTTTCCCTCTTTGATTGCAAAATGACACTTCTTGGGATTTAGTGAGACACCATATTCCAGTGCTCTGTTAAAAATTTTACCCAAATGATCACAATGATCAATAGCCTTTTTGGAATATGCAATTAAGTCATCTTGATAAATAACCATGAATAGATCTATGAATTCTTTGAAAGCAACATCCATAGCTCTTTGAAAAGTTGCCCCTGCATTTATTAATCCAAAAGGCATTCTAATATACACATATGTTCCCCATGGAGTAGTAAATGTAGTTTTATACTGCTATGATTCTCAGACTAAAACCTGGTTGTAACCTGAAAAATGATCCATCATTGACAACAACTCAGAACTTGTCACCTTATGCAACATTGCTTCCATATTGGGTAGTGAATAGTTATCTTTCAATGAAGCAATATTGAGGTTTCTGAAATCAACACATAATCTGATGTCACCATTTTTCTTTCTAACTGGCACTAAATTTGATACCCAAGTTGAATTTTGAATGGGCTAGATTATCCTAGCATCCTTGAGTTTCATCAACTCTTGCTGCATCTTGGGAGCCAACAAGGAGTTAATAGGCCTTTGTTTCTACCTAAATGGCTTTACATCTGATTTCAAAGGAATTTCATGCTAAAAAAGGTCTTCTCTATATGCTTTCAAGTCCTCATATGACCAAGAAAAGACACGTTTCTACTTTCTCAGTAACTTGATCAGATTTATTCTTGCATGAGAGTCCAAACCTTTTCCAATATAAACTATTTGAGGATTAATTTCATATCCTAAGTTTATCTCTTCTAGGTCCTCGATCTTGGAATTTCTTAACTTTGATGCATCATTTTTCTGACTTATAAACAATGCTTCAAGCTCAACCAGTCCCCTAGGAATCTGATTAGAACTTAATTGGACAACTTCATTTCCAAAGATGTAATCTTTTCCATCATCATGTTCCAGTAAGGAACTACAATCTATACTTTGGTTCTCATTATGGTCTAAACCTTGCATGAACCTCAAAATATCTAGATCATCCTGGAACACCTACCAGTTGTATATGTTGTTCGGAACAACTGGTCTTGTTTTAACTTCTAGTATTGACACACCATGTAAGGTCAAATCATCATTTTTCAAAGCAACATTTGCTAGAAAATCAGCCATAATATTTTTTGACCTTTCTAACCAATTTATATTAAAAGAATCAAACATTTCAAGTTGATCCCAAATAGCATGTTTGTACATTTTCAATCTATCATTCTTTACAACATATTTGGATCTGACTTGTGCTACCACCAACTTAGAATCACCATAAACCTTCAAACATTGTATACCTTGTTTGATAGCAATTTCAAGTCCTAAGAATAAAGCCTCATACTCTGTAGTATTGTTTGTACATTGGAAGGCTAATAGAAATGAGTACTTAAAAGTTGTACCTAATGGAGATATCAACAATACCCCTACCCCTGATCCTTCTTTAGAGAAAGCACCATCAAAGTACATTTTCCATAATCCATCTTCCTATAACATTAATTCTTTGTTCAAAGGGTCAGATTCTTGATCTTGACAATAAAGTTCATTTTTTTGCATCCTGAAATTTTCCATGTCTATGTCAATGCAACAGTTTACATTAGTGTCTTCAAATTTTTCTATCATGTGGGGAGTTCTACTCTCCCTTAAGACCTTAACATTCTCTCTAGAAATGTTGAAAGTAGCATATGATAAATCATTTTGTATACTACCTCCCATTGAAGCACTCCATTTTCTTGATAACAACATGCCATAATGAGGTGGTATGTCAACCATAAGAACATTCATAGTCATCACTACATCAGGGCAAACTGCTAGTCTATAAGGCATAGCCTCAATGGTACCTATTATAGGGACCTCTCTAGAATCCATAGCTCTGCATCTCCCATAAGGTGTATCAACTTGTAGCCCCATTGCCCTCATGATTTCAACTGGCATAACTGTATTAGAGGCTCCTGAATCAATCATACAATTCTTGAGCATTTCATCATTAATTATCAATGAAAGAAAAAATGGGTCAACCACTTTTGGAGAAGAAGTTGCATTCAATAATATTTGAGGAATTTCAGATGTCAACACCTCTACCTCATTTCCCTTGGTAGTTGGCTTCTTAGAAACATCTACTGGACTCTGAACCTTTATTGTGGGTACACTGTTTAATAATGACATTACTTTTTCCTTATGTTCTTTGATCCTCATCATTTCCAGGAATGGAACCTTAACTGTCATCTAGGACAAACATTGACCCATATCTACTGGAGTATATCTCATATTTGAATACTTTGATTTTTCAATAATAACATCATTTTCTTCATTGTGTTCTTTTTGAGTTGACTCTTTTAACTTTTTATTTTCTATCTTTTGAACAGGAACATTTTTTTCTTGTTTTTTCACATCTTCCTCTTGTACAACATTTGGCTCTATGGCTTTTGTAATAATCTTGACCTTATGTTCATTTAATTTTTCACTAGGTCCTTTTTTTCTGAACATATTTAGTGTCTATCTTATTTTCCTTTATAAAGACACCTGAAGGTTGGCTACTAGTACTACCTACCACCCTGTTCCTTAAATGGTAGTTGCTTCTAGCTTTGTTCACTAAATCCGCAGTAATTCTAGCCTTCTCTTCATCTAAAGCTTTCCTTATGAGTGGAACATCCTGACCATCTTGAGCATAACATCTTATACCGTCATCGGTTTCATCAATTTCACTATCAGATAAGATTTGTTGATGATGATTCTCAACCCTCCTTTATGAAACATAGGAATCATGATTTTCCTCTTTACTGTTTGAATCAATATCATGGCATGAATAATTATTTGTCATACTATGATCACACTGTTCCTCATCATTTTCCTGTTCCTCACTTGACCTTAAATCCAAGGAAACAACACAAAAATCGGGGTTATGAGGGGCCTCACAAGCTTCACACCATGTATCATCATTGCAAAAATGGATAGAATTTCTATGAAGAGGGTCTGGAGTTTTGTTGTCTATTTTTTCTTTTTTAGGTGTAGTAACCGGCTTTCCATCTTTGAACTGAGTTCCATATGGATGATTTTACATTCTATTATGAGGATTTTAAGTATTATTATAAGAAGGTCTATTATTCTGAGGAGCTCTATATTCTTTGTATTCTGGTTCTTTTAGATTGCTCCTACTAAACCTTGAGTCATCCCTCCTATTTAACTTACCAGATACTCTTCTATTCATTTCAATATTGATTGCTATTTTATAAGCATCAGTAAGAGTTCTAGGGTTTTTATCTCTCAGGGCATATCCCATTTTGGAATCAAAAGCATTTAAATAAGTTGTGAAACATACTTCTTCATCTAGCTTTATCTTCTAAAATAGTTTGTTCATAGCTCTTTGGAACCTTGTGTTAAACTCAGTAACCTCTTCATTGTAATTTTTCTTGATATTATTGAACTCATTCAACAAAAAGCCTTTATTTGTTTTGTCACCATACTGATGTTTAAACAATTCAATCAGCTCATCCATAGAAACAACAGATCCATTAGCAAGGCTCCTAAACCATTCTCTTGCATCCTCCATTAGGGACTGAATGAATAATTTCATTAATACATCCTCATGGGTAATATTCAAGTCATCAACAAAATCAATGAATTTCCTTAAATGTGTTTCACAAGAAATAACATTATTACCTGCAAACTTTGGGAGCTTTTCTCCTATATCACCCACATCTTTAGGAAAAGCATTAGGGTATCCAGGGAAACCAAGGAAATCAAATTGTTTATACCTTTCAGTATGCAGTGGTTTCCTTTGAAAGCTATCATCCTCCTTAGAAGTAGTAGATTTTGTTTTAGAAGTTGTAATATTCTCTGGCCTAGTATCATAATATTTTGAAGACTATAAAAAATCTATCTTTTTCTTCATTTCAATTGTTGCAGCTTCCATTTGTTCCTTTTCTAAAATTTTTTCCATGGTTTCCTTTTCAATTCTCAATTTTTCTAAGTCAATTTCTAACTTGGACATTTGTTCTATCAAAGGCTTCTGAAATTTAGGTTATTGATCTCTATGTTCATTCATCTTTTGTTTACCTTTATTCATTTCTAAAGTAGAAACTTTGTGAGTGAATGGTATTTCTTGGTCCTTCTAAAACCTCTCTGTATCTTTCATAGTTTGATGTTTTGAAGATCTTTTTCTATTGTTATCAAGATCCTTATGATCATTATTTTTCTTTCTCATTTCTCTCTCCTTTTTCATTTGTTGAACTAGGGCGAGCTATTTCAAAATGAACTTCTCTTCATTTGCTAGCATATCAGAAGGAGCATCTTCTAAATCTGAACTAGGTGTAGTGATCTCCTCTCTCTCATTTGAAGTAGAAGTGACTGTGGGTGTTTCTAATACTCTTTCAGCAACCTCTTCATACTCTGAAGTATTTCCATCATGAGAACGCTGATTGGTATTCATATCTCTCCTAACATTAACCTCTTTACCTCTTAGAGGGGTTTCATCCATACTAACTTGATTTCTATTTTTCCTCCAAGACATTCCTATTCTTGAGGATGATGGGAGTCCCTCATGTAATACCATTTTAGGATCAATTCTCACCCTTGACCTAGTATTCATTCTAAAAGACATTTATTAACCTTGCACTAATCTCAGATATTTTCCTTTTAGAGTCGCCACCCAATAACTTGGGATGAATACTTATCAAAGGGTAATTTAACAATAACCACATGTATGATTTGTAAACAAGTTAAAAGTTTAAGTGTCAAAGATTTCTAACTTCGACTAGAGATATTCTGAAAATTCTTATCCAGACTTTATAATCTCACTCCCCAATAGAGTCGCCAATTTGTTAGGGATTTTTCTTGCATGAAACATAGTGCTTGATAAACTACTTGAACACTATACCCTTTAATACTGCTTCAAGCCAAGAAAATCCTAATTACTAAGGATTGAATAAAATCCTTCTTCATTTTTGAGCTCCACATATACTCAGGCAAGTTTTACATCTTTATGATGACTGATTACACAATATATATTAATGTGGACACTGATTTTCTATTAGGAGTTATTGAGCCAACTTATGAAATATTTTGCATATGAACAAGCATAACCAAATGAAAAACTTAACCATACAAACCATGGTCGCAAATATAGCATAAACCAGTGATACAAGGACTTTCATCCTTCTTCCTTTTGATTTTAGGAGGGATAACCTAATGATTCACTCTTCAAGGAATCACTAAAATGGACACTGTCCTGCTAACATGAGTCCTTGATGAGTTCAGTTTGTTTGTTCTTAGTAACAGAAGTATTTTGATTGAAATAGTTTTAAATAGTTTTGAAAACTTGGATGATGATAGATTATCAGACCAAAACCTAGATCAGTGCCTATCCTTTGGGTTACAGAGTCAATAAGCTAAAGTCTCGTAGAAACAAAACACTGTAAGCTGCCTTACAACCTACATGCAATTTAGATAAACTACCTTACAAATTATCTAGTTACCTCTAGAATACTATATCAAATCCTTGAATATTATTATGCTCCGTAAAACTACTCACAAAACTTAGTTCTTTACTTGAAAGAAACTTGTAAGTAATTAAATAGTTACCTTGTAACCAAAATGCTTCAGAATGCCTTGCAGACTTAAACATAAAAAATCATACATAGGAAATAAAGAGACAACAATAGAAAAGAGTAAAATTGCACCGTATTTTATTGATATGATCCTATTTTCATACATGAAAAAAGCTTTGAAGCTTGAAAACAAAGACACAAATTCAAAAAGTTTGATTTTGCAATATATTTCATCCTCTTTTTAAATTACAAATTTTTGACTACTTATAGGTCCTTGACCATCTTTGAATCCTTTTCTTTTGGATGCAACAAGCTTCGGATGGTCTCAGAAACCTAACCCTAAAACTATAGAAAAGACAAAAAGAGGATAAAGAAGAAGCGGTGGAAAGACAAAATCACGAGATGAAATCTAATATTCCTTGTTCTTCTCTTTATCTAGCACTTTCACTTTGACAGTATTCATGGTAGCTAGTAACATTTATGTCGAGCTTAGGTGACCATCTTTACATGCTCACCTACTTTCCTTTATTAATAACTAACTTATTCATACTCAATAGTGAGGTCCCAAGTGTTCACCTTTATTTGTCATCCAAGATTTCTTCCTCCACCGCGGGTTTCTTTTTCTTGGGCCTAGTCATCAGTTCCCATGTTGTCACTTCATCATCTGTTGGCCACTTGAAGTCTTGAGTATCCTACACTTGTCCCTTTTGTCTCTCCCATCTAACATCAATGATGTTATTAACATCCAAAAGAAACTTATTGATGTCAGTTTCTGCCTGAATGCCTCATCTAATATCTTATTAAATCCTTCAACATCCAAATCTGTTCCTACAATAAATGCCTCATTGTTAGGCATCTTGCTATCAAACTCATTCCTCCAGGCATCTAAAGCCTTTACCTGATCATCTTCTCCTCTTAGGGAAGGAACAAATATATTAAAATCTACAGAAAAGAGGCTCAATTTAACCTCTATTTGATTCAATTTTCCTTTGAAGAATGAGAGAGAAACATTAACTTTTTTGATCTCATCTTCCACCTCTGTTACTATCTTAGGCAAATCTGATCTTAGGGTTTGCAAAGATGCGAGTGTTTCAAATAATTGAACCCTGGTAGACCATTTGGTAAAATAGGGGTTTAATATAGCAAGATACCCCATGACCTCAGCATGCAAAGTTGGCAATTTATTATAGGCATTAAGGACAACATCATTCTTATCCTTCAAGACTTCAATCCTATGTTGTAGAATGCCCTTTAATGCATTAAAGGAAATTTCATTCTTCTTTTGTCCTCTATCCTCCTTCTCAACCACTTCTTTTGACTTTTCCTTTTCTTCAATTTGCAAAGGTTGTGGTTGTACAGGCACATACATCACCTCAGGCTTCTCCTCTAATTCCTTTATTAACCTCTTAATCACCTAATCTTGCTGGTGCATCTGGATATGGCACAATTCTCAATCTTTGGCCAATGCACTGGTCTCCTCTGTAAACATGCTACACTTGTCAGACAACTGTTTTGTCTTGTCCTCATTCAAGTGTGCCCAATGTGTCATGATCTAGGATATTTCCAAATCCCCTGTATTCTGTACAGACCAGACCATTTGATTTCCTACAATGTTTTCTTGAATGTTTACTAGCTAAGGCTTCTGGTCCTTAGGGCAAAGGCTCCACATTGCAAAGGCTTGAGATTTTGGGTTATACCCAAATCCTTTAATCATATCCCCTATTTGCATCTCACTTGACATCTTCAAATCTGGTTGCTTTCGGATTTGATCAATTATGAAGGCAGAAGCCAAATCCCAACCCTCAACAAGCAATATGCCACTATCCAATACTATTCTTCTAGCTTTATCAGGTGATATGTCCTCATTGTCTGGGTCATATGATTGTAGGGCCACTAGGGCCTCATTTGTTACTGTCTCCTCCTCATCAATAGTTAAATGAGCTCTAATTTGCTCCTTTTATACCACCTTAGGAAGTCTTTAAACTCCTCAGTCTTAATGAAATTATCATCATTTATAAATTGTTGTTGATGTATCAACCTTTCATCAACACAAGCCTTAAGGGGTAATTCAACATTCTCTTCTATATCAGGTCACTTTTTCTTGCCCTGCCTAATTAATTCTCTTAGGTTATGGTCATATAACCTATTTCCAGGCACTAGGGAACTTGCTTTATCCTTTTTCTTTTATTTCCTTTCAACTAAAGGTTAGCCTATTTCCACCTTTTTCCTTTTAGCTAAAGGCTCCTCTACATCATCAGGTTGTGTGGCTACTATTAAGTCAACAATGTGGCCTTCAACTCATTGCAACTGTGGTATCTCAACAACATCTTGTTGAGGTTGAACATATCTAGTAGGACAGGCATAGTCACTATCACTACTACTATCATACTCAGATTCTAAATGATCTATCCCTTGGGCACCTTTCTTATCAAGAACAGTCTCTAGTTGTTCACTAAGAACATAATAATTATCAATCATGGCTTTTATTTTATCAAAATATGGTAGATTAGGGTAAAAACCCCCAAAAGAAAACCCATTTCTTTTGATTTGTCTTTCAAGGTTCAACAACTCTTGAATCCTTGTTCTCCTTGTCTTGATCTCATCTTCATCAAGAATATTCCTTGTTGCATCCTCCTCAATAAATTCACAATGGACATTTGTATTGGGGATTGCGGTAGTATATAATTTCCTAACTCCTCCCATGAAACCTTTGGGATCAATGTACCTATATAAAGTTGTCCCCATTCTGCAACTTTCCAACCACTGGGTGACTGAATCAATGGCTCCTTTGCCAATAGTAAAGTTGGAAATTCTGAACTGTCTAGGGGTTAAGGTCCCCTTCCTGTGTGATGCAAAGTGCTCATTATCTGTTAACAACAACTACCATATAAATTCCATGGCAGCAACTCTTGCAGGCACATGGTAAGGCAAGACATGAGGTGGATGTATACATCCATATACCCTTATTATGGTATAGTTCTCTTCTAAGAAGAAATATCCCCAATTATGGTCTCCCTCCCATTTATCCAAGTATTCACTAGGCCTTAGAAGTTGTATAACCTTAATTGGGACCCTTGTCCTGCTGATGCCCAGGCTCTATACTATTGGATACACAATCCAATTCTGAAATGCACAACAATCACAATCCCTAGATGTATAATTCCAAATCTTTATCTAGAACTGGATAGGATTAGGTCCATCTTGATAAAACCTCTGAGGGGTCAAATTACTTATATCCATGATCACAAAATTATAATGTAGTAGAAGATGCATGAGGATGGAGTAGTGTAAGAACCTAGGCTCTTTCTCCATAGGATTCTCCATTTTCTTCTTAATTTCTATAAATCCCTCATGCATCTTGTCAATGATATATTGTATATAGTCATAACTGGTGCTAGAATGCACCTCTTGTAAATCTAGCACTATCATCAATATCCCAGCATTAACCTTGTCTGCTTCCCCATCTATCCCAAGCACTCTACAGAGGGCATAGGCAATGTACTTAATGTAGAAATGTAGGTCCTTGAAGTAATAAGGGCTTGTCCTAGACATAGGACCAAGATGGTATCTTCCCTCCTTGAAAATGTGTTTCCACAATGTTTCCCTAGCAATACTAGGCTTCAAATTGTACCTCACCTCTTGCTTAGTGATGTCAATTCTTGTGGACATAGTGCTATACAAGTAAAAAGATTGCATAAATGAATTCCTATTAAGGATGTGCAGGGAAGTGTCATCATTCCTTTTAATTTTCTTAGACAAGACATCATAATGACTGGCTAGACCTAAGAACAAATCTACATCTATGTAGACGTTAGGAACAATCAATCTAGCTAACCCACAAGTCCAAGGGTTTGATACTAGGATGGTTTTATCAGAATTTTTATAAAAGTAGTTAAAAAGGGAAAAACCTGTTGTCCCCAGAGTATCAACATCTCTTATATCACAATATTCATCAGTAAGCAGATTAGCATTTTCCCTCCTATTCTGAGTTGAACTCAATAGCAATTTGAGAAATTCATCAGAGTAATTTCATTTCCCCTTAGCCTCTTCATCTTCATCTTCACTTCTCCCACTGGTAGAAGCCACACTGACTGCTTTGCTCATGTTTTCTTTGCTTCAATTCCCTTTTTCTTACCGATATTAAAACAAATCTCCTTCCAAGATTCACTTTACTTCACTATGCACTATTCTCAGAAACTCAAAGCCTTCTAATCAATTGAATACTCTGCAACTTGTCTAATTTCTTCTCTCTTCTTAGAATACCTAGCACTTCTTTGTTCTAAAATTATAAAAGCAAGGTAAGTTAAAATGAACCCTCAATCAACTCTTTATGGTAATTGTTCAAAGTACACGGCTCATCATTTGAAAAATCATCAATTCATGTCTTCAATTCAGCATGTTGTGGAATTAATTGAAAACCTAGTCATAGCCCATGAGTGTGACAGGAAATCAAATTCATATATGTGCAAAAATTTATAAAATTTGAAGGTGATGACATGTTTCACTGTGATTGGCCCTCTGTCATACATCTCAGCTACCCCTTTTTAACAATAATCAATATCCAAGCTTATCATTGGATGCTGAATGATTCATGTTGTCATGTCAGACACTACCGCCTTTTCTTATGAATTCATATTTATCAACTACACGACTATGTATAATCTCCTTGTCGCTAACCCAAGTCTTTAACCCTTGATTGTTCTGGAGATCTAGTGACTATGTTGTTTTCTTTGTCTTGGTTAACCACAGTTTACTTCTGGCAACCATGCGACTGTGTAAATCAAAGTCACTGGATGAAAATTCTAAGTCATGTTTTACTCAGAGACTCCGTGACTGACCATTACTCTTAACTTTCATGGTTATCTCCATGTCGCTGAATGCTTTCTTTCCTTTACAAGACCCTGCGACTACCCTTAGTCACTTAATCACTGAAAACAAATGCAAAGTGACAAAGCCTTTTAGAGATAATGTGACAAGCCTTTTACCCTTCGGCTCATCTGTCGACTACGTGACATAACCTTATCTCTAAGTCACGAATACCTTTTCCTTTGGGACCTTTTATTTAGAGACTTCACGACTACCATAGGATCTCTTAATCATTACATCTAACAGCTCCTACTAAATCGCTAAGTAATCCATCATACGCTTATTATCTCTAGATACTTTGTGACAACAAAGACCTTTATACTTAGTCTCTTAATCGCTGGATAGTCTTTTCCCAATTGGAGACCATGTGACAAGCTCATTTAGTCAACTCGTCTTTGGATACGTGTCTCATTCATCACTCGTTTCTGTATCATTGAATGGAAAGTTGACTCAGCATCTCAATCTGGCGACAACCTGATTGTGTTTCATCTTAAATTGCATATAGTTAGTCTTGAAGTCTTAGCATCTTTTTACTTAACTGCCATCCTTCTTGGAGACTACGTAACATAAATTTGTATTGTTTTACTTAACTGTAGACCAATATAGTGACCACGCGACATGAAGAAATCACCAAGTCTCGTAACAAATCACTAACCACTGATTTTTTCTCGTGACACCGTGACTCATCTGTGGGCCCTATCACATATTGCTAACTTTTCTTCTCTTTTAGAGACTACGCAACTGAAGGGCTCTGCCAAGTCTCTTAAAGCTAAAGGAATATTCCAATACTTTTAGAGACATCCTAACATAAGCTAATTGCCAAGTCTCAAGGAAAAAAGGAATATGCCATCCGGATTAGGTGACTAGGTGACCAAGCTTTTCAACACATGACTTAAGTGAACTCCAAAAAGTAACACCAAAATAGAAGTGATAAACGTCTAAGGGTTTTTCCCAATTTTTTGGCTTAATAAACAAGACCTAGGGTTTTGAGGCTTTGTATTTTTACATGTATTCTGACCTAAAAACCTAAAGATTTCAACAGGGAAATGATAAATAAACTGAGAGACTTCTATTTTTAGGAAAGAAACAAGCATGAGGACCACAAAATTTTGGCAAACAGACAAGGATTGGGAATACAACCAACAGTTGGTCTTCCAACTAGTGAGGGTTGTATTTGGTTTCGTAGGAAGGGGTTACCATCATATTCATATTCTTATGGTCACAGTGGCACCAGTAAGGATTGTATGGAATCCTATTTCCACATTTCTCTATGATGAAAATATATCTTAGTTTGTATTCCTTTCACAAACCTCAAGGACAATTAGTTGCATTGCATTTTGCATGTTAGTCTAGTTGCTTGTTGCTCTTTCGCTTGCATTCTCAAAATGCTTAGTTCTCAAAATGGCTTGTCTTTCTAGAAATTTTCCAAGTTCAAGGGGGGGACAAAGGGTTGACAACACTTCATCAAATGAATTGGTTTCAAGTCATTCACTATGAGATTTTCCTTTGCATTCATTATCATTAGTCATTATTCATTATACATTCATATCAAGAGAAAAACAAGACAAAGATACATTATTCATTAAATCAGTTTCCATATCATCATTTAGAACTACATATCATAAATAAAATTGCATACATTCAAAAACACAAAAAGATAGATGTATTTCATTTATCATAGCACTAAGCATTTCATTCATTGCATTGCATAATCCATACATTATTAAAACGAAAAAATATAGAGTTAAAATTGCATCATTTTGCATCCACATATCTATGTCCTACTCTAAGACATTTGCATCCATTGCACAATAGAAATAAATGCATCATAGAAACATATAGACATGCATAAAAGGAAATCTCATAACATCATCAAAATCAAAGATCATCATCAGATAAAAGTCCATCAACAATGTCTATAGCATAATCAGTACATCAAAGGTACATCAATAACAATGGTATATCAATGATACATCACAGTCCTGATCAACAAATACATATGGTACAAATCCTGGGTCCATATCTATCTCATGACCCAGTAGGGGCACCTGATCCATCCCCAACCAAACATGTGCCTGACCCACCTGCGCCATCAGGATCTCTATCACCTGCTCTATCCTGTGAACCAGGAGGTGCCTGACTAGTGCTCACACTGGTCGGTAGCTGAGCCAGAGTGGCCAGAAACTATTGCAACATGGTTGTGATTTGATCTAACCTAGTTTTCACTATGGTCATCCCAACCTGTAACCCCCAAACATCCTGCACTATATCATCTGAAACCGGAGGTGCCTGCAATGCTGGAGGACCCTATGGTGCTTGAGGTGCTAAAAGAACCTGTGGTATAACCTGTGCTGTGTTGACTTGTGGGTCAACCTGTGGTATCTTCCTAGGAACCTATCTCGCCTCCTAGACCCATTTGTGCCTCCTTCTAGCCCAATCTACATCTACTCTCAATGGAGCTTGACCCTGACCCTGTGCACCTACTAATCTCTACCTCAGCTATCTGAAACCACCACCTCAGCCTCTCGCATGTTCACCTCTAATCTGAGACCCAGCTGCTCTTTGTACCCATGGCGCTCTGGGTGCTCTCGAGACTTTGCATCGGCATGGTCTACCACCATCATCACCAACATCTCCACCATCACTGTCATCCTTAGAAATCTCATCAACATCTGAGATAGGCTCTGTCGGATCAATGAATCTCATGAAATGATGTCGCATGAACCACTCTCGATACTCTACTAACATCCCTACGTCGGCAACCTATGGTAGCATATCCCACACACCATATCCCACCTGATCTATCTGTAGGCAGGCTGACTGGTAGTCAACCTGTGTGCCCCACATCGATCTCTCTGCCTATACTCGAGCATATAATGCCATACCCTGTGGCATATCCTGCATCCGGCCAAGCTGGCATAATACGCTGCCAAAGCAAAATCTCTCAATAACCAAAGATGACCAGCCTATCATCCATCAAGGTGAAAACATGTAAGGTAACGCATGGTCATCCTCTTGCCACCTCTCACACTGCAAGTATGGCCTCCAAACCACCTGATTAATGTCATCAATTGTTCGTCTCCAAAAATCAACCTTGCTCAGATGATGCTGGACAATCATGCCATCATATAAAAATGCATATGGATACCTGTGAGCTTGAATCCATGCTAACCCTGGCCTAGTAATAGGGATATGCTCCCATGTCCACAATTGTAACAAAACTGCACCTACAGAAATAGCTGCACTACACCGATATACAATCTCATGCAAATCATGATATAACTGCACCAAAATGTAGGAACCCCAATCCAATCTCCGTGGATGAGCAATCAGGTCCTCTATAATCTGGCCCCATCTGACCATAAAACCACATCCTTGTCTATCTAGCAACAATAATCCTCCTATCATAGCTCCTAATAATGTTGGTAGGGTAGGGAATGAGGCAAACTATGCCCAAGTAATGCAATTATCTACAATGGTGTTATCTCCAAACACTAGTCTGCATACACTGCTATCATACACTGCATCATAATACACCCACTCTCCATGAGTCGGGATCCTCAAAAGTCTATATACATCCTTTGGCATGATCCTCATCTCATCGAGAGGTAAGTGAAAGGTGTTATGGTTAGAGTGCCATCGCTCTACCATATCTATCAATAAACCTCGGTTCAGCTAAAACTGAGGGAGATCCAAAAGGAAACTAAGACCACAAGTCTCAATGGTACGCCACTCAGGTGGTGTCAGCTCATCTACTAGATCAAAAATCCACAATGCAACTTCTTGCACCCGCAACTTGCGGTAATGATCCTACATTTTGAAACAAAGTGCATCATGTTAGTTTTTCTCTTGATGAACCATTCTAAGTCAATCATAACACATTAAATCTATCTTTTCTCTAACTTGAGCATATTAACTTATTGCTCCTAACCTCTAAATCATGAGACACAAGGACAATTTGTAATCATTTTTAATCATATCTGATTGACCTATCAAACATTCATCATTATGAATTTTTTAACATCCTAAACACTACGCGACATTTTGGATGAACATTTTCTAGCTTGGAACCTAATTGAGTCATCTGGATGATCTATCGAACTGAGTTCATCTATTTTCCTATATCAAACTTGCAACTTTCTGGTAGGTGGCACTTAACTAAGTGTATGCAGCTTTTAAAGCTAAGTGGCATTTAAATCTTTAAACATAGCTCTTTACTACATGGAGGCAGCACTTTACTTTTTAGGCGGCCCTTTGAAGGCCTACATGGCTTTTAAATCATCATACACGGATTTTAAAATATGGAGTTTTTAGGCGGCGTATTACCTATTTTGGGTTGCAATTTTAACCTAGCTCCTACACGACTAAGGATTGCACATACGTGGTTTTTCACAATGTAGACGTGGCTTTTAGCAGGCCTACGTGGCACTTTACATATCCTACGCGGCTCTTAGATAAATTTTTTCTCAAAATGCACTAAAAACATGCAATAAATACAATTTTAAGAGCAATAAATGCACTAAAAGAGTTTGAACTACTCACCGGAGGCCCGTAGTTACGAGGTCTCTGATATCTGCGTGCTTGCTCAAATCTGTGCTCTCAAATAGGGACCACCATCGCTATTAGTCGTAAGAGGCTCAAAGCAAAATCTCAATAGTAAAAAGTGAAAATGAATAGTAAATTTGGGTTTTTCAACCTATTTAAACTATTTCAACCTATTTTATGAGATTTTTGACCCAGTCAAACCTAATCTGTATATTCTGCTCACTGGGGCATTTGTTCGACATCTTTTCACATCATCATTTATCAAAAATGCTATATCTTTGATCTATTCTTTACAATTTGTTCATCAAAAACTTTTACCTATGATAAAGATGATTCCATTTCGGAGGGGGCATCATCATATCATCAAATTGGGATTCTGCAGCATATCTTGTATCAAATCTGGGGCATTAAAATTTCAAACTTTATCAATCACAGTTTCATATCAGAGTTTCATATTAGGGTTTCATATTAGAGTTTCATATTGGAGTTTCATATCAGGGTTTCATATCAGAGTTTCATATCAGAGTTTCATATCGGAGTATCATATCAGGGTTTCATATCAGAGTTTCATATCTTAGTTTCATATCAGGGTTTCATATCAGGGTTTCATATCGGGATTTTCATATCAGGTTTTAATATCAGGTCATCAATATAAGCTTAATGACCAGGATAATCAAGCTTTCTTTGAATCAACGCGCTTCGCACATTACTTCAAAGAGGGACATTTTTAGACACCTAAAATTTACTAGGTGTATCTCAAGCATTCCAAATTATAAATCTCAGCCAAATGCTTCATAATATCATCTCAATGCAAATAAAATGGACATTTATCAAATCAAAGGAACAAAATTCAAATCAAATTAAAATATCAAATAATCATGAAATTAAATAATTAAATTCAAGCCTAAAGGGATTAATCAAATTATGCAATTGATTTTTCAATTGTATAATTCAAATAAAAAAGGATCAAATCCAACCCAGTCACCCTTCCATGGATAATTTAATTAAATGATGGAGTTATTTAATTGCTAATTCTTTTAGACAACCAATAAACTTTCCCTCCATTTGCAAGCATGTCAAAGATTTTGACTTAACCAAGCTTTGATTATGATCAACTCACTCTACCCCCTACCCTTGGGAAAATGCTATAAATACAAGAAATTTCCTTTGTGTTTGGGATCCAAGAATTCAAGAGCCAAAGCATCCTTATTATAGGCACATTGAGGAGCATTTGAGAGCTTTTGAGAGAGTTTTAGCATTTGCATTTCATTTAGCATATCATGTTTAGGAGCATTTGCTATTTTCTCTTATGATCTTGGAGCATTTTTTAGCACTATAAGCATTCTAGCTAGATTTGAGCATTTAAATTTCATACGTATCTCATTCTAGGATTGTCCTTGAGAGAGATTAAGCCATAGAGCTCTCTTAACAAAGCTTGGATAGAGAACCATGAGATGATATAGATTGTTTAGTTTCAATTCTTAGATTAACTTGTTTATCTTTCCATAGAATTGTTGCTTTCATTCTTAATTTCATGAAGTTGTATTTTCTTACACACACCCCTCACCAACTTGGCGGGATTGATCTCTATGTGATATTCTTGGGTTTTAGCTACCCATGATCCCCTGTTATTACATCCTACATCATGTTGAGTCAGTATACTTTTTACCGCAATATCAGGCACATACACTAGAGAGTGACAGTGTAAAATATAAAACATAAAATTCTTCAAATATTTTACCACTGTGAATGCATGTTTTTCATTCTGAAAGTATCTTAGCTCATGATTTTTAGAGGTGTGATCATAAAAGAAATGGGGGCATGAATCCCCTCTTCATTCTCTTGCATGAGAATAGCTGATAGGGTATGCTCGGAAGAGTACGAATAGATTATGAAATATTTCTTATAGTTTGGGTGACAGAGCATGGGGGCATTGGCTATGGTGTTCTTTATGCTTTTGAAAGCTTGTTTACCAGGGTCATTCCACTTGAAACTTACATTTCCTTTCATCATGTCCACTATGCATTTAGTGATTTCAGAAAAATCTAGGACAAATCTCTTGAGAAAGTTTACCTGGCCAAAAAATGATTTCACCCCAGTTTTGTTTACAGGTAAACTCAATTGTTGGATTTCTCTTACCCTTTCTAGGTCGATCCTTATGCCTTCTTGGGAGACAATGTGACCCAATAATTTCCCCTCTATCACATAGAAAACTAATTTCTTGGGATTCAATGAAATCCCATCTTCCCAACATATTTGTAATACTCTCTTTAAGTCATTTATGTGATCTATTCTTTTCTTATAAAATACAGTAAGATCATCAAGGTACATACCAATGATTTTGTTCTTCATATCACTGAAGGAAAGGTCCATACCTCTCTGAAAGGTAGCTCCAATGTTGATTAATCAGAATGGCATTCTGTGGTACGCGAAGGTGCCCTATGACGTAGTGAAACCCATTTTATGCTGGTCTTCTTTCTCAAAATCAATCTGGTTATACCCTGAGAAGTTGTCTAACATGGACATCATTTTGGCCCTGGCCATAATCTACAAGAGGTGATCCATATTGGGGAGTGTGTAATTGTCCTTCAAGGAGGATTGATTAAGGTTTCTGAAATCAACATAGATTCTTATTTCTCTGTTCATCTTCCTCACTAGCACTATATTTTCTACCCAGGTAGAATGGTGAATAGGGTATATGTTCCTTGCTTTGAGCATTTTATCAACTTCTCTAAATATAGGATCAGTGACCTTGGGGTTGTAATTCCTTTTTTTCAGTCTAAATGGAGTTGCCTCAGGTTTCAAAGGAATTTGGTATTTGAATTTCGTGTTCATAAAACTTTTCAAATCTTCATAACTCTAGGAAAAAACATCTTCATATTCTAGGAAGAGTTTCTTGGCCTCTTCCCTCTCATTTTCAGTGCTACATTTCCTGATGTTGATCATCTTGGGATCCTTCTCAATTCCTATATTTATCCCCTCATATTCACCAGTGGTAGGACCTCTCTTGATTCTCTTCTTCTTAACAAAGGTTTCATGCCTATTGAAAAGCTTCTCAAGAGTGACCAAATGTGGGGGGATGATGTTACCTTGTAACTGGATGACATTGGACTTATCTCTCTTTTTCTTTTCCTGATGATCTCCTTTATTTATTTTAGGGACATCTTTATGGAAGGTTCCACCGCTTTCCAGGAAAAGAAGGAGGTTCTGGTCATCTTTGAACACCTTCCAATGTTCTACATTATCCGACACAGATGGTCGATATACAATCTCCACTTGGTACTTCTTATCTTTGAATTCTAGGTGAGAGAGGAGTAGTGAAGATGCCATGGCCAAGGATTCTTTGACCTTGGCGTTTAACTCTCTCAGCATAGATTCAATAAAGAATGCATCCAACGCCTCTATTTCATCCTATACTCTATTTCGCTAATTCTTCAATCTGTAATTTTTTATAGAGTATTGATTCTTTACTTGACACGCGATTAGCTCAGCATCACCATGAGCTCTCAAGATCTTCACACCTTTTTCCTTTGCAGCAATAATCCCTAACAGGAGGGCTTCATATTCTGTAGTATTGTTGGTTTTTCCAAACTCCAATTTGTAAGCCATGGGTTCGCATACTCCATCTAGTGATGTCAAGACCACACCTGCACCAGATCCTAAAGATGCATAGCTACCATCAAATTCAAGGGTCTATATTTGTGGTGGTATTTCTTTGATGGAAACCTTCTTTTCCTCTTCTCTAGATTTCATTTCCTCATTGTGGTCATCAGTAAACAACATATAGTTACCAAATTCCAATTCTTGTTACAGAATTTTGGCTTTAGGGTCGTCAGATTTCAATACTGTAAACATTGCTTTCTCCTCTGGGACCACTTTAATATTTTTATTTCCTACCAGGATTAAATCTTGAGACCAATCCACCTTTATCTCCCCTCCAAGGTCTCTGCAAAACTATGGCTTAACAGTAAACCATAACTAGCAGGTATATCAGCAATAAGGATTGTTAGTAACAGCTTCTTCTCGGGGTATGCCGCTAGGGCCACTTGAGAATCATTAATTTGACCAACTAGGGGTACTTGCTTGGAATCCATAGAATAACATCTACCATGGGCTCTGGTGAGAGTGAGTCCTAGATCTTTAGCTATAGTTGATGGCATGAGATTATCTGAGGCTCTAGAGTCTATTATGCAATTGCTTAACTTGCAACCATTAATATATAATGACACATAGAATGGGTTAGGATTTTGGCCTGGGAAGGTGGCCAAAATAGAAGGTTCTCCTTGCTTATTTGGTTCTGCAAATATAGACTCATTTTCTATAGTAGTCATGAAAATTTGGTTTAACTCTGGATTTCCTTCTTTACAATAGTCCACTAGCTTTTGCAATTCTATGGGATTAGACTTAAGGTAGTCTATAGGGGAAATTTGAATTCTAGAATCTCTACATAATTGAATAATGTCAATAGAGCTTTGCTCCTTACCTGGTTGTAGAATTCTCACTCCTTGATTGGCTTCCTTAGAATAGGAAGTAGACGCTTCATGATTTTTAAGAGGAGGTGTTGAAGCAGGGTTTTTATCCTTCTGACTTTGGGTCAAGACTGTATAAGAGGTCCCATCTATGGTAGCGTAACATGTTTCTCCTTGCTCTAAATCTGATTCATACTCTAAATATAATTTTTTAAAGTCACCATGTGAGTATGAATCTGGTTCAGCTCCGGATACTCCAACATTCCACTCATCAGTCTGATGCATTTTCCAGGCATGAGCTACATCAAGGAAGCTCTCTCCCTCATGATCAGTAGTTAGGTGGAAGGCACAAATTTTTCCTTTCTTAGGAGGAGATTCTATAGCTATCCTCTATGGTGGATCAGTTAACTATAACATCTTTCCATCGACTTTCCTTCCCTCATTGTTTCTCCCAGGCTGATGCTGAAAGTTTCACTGGTAGGGATTATTAAATCTAGACAGTTGTCTCTTGAAGGCAATGAATTCATTGGAAAATTTTTGAATCATCTCATCTGATGACGTAGTATTTCTATTACTAGTCCTAGATTGTATCTCTCTTTTCCATTTCTCGGATGAGATCATATGGTCCTCAAGTTCCACAATAGTTCTCTATGTGGCATCCAAATTTGTAGGGTTCATCCTTCTTAGATCATAATTAATGTTCAGTGGCATAGCGCTTATGAAGAATGTCTTCAAATTTCCCGCCATAGGCCAGTCAGCTACTGGAATATGATTTACAAGCTTGTTGAATCTAGCTATAAAATCCCTCATACTGATAGAGGGTTCTTTCTTAATGGAAGTTAATTGCATCAATAGAGCATGCTCATCTTCAGCAATTTTAAACCTTCTTTCAAAGGAAGCTCTCATGGAAGCCCAATCAATGATGAAAGAGTTAGGTAAATGGTGAAACCAATCGGCAGCACCCTCAACAAGCATCTCAAAAAATATGATGATGGCCACATCCTCCTCTTGTACTGCTAGGATATTGACTAAAGAAAAGAACACATCAATGTACTCATCTGTAGATACTTTCCCATCACCAGAAAATTTGGGAAAGTTCTTTCTAGAGCCTGAAGGGAGAGGATTATATGATACTAATTACAGAGGTCCAACTACAGTGGCAAATGGAAGTGCCATAGCTACTTGGGGTAGGTAGGGTGTTAAATTGATAATAGGAGGGGCAACAACACTATGTAGAGTTAACACTTGGCAAGTGGTGGACAATTGAGTAGTTTGTTTAGGAGGTGAAGAAGGTCTACTCTAGCTCCTTATGGTTCTATTTCCTTGGAGAGGCTCTTCTAAAAGGGAAAAGTTAATGTCCGCAAGTCTCTCAAATACTGGGTCTATGTTACCTTCTTTTCTTGTACTCCTGAGAAATATTTTAGACTCCAGATTTTCAACTTAATTCTGTAGCCTAGCTTCACGCTCTGCTTGGTGTTGTACCTTTCTTAAATTTCTCCTCTGGATGGCTTCTTCAATTGCTTCTGCTCTAGCTTCTTCTTTCTTTATCACAAGACTAGAATTTCTATAATGTTCGGTGTTTTTTTTGTATCTCCAGACAAAAGTATTTAACGAGGAAATGAGATCTTATTGATCATCTTGGAATCCAAGATTCAGTTGGAGCACAGGTTTTATGTTTTCATGGGGAAGCACCATCTTTCTCCATGATATGCTTTTGGTATAATGACTGTTTGTTTCCCCAGTAGAGTTGCCAAAAATATGTTGGTAAACAGATTGTTCTTTTAAATTTAACCCTAAAATACCCAAAGTACTTAAGAACAATCAAATACAACAGTTGGAAAATTATTATTGACAAACTGATTTCCCTCTGAATTTAAAGGTACAGCTCCCTTATATGAATGATTTTTAGTGAATTTTGATCTTTCCTAGTCTAACAGGGGTATGTTCTTAACCCAAGAACAGAAGAGGTAAACCAACCTAAACCTAGGTAGGAAATAACTTGGGCAGCAAGAATTCAACTTTAAATCTAGCCAACTCTGAGATTTCATCAATCAAATTAAATCCTAAAATTGGTAATGCATAAACTTCTACTAAAAATGCAGATGCAGGACTAAAGATTAATAATGAAATGCTCACAAATCTATCTATATCACAGAAAATGTTTCCCAATTCACGATAACAATAGATCTTCCTCTAACTTAACTATATCAAATCATAATACAAAAATTTGGTTTGAACATAGATTGCAAATCTAACTTCAAAGAAATGTTCAAATTCAATAGAAAGACTAATGAAATCCAATGGAACAATTAAAGAAATGGCATTCAGACATACATGATTGACTCAGCAAAATGCTATCTTTCACAACAAAATTAGCCAACCTTTGTATTGATTTTGGAAATAGTACATATAGAGTCCCGGATTGGGTCGTTACAAAAGGGGGTAACCGAAATGGTTCAACTTCCCCAACTAGAATTGATAACCAAATTTTTATCCATTACAACATTGATCAAAATTTAGTACAAAGAGAGAATCTACTTAAGCTTCAATTTCACTCCCTTTGCCTAATTTAGTTCTATAGGTAGTGACAGCTGTGATAACTTTGATGAGTTCCTCATGTCTGTTAACATGGACATTGGTGTATTGGATAAGCCACCTGGAATTCTCCTTAGCCAGAATTCTAATTGCATCTGTCTGATCCTTCAATTCTTCCATGGCTTTATAAATGCATCCACTCAACTTCTGAAGCTCTAACACTTTGTCTAAGTGGGTGGAGGATGGCTCTAATAGCTTGTCTACATAATCAGAAAATGATTTCTTCATATTGGCTAGTCCTATCATCTCTTTACCTTGCCCACTTGTTTGTGATTCTATATGCAAACGTTGAAGAATTTTAAAGTCTTTGTTCTGTTCTTCTTTGACCTTAATGTCTATTTGCTGCAACCCCATCTCGGCATGGATGATCATTTCAATTTTGAACTCTATACTTTGAAACCATTCGATTAGAGGTTCATTTCCCTTTTGCATAATCTTGGCTTTCAATGCCTCTTTGGTCTTCATCTTCACTACTACATGGAGCATCAATATGCTCTCCTGACACTTCACTCTCTCAGATGTGAGAGTTTTCAAATTCTTCTCAATGTTATTCCTTTCTGTCTCCAACCTCAAGAGAGTGTTACCCAACTACTCGACAACTGCCAACCCTTCAAATTTGAGTCTCTCAACCCATTGATTGCCGATCTATGTGAAGTGCCTCTCTTCTTGCAACTTGGATAATATAGCTTGATTATCCACCGCACTGGGGTCAAAGGTGGTTTGGGTGCTGGCGATACTTGAAATTGGAGTGAGGAGCTATCTTATGAAATTTCTCAGCTCAGCCACTTCTGTGTTCAATTGACCCTTGGCTGTCTTGAGCTCCTTGAGTTCCTCTTTGATCAGTACATTAGTAGAATTCCACCAGTCCACCTTGGTTTCATGATGAGCCAACCCCGTATCAAATGATTGCAATTGAAAATCTGAAGCGGTCATATCTTTGAATCTACCTTCCTTGGTCGGCTTGGCCACTTCTATAGTGAAGTGTTCAGTCTCAGGGTCATGACCTAGAGTAGACATCATCTTTACTTTCTTCTATTTACTCACAGTTGTCTTGGACTAAAAGGCTCATGACAGAGTGTCTTAGCTGGAAATTCCTTCTTCTGCCCTCTTCCTCTTGCATTCCCAAGTATTCTCTATCCATGACTCTATGCTGGTAACTTTGTTGGCAGAAACCAACTCCTCAATGAACTACTTCCTTATGACTGGGGGCGTAGCCTTTGGTCTAGAAGAAAATGGATTTATCAAGGTAGGAGAAGAGGACACCAATTTGGCTACTGAAGTGACCTTCTTCTTTTTCTTGGCCTCTCCTAATTCTGTGGTTAAAGGAGCATCTTTGCCCACTTCCACTATGACGGGGGCCCTTGCCTTGGAAAATCCTGGGTTGAGGTGCCAACCGGTACATCTATAGTGACTGCTTTTTCTGACTACTCTAGTTCTACACCCTTGGTGGGTTCCTCTTTCATTCCAATATTTGGGAGTGAACCTCCTGCACAAGTCTTCTTTGGTTGAACTTCCTTTTTTGGAGGTTCATTGCCTCCACTAGCTGGTTGAGAAGAACTCTTGGACATAGTTGGGAGTACTACCGAAGAATTTTTTTTGACGTTGGAGGAGTCCTTTGTTGGGGTCCTTTGAGTAGGAGGTTTCCTTTCTGACCTCTTCCTTCTTCCTACTGTCCATTCAACTCACGGCTCTGTCCTCTTATAAATACCACTCATTAGGGTCTGCAAGTCACTGACGGCTTGGTCTAACATGGGCTCAGAACTGATGGAGAGAGGCTTGATCTTCTTGAAATAGGTATTATCATACATGTGCTGGCTATCATCTAGTAGCCCCTCAACTGCAAAAATGACCTTGAACTTTTTGATTTGTTCAATGGTTAATCTGGTATAAAATTTGTCTCTACTCTCTAGATCATCTCTACAACTGGCCCAGTAGTCTTCGATGTCATCTACATGATGGATATCTTAGCTCATTTATAGATAATCACAAGCATAATTTACTAGATCATATTGTAGCCTCATAACATCATAGGTTTCCAGTGAAGACTACTAGGCCAATTGTAGAGATATCAAATTCACTTACAACACTTGCCTCATCACCTCCACCAACACGATCATATCCATAGGATCTCTGGGCAGCTTCAAAGGAAAGTCATCAAAACCTGCAAGAAGAAGGTATGAGAAATCTCTGAATTGAATAAAATAGCATCGAAATTGGCTAATTAAAGCCATGGCTTCAGGGGAGAATCTCCTTTTTGGACAGCCTTATAGATCCCTGCACAATCTCATTGTAAATGCATCATTAACCTAAAGGTATTCTACATAACTATTGTGTAATTTTAAAGAGGGGAAAAATTTGTAACTCTTAACATCATCAGGAAATTCCTCTAATCTAGGAAGCCCTGGCCAAATTTGGATTATTTCCAGAATATACAATAGGACTGAAGACATATAAAATTCATTCTAGTGCTTAGCTCTATCTAGGGCCTCCGAGAGATTTTCACTTACCATAAGGGCCTAATCAATAAAATGGTTTTGGGAATAGATTACCTGAACCATAAAGAAGTGATGATCAACAAAATTGAGTTCCTCATTCTCACCTTTGATCCTATGGAGTAACACCAGAATGTCTATGATTTTGCGGCTTCAGATTAGTGCCATATAGTGTCTTCGGCAGCTTCCCTTTGGTGCTCTTGGGTTCTTGAAACCATTCTTTCATTATCTCCTTCCAAATTGACTTTTTGGAAATATATTCAGTCACCTCCCGACTGTATGTCATTTCTGAATACTCATCTTTCTCTGGGATATGAAGCAAGTTCTGGACTGATTCTCTGTCAATGGATAGCAGCACTATATCATTGGGCAAGAGGATTTTCCTAGTATCTGGGTTGTATCACACGATGCATTCCCAGATCAATTCTGGGGCTTGAACAACCATAGGAAAACTAGCAGCCTCAACTAATCCACTCTCCTTCAGCTTCTCAGTGATGGGATGCATCTGGTCCACTTTTACTCTATTTTGGAAGTTTTGCATATCAAAGAACTTCAGAGATGTATCTGAAATCTTATGCCATTAAGAAGTAATGTCATTCATTCTGTTGAATCCCATGAATCTAGAAGCCATACTTCAAATGATTTGATTTGGGAATGAAGAATATCTTTTAAGAATGCAGGGACAAAGAAAAACCAGTATCAAAGGCTTAAAATTCAAGCAATTTGTTAAGAAAATAGTAACTACTATTGGCAATCTCCAACTGATCTTATAACTTTTGAATTTTTACCATTTAACGACTGACTTCCCATGCCACATGAATGAAAATACCTCAACATTAATGAAAAAGTATGTTATGAAGTAATAATGGCTTTATTTGAATTAATTACCTTGCTCTTATGGGCCATTAAGAAATTTCTTTTCACTTTAGTAACTGCAATGGTAACTTTTCTGAGGTAGCGAAAAATTACCTTTCTACTTCTGCTTTGTGCGGAGAAATGCTTTTGGAGTACTCTCGGTTTAAAAATCTGCCAAAGGGGAAATTTGGTCTGTCAGGATGCCAAAATGGCATGTGCTAATTTCATCTACCTTCTTTATGTCTCAGATTCTCTATGAGATAGATTATTCCTTGAAATCACTTCATTTGAATGGCATGGCAAAAAATGTACTCTGTGGGTTCAAACCTGCTTGTAGGAGCAATGGAGAAGTCATTTTCTTCTTTTTCACTTTCAGACTTATTCCTTAGATTTATTTCTATTTAATCATTCCTCTTGACTTGTAGGGGTGTAGCTTTGACACCACAGTCCTTCTAATCTTAAGGGATCCAATTTAGAACTTCACCTCCTACTAAGACATCACTTGGTAGTCGTCAGTGAAAGATGCTCTCTGCTGATACTTTTTCACCGATGGAGAAGCCCGAACCAAGTTTTTCGCCAAGCTACAAAATGAAGAGTTATGGCTAAATACTTCAATTGCATGTAAAAATGATGTTAGAAATCTTCTAATCATGGCCTTTACTAGAATTAGAACTTAACCTACCCAAAGAGAACACATCTCAAATATAGATTCCCTCCGGCTCATAACAGAGAGAAATCAAATTGGAGAAATCTGGTAAAGGTATCCTATCTTAAGGGAATAGCTAGAATTAGATGTAGGACTCACATGAAACTTTCAGGACCACTACTACACCTCGAACATCCACTTTTGTCTAAAGGTATGCAGACCAAAAGTGGGGCAACAAAACCATATAAAGCTTTATGTAACTTACATACCTTGTTCTTTTTTGTGTTCTCAATAAATCCTTCAGGTAGCTCAATGTATACTTCTTTTTCAAGTATTCCATTAAGAAATGTAGACTTAACATCTATACGATATACCTTGAATCCTTTGTAAGCAACATATGCTTGAATTATTCTAACTCCTTCCAATCTAGAAACAGGTGCAAAAGTCTCTACATAGTCAATACCTTCTTCTTGTGCATAACCTTTGCAAACCAATCTAGCTTTATTTCTGATAACTTCTCCATGCTCATTCAGTTTGTTTATGAAAATCCATTTAGTACTAATAACATTTCTGTCTTTGGGCCTAGGTACTAATTTCCATGTCTTGTTCTTCTCAATTTGATCATACTCTTCTTTCATTGCTTTCATCCAATATTCATTATCTAGTACTTCCTTAACTTTATTTGGCTCAAATGAAGATATCAGACATGTATTGTCTCTTACCTTGCTTTTGGTCATCACTCCAGCATCCTTATTTCCAATAATATTTCTCAGGGAATGGAGCCTTCTCACATACTTTTCCAAAATAGGATTGGTAGTACTTGGTTCTTGAATATCAATATTTGGTTGTGGAACTCATTTTTCATCTTCCTCCTTGGTAGGTGCTCTCAGTAAAGTATTAGGGGCATCAGGTTGTACATATACACACTTTTCATAATCTTTTGGTTCCTTCTGAAGTTATCTTCATCATTCCTTTTGGAAAATTCATCAATTCTTACATTTGAACTTTCCACCATTTTGTTAGTAACCTTGTTCAAACATTTGTAATCTTTACTCCTTGTAGAATATCCTAAGAATATCCCTTCTTCTCCTTTTGAATCAAACTTTTCTTCTCTAGATTCTTTTAGAATATAGCATTTGCTCCCAAAAATTTTAAAGTAACTAACATTAGGTTTGTGTTGATACCATATTTAATAAGGTGTCTTGTTGGTACCTTTCTTTATTTGTATTTGATTCAATGTATAAACAACAATACACATAGCTTCTCTCCAAAAGTTTCATAAACATCCTTTTTCAATCATCAATGTCCTAGCACAATCAACAATAGATCTATTTATTCTCTCAACAATCCCATTCTATTGTGGTTTCCTCAGTGCTGAGAATTGTCTCTTAATTCCATTCTCATTAAAAAACAATGTAAACTCATCAGAAGTAAATTGACCTCCTCTATCAAATCTCAAACATTTCAACTATCTTCTAGTTTATTTTTCAAATCAGGCCTTATACAACTTAAACAGACATATTTTTCTTTTAAAAATATTACAGACATCATTCAAGAATAATCATCCACAAATAATATAAAATATTTATCTCCATAATAGCTCTGAGTCCTCATGGGTCCACATAAATCAGTATGTACTAAATATAAAATTCCTTGTGTAACATAAGTCTTTCTTGCAAAACTAGATTTAGTCATCTTACCCATCTTACATTCTCTACACATAGCATTCTTTGTTTTTTCTAGTCTTGTTATTCCTCTTTCTTTACTCTTCTTACTCACTTTGATTAAGTTGTCAAAATTAACATGACAAAGCCTTTTGTGCCATAACCAAACAACTTCAACTTTAGCAAACAGGAAACTCTTCATAGAAGTATCAAGATTAAAAAAATTACCTTTAGATTGTTCTCCAGTAGAAATCAGACTATCCTTCTCATCAAATAATTTCACCCTTCCATATTTAAATTCTAGTCGGTGACCTATATTGTTTTTCTGTGCAACACTCAACAGATTATACCTTAATCCTTCAACCTAATAAACATCATCACATATTTTGTTATTCAGCAAAATTATAGAGCCTTTTCCTTTGACAGGATATGGAACATCATTATCAAATCTAACATAACCTCTATCATGCTTTTCCAAGGAAATAAATTTAAGTGTGTCACCAATCATGTGATGTGAACAACCACTATCTATAATCCATGTTTCATTCTTACTTGTGAAATTAGGGCTCTTGGTTCTTCTTCATTAGAATAATTTTTAATAGCAACATAAACAATTTATTTTCTATCATCACTATCAAAATAATAATCATCACTTAGTCCTTCATTAGCAATATGAAAAAATTTCTTACCTTTGTTTTTGTAGTCTCTGTATCTCCTGAATTTTTTTTCTCTTTTGTCCTTATCTCTATTGTCTTTCGTTTCCTCCTTATCTTTCTCTGGATAGTTAGATGCAAAGTGACCAATTTTATCACAATTAAAACATTTCAAAGGTAACTTACCTCAGTATTTTCCTTTGCCTCTTTGTGGCCTTCTAGCCAACAAAGCTTCAAATTCTCTTTCACTCTCATCACATTCAGTAAATAACCCTTCAAGACCTTTAGTGCAAATATAAATTTCTCACTAGAACTACTTAAATATCCATCTCTGCTAGCAACTTCCCTATATTTTCCAATGTTTAAAGTAGACTTAAATGTAGATTCCATCTTAGAAGTAGCACGAAAAATATTGTCAAAATCATTAAATTCAAATGCAATTAACTTACCAATAGTAGTTGTAACCACCTGGATTTGGTCTGCTCAGACTATAGACCCTATTTTCCCTAAGTGTGATCATACCCCCAATTATATTCAAATGACCCTGTTACTGCTTGGCATAATTCTTTTGAAATCAATTTAATCTCCTAAGGTGATCAAATCACTAAATTAATTACTTTTAGCCGAAATCAAAATCAATCCAATACATGGCTAAAATAATTAAATTGCTAGGAATTAAATAAAGTCCTAAATCAATTGCTCACTTGCAAATGAACCCATTCCCCTAGCCTAATTAATTTAAATAAATTGGCTATAGTCCTATTGATTATTAAAAAGCAATTAAATGTTTAAATAATTAATATTCCTATTTTTGAGTGAATTAAATAAGTTTTATTCATTTCATTAATATTCCTCTAAAACCCTAACCTAACCCACTTCAACCACTTTGACTCTGGGCTCGAACCTATCCCAACCCATTCACCCTTTCTAAATCTAATTCTTATCCTAATTCTATCCTAACCCACCTCCTAATGTTGTCACATTCCATTAGGGAGTGATCAATGACTCCAGTCACTTGAGAAAGCCAAGGAATCTCAAGATTTCTTCACTCAAGTCCACCTTCTCAAGCTTGCCTTACACCTTTCCCATGCTTCTTTAAGTCTCGCATTAATGCCTCATTAATGGGGATTCCTTAAGCCCATGCCTCCACCATGCCTCATTAATGCCCAAGGCATTAATGCCTCTTACACTTCATTAATGAGTTTTTCAACTCCAATAATGCACCTTGTCCTCCCTCTCTCTCTCTCCTACTTCTATAAATAGAAGCGGTTTTTGAGCACAAATAAGCCCATAATTTTAGAATCAAATGCATTGTTATTCTGTTAGAATAAACATAGATTCATATCATATTCCAGATTTCATGTTTATGCATTGCTATTTTCATGCTTTTTAGAGCTAGAATGCATTCTTAGTGGTAAAAAAGTTTTTTTTTAACTCAAATCTTTCATGCAAGTCGTATATGTCATTGATAGTAGCATAATATGAGGGTTGTTATGTTTCTTATCATACTCTTTTTAGTTAGAAAGCAATAGGTCAATTTTAGTGCTTTATATGCTCATCTAACCATGTTTTCCACTAATGCAATGATCTATTGAAGTGTTGTGTCGCAGATAGCAGGTGCACATTTTAACACACACATTTATGGTGCCCATTGTGGGGCCCAATTCAAGATTTGCCTCATTTTTGACCTCATTTTTCACTAATCTTTCCTCCTATTTTTCAGGTCTAGAATCGCATCTAGTCATTCTGGCTAGCATCCGGGATACACCCTCACACCGTAGAAAATAAGGTTTGTATCTAGGATTTACCAGATCATTTTTGGTTTAGAATTGCATCTGGGGAACATTTAGTCACATCTGGTGACAAGGGCTTGCATCCAGTATATGGTATCGCATCCTGTGTTTTAGGATCGCATCTGGTGAAAAATCTTGCGTACTTCATTGCCTAACCTCTAATAGTTTGATCATTTTGGCTTTTGTCTTTTAAAGTAGCCTAACTAGTGTTTGCAGGTTGTTATCAAAGGTTTTTATTGGGAGTTGAACAAATAATACTAACATGATTTTTTAGGTTTGCCAACCCCCTTCTTGACCTCTATTTACATGCTTTTTACACTAAAAACATTTTCTAATCTTCTACTAAACTGACTAGAGGACTACTCTCTTTTCCTTTAAAGGAAAATCAGAAACTCACACATCATTTTATGAGTTGAAAATAATTTGGAGATAAATGAACCAAGAAAACAAAACTAAATTTCTTTTGGATCAGTAAATGAACAACTCAAAGAACTAAATTTGTAGGATAAATCAACAAGTTCAATCATATAATTTCTTTTGGAAACAAAAATTGAACAAGTCAAAGCACTAAATTTGTGGGCTAAATGAACAATCTCATTGTCTAAATTTAGGGATCAGAAGTTGAACAAGCTACTCATCTAAAATTGTGGATAATTGAACAATACAAACTTTACTTTCAAGCATTCTATTTTCCATGAAGTAGGAGCATCTTAAATCGAGCACAACATTGCTTGAGGGACCAAACTATTTGCTTGAAACTATTTTGGGAGAAAATGGCATGGATTAGGAGAGTATGCTCTTCTTCTTCTTCTTCTTATTCTTCTTCTTCTTCTTCTTCTTCTTCTTCTTCTTGTTCTTGTTCTTCGAAGGAATCAGAAATCTAGACGTCCTACGCTCACCAATCCTTTGTACGCTTATTTAATAGTAGAGGGCATTTCGGTTGAGGACAAAATATCCTGGGAATGACCTAAGTGAGGACATGTTTTATGCCAACCCTTCCAAATCACTATAAATAATTTCTTCCTTGTAGGCCAAAGCCTCGGAAGATGGAATCGGTTTTGTTCCTGGAATTTTGACATCATTCCTTGAACATGCTTGGGTGTGTTTAGAGAAGAGCTGCTTGGATCTTGCTTGCGAGACTACACATATTTAACTACTGATAGGGCTATACACCTCAATTTTTCTTTGTGAAATTCTGTGAGGGACGGTTTCAAATGGATTTCCCAGTCATATACAACACTTCAACTGAAATAATTTCTGATTCACCCATGAAAGGGTGATAATCCTCGTGTAAGGAAAAAAGTAATTGCCCCAAGACACTCATCATATTGTTCCCTCACTTGACTTTGGATTCGGCTAATACAACATCATGACTGAAGCCATTGCGTGCTTGGTGATGGTTATATTTTGAATAGCATTTGAGTGTGTACCTAAGTCAACAAGCAAGGATTTTCATCCTCCACCTAGAAATTAGGGATAAGATGTGTGCCTGTTTCACCCTCCTAACAAAGAAAATATGTTTGAAGTGTCTGAAAGATCACTAAAAAGATAACATTTTCAAAACAAACAAAAAATTTCAATCTTGGGTCTGCACATGTTTTCATTCACTAACAAGTCTCAGAACTCAAAACTGCAATTAGACAAACTTCACGCACTTCCAAGACAAATTTTTCAAAACTGATCAAATTTGACAGAGACATCAGAAAATCACATCCTGGGTTTCCTCGCTCATTTTTGGTATCCTAGCTCGCATCTGGTATCTTGGCTCACATCTGGTCAACACATCATTACATTTAGGGTTCTAGCTCGTATCTAGGGTCATCAGTAGCTCACATCTGATATTTCTAGGCTCACATCTGGGAGCTCACATCTAGGATAGTGGGCACTTGCAGAATAGCTTCTCAAGAAAAATCAATTGATTTGGATACCCTTTTGGCTCTTTAGTTTTCCCCTGTTGTCTTTTCTGGTCTCCCTGTCGCTGTGTCAAAACACTTTTTCAAACATCTACCTTGCATGTCTAGTCAGTTTTTCATTATCCATCTCAATACGTTTTGTCTGTCCGCTTCTTACAACAACTTGGTTCCTAGCTCACTATCAGGGCATTCTAACCCTTTGACGCTGAAATCATTTACTGCCACCAAAACACAAATGATACTTCCACCTAGAAACACTCACTTGAATGATTCAAGATACTATTTGACACTCTCAAGAAACTTTGACAAAGTTGAGGTACAACCACATGGTTAACACAACATGCAAAAAGTACATGTCTAAAGGATTGAAAGTGCCACCTAAATCACCACACTTTCAAGGAGAAACATCTCGCAACTCCCTACTCGATCTAGACTCTCCACAAATGGAAAGGTCCACTCACGGATGGAGTGAGGCTTTTGATGAATATGACAATAGAAAAATCTAAAAGCATGAAGATATCGATGAAGATGAAGAACCCACTTTTGAAAATCCTCCATTTGGATTGAAGAGTGAGGGGGACATCCCAGAAGATGAGTACCATAAACTCAAACAGAGAAAGAAGTTCCACAAGATACTGGAAAGGATGATTAACAAGGATAAAGAGAAATACTTTCTCCATTTAACATCCTCTGGTGTAAAATTACCCAAGGATTATGATGTGGAACAACTCAAGAAAAAGGAGGTACCTTAATGCAAATGGAGCTTACAAATCTCAAAGAGGAGAAGGCTAAACCCAAAATGCAATACTCTGTGGAATCCATTTGTCTGTTTCCTTTCGACAAAAGTATCACTATGGTTCCATTCCCTCCCAATGTGGCACGACCAAAATATGACAAGTATATAGGAGAGACCAATCCACATTATCATGTTCGAGAGTTTTGTGCTCTTAGCATAGACTACATGCATGAACCCACTTACCTCATGCGACTATTTCCTAGAAGTGTATGAGGTAACGCCATTTAATGGTTCTCAAAGCTTACACCCAAGGTCAAAACTTTTGAGGAGTTAATACAATAGTTTATCCAACATTACTCCTATAATATCCAGCATGACGTGACTATGTTGGATCTATGCAACACTAAACAGAAGACTGACAAATCCTTTACCCAATTTCTACAAAGATGGATGAAAATATTTGCACGGTATTCAAGAGCCATACCCAACTCTGAGAAGATGGAAATATTTTTCAATAACTTGATACCAGAATTGAACTACGCATTGTAGATGCAAGATTACCCTAGCTTTGATAGGATGATCAAGAACACCCTCCATATCGAAGAACTTATGGTAAAAAAGGGGGAGATCACTCTTCAAAGTGAAAACAAAACTAACAACTCAAACTCCAAGCTAAAGTGGTGGAAACAAAACAAAAATTTTGTCAACGATGGCATAGTAGACGCATCCAATGTTGGTCCTAAACCTAAGGTATTCAATCTAACCAATAGTATGCAAGCAAGCAAAGATGCCAAGGTAACAACCTATTGGAAAGTAACAATGCAAGCAATTGTTATTTTGTCATTGTTGTCAAACCTTAAGTGGTGAGACTATTGTTGTATATTTGAGTACCATATCTACTGTTGATGAAGAAGATTTAACAAGAAGACCAAGTGAATTGTTGAGTTAAGGCAAATAAAAGGGTACTTGATCAGTTGGCACTTTGGCAAAGTAATTAGTTGTTTATCTTTCAAAGATAGTTTTTTTGGTTGTTTTGTGCTGAGAAAAGTTGCTTGTGCTGAGAAAATTTGCTTGTAGTGAGTAAAGTTGTTCATGATGAGAAAATTTGTTCAAGGTCGAGCACCATTGAAATTGCCGAGTGAAAACAGTGATGTTGGCCGACTTACAGTAATTAGATTAATGCTGAGATTTGAGATCTTTGGCTGACTTAGTTAATTTTATTGGGATATGTAATGTTAATTGAAGATTTATCCATGTCATTTAATGTATGGGTAACCATAATTAATGCATGGTTTCAAGATTTAATTAGAGACTACTTTGGAGAAGTAAATGTAATGCAAAGATGAAATGATCCATTGGATCTGACCTAACCTAAGATCTACGATCTTGTTTAAGCAGAAAAAGATTTATCTGACCTAGACAAAGAGGTATATGATAACCTCAAGGGTTATTCATGATGTGTGTGGATGAATGCAAGAGTATATGTGTATGCAAAAAGGTTTGCATTGTTGATTTATTGTTTGGCATGATCTAGCAGAGAAGGCAAAATACAGAAGCAGAGATTTGCATGTGTGATTGCTTGATGGATTTCCAAGTAGATCAGAAGGTTGAAATGACAATTTAGGCTATCCAGTAAGTTAACATCAGAGCTATAATTGATCTGAATTTTCAAAGTAAGTTGTATGTACCAGATCACAACTGCTGATTACTTTCATACCATTGTGTCAGTTAAATCCTTTAACAAGGTTGACCTAACAGTCATTTGTATAAATCCTCTAACAAGGTGACATTCAGATTGGAATGTTCTAAGTCCTCTAACAAGGCCACTCCTGACAGGGTGATTAAATCCTT